>CM053612.1:3122134-3178454 GCA_028646535.1 Procyon lotor
TTGGGTGCAATGGTAAATGGGATCGACTCCTTAATTTCTCTTTCTTCTGTTTTACTGTTGGTATATAGAAATGCAACTGATTTCTGTGTATTAATTTTATATCCTGATACTTGACTGAATTCCTGGATGAGTTCTAGCAGTTGAGCCCCATTCATCTTGAGATGGCTCCACGTCCACGGCGCCCAGCCCGAGACCCAACACGGGGTTTGCTGTGAGGGTTTTGCCTATAGTAGAATGAATGTGTAATATTCATGAAGTATCGGGCAAAGAGCTTTGCCTTTCCAAACCCAAACCAACAGACCTTCCAAAAGGGGACTAGCAGCCTAGGAGTGCAGGTGGGGGCTGTGCTTTCTGCTTTCACAACTTCAGGGGACCTGGGAAAACCCCTGGACAAATCCCTGGAGCCTCACTGGTCCTCAGTTTCCCCTTCTGCACAGTCAGGGAGTTGCACGAGTATCGAATCACACTTAGGCCTCTGGAGCATAAGCTCCCCAGGACGGCGGTCCCCCTTACCCTGTTCCCCAGTGAGCACTGGCTGAAGGAGTGGGTGAAGGTGCTTTGTTCTACGATCTTCACCTGCAGTGAAGTGGGAAAAGTATGCTTGTCTTTGTAAACAGCTCTCCTTCGTTGGGCAATCTTTTCAGATTTTTCTGGACAGCTTTTTAAATATGATGCAACTCTCAGATCAGCCTGCCTTGAGATATTTCAAGTAAAAGCCTTTTTTCCCCCTACATGATTTATCTAGATGATCATCTCGGTTTTCCTCTTACTTTGGGATATGTTTGTACCTGGCCTGCACGACTCACTGGTTGGCAGAGAGAAGGACAATCAGATACAATGATAAGGATAAGGGACTGCAAACATAAACTACAAACGACCCGAGTCAGATCAGAGAAGAGAACATGATGATAATAATGCTACTTTGTGTTTTGCTTCTTAACAGTTTACCTGGTGCTTGCATATCTACCATCTAACCTGTGCCCCACAAAGCTCCCGTGAGATATTTGGGCATACTTTGGAAAACTTGAAGCCCAGAAAAAGCAAATGTCTTTGCCTGGAGGGCACCAGGCCATCGGAGGTAAAATTGGGACTGGAACCAACGTCTCCTGCCTCCCCGCGTCTGGCAACGGCTTCACTGCCCGGTTGTTATCAGTGGGCAAACAAAGAGAGGGTGGACCCACGGAGGGCATTTCCTGTGTCAATGACCATCCAGGATCCTTCTGCCTGCCTACAGCCATGCAGAGAAGGGCAGCCAGGGTCAAAGGGCCTGTGGGCAATTGCTGAAGTCATCAGATGAGTGACCCCCCAGGACCTTGCCCCGTTGTGTCCCAAACCGCGCTCCCCAACCTTGGCCTCTCACCCCATAGGCATCCCCACAGAGTGGCACCACCCCCCCCAGCATCCTGCCCACCTACCACTACTGCGCCATGATCCCCTCTCATATTATCTGCTCTTCAGGCCAGCGACCCGAGGAATCCTTTATAAATGTGTATTTCCATCTTGTCACTGCTCCGTTTAAAATCCTTTCCTGACTCTATAACCTTCAGATAAAAGCACATAAAGACCCTTCAAGATCCAGTTCCAGCCAGGTTCCTGCCACTAGCGCCCCACCTCCGACCCCCAGCCCCAGTCTCACACATGGGGATCCTGTGGCCCCACCCTCCAGCCCCCAGCATGGCCACACTTTTCCTAAGAGTCAGAATAGAATGCCCTGAGTGTTCCAGCTGGTTCTGTACCTGCCTGGCTCTCCCACTGGGCCCGGAGCACCCGCAGGGTCAGAACCGCCTCCCATAGCTCTCTAGAGGGCCCGCTGCCCTGTAAAGGGTTTGGTCCCCACTCAGATCTGGGAGTCAAATTTGAATGGAATTGAAGTGGCTTGCGGGTGTTGAGAGATGAGGACCAGCATTGTTTGGTAATAGGCTCAGCGACCTAGAAGCTGCTGCTGCTGCTGGTGCTGCTGCTGCTGCTGCTGCTGCCGCCGCCGTAGTGGCCTCTGGGAAATGTCCCCTGCCGCTTCCTGCCTTTCATCTAAGAGCTGGGTGATGATAATGATGATGATAAGCCAGGGATCACACAGAAAACCAGTTTCTGGAACCCTTGATTGGGGGATCTAGAGAGAAGTGTCAGATTATGCATCGCCCTTTCTCTCCTAGATCTTGCTCCCCGATCTGGCTCGTGATTATGTGATGAGCTCAGCATATGTTGCTAGCTAATTTAAATATTTATGATGAATTTTCAAATCACCTCTTAGCATGCCAGTGTTGACACTCTATAAATCATAGAACTTTACAGGTGAAAGGGCCATTAGCATCTCATGTGAATTTTGCCTTTTCTAGATGGGGAGCTAAGTAATCCGGGAGAGGGCCAGGAGCTGGCTCAAGGTCACATGGGTGTTAATGGCAGACCTGTGCCTGGAACCGAGGGCCCATGGCTTACTGCCCCGAGCTCTGCCCGCTGCACTAAACTGCCTACCTCTCCCACCAAAGTGGGGACTGGAAGCTTCCAAAGCTGTGGAAATGGAAGTGGGTCACATTTTTACTGCACCAAAGGAACAGGAGGCACATAATTCTCTGGACAAGGAAATGGAGGTAGATGGCTGATGGAAGTGCACGTGACCTATCCCTTACTCCTGCAAAGCGACCATTCCTGTTGTCCTGGGTATATCAATTGGCCCTTGGAATCTACCACACGGTGCCCCCTCCAAAGGTTTGGGGATGGGGAAAGACACGCCCCATTTCGTCAGACCCTGCTGATGAAATCTCACTTTTCCCAAGCCAGGATGAGCACCCCACCAACTGAACTTCCCCTCTAGAAATCCTGAATCATACAGCAGCCTCACAGAATGAGACTTTGAGCAGAACGGAGTGTGAGTCGGTCCTGGCAAGGATTTATTCTTGCAAGAATGCCTCCTGGTGGGGCTGTGTCCAATCTTGTCATATTCTTTTGACAGCCTTGAATACAAAATTGTACTGAAGGGGTGTGGTGGGTGCAAAGGTCAAGAGCATGGGCTTTGGAGTCAAGAGTACTTGAGTTCAAGTCTCAACTCTGTCCCTTCCTAGCTGAGGGCCCTTGAGCTGACTGCTGAACCTCTCCGCGCCTCAGTTTCCTCATTGGTAAAATGGGTCTGAGAATCCCCTCCTCACAGGGTGGGTTGTGAGGACTGCAGGGTAGAAAGTATGAAGCACACATAGCATGGGTCCAGGCACATCGAAAGCCCTCGACGAATGTGATTGTCCCGGAAAGGTGGAATTATGGGTGATCTTTTATTCTGTGTCTTTATATTTTTTGGCACTGATCAGAAATTACTTTTATGACCAGAAAAAATAGAATGTAAGTTGGTGGGAGGGGGAGCATCGTCCGGCAGCTGTGCGCCGGCACACTGCTCCTCCCCGCAGCAAGGCTCCCCAAAGCGAAACCATCTCATAAGTCCCATTAAACTTTTATAGAAGTACACGCATCAGGAGTCAGGTGGGGCTCTCAAATCTGCACTCTTTCAGGATGAAGGAATGAACTTTGGTTCCCTAGTCCTGAGCTGAATGAAAAAAGTATTGCTGTACTTTTGGGTTCTTTAAGACGTGGGAACGTAGAGAAGAAAGCTACTAGGATGGGAACTGGGTGAGGGGGGCGTGACCCGGAATCTTACTGTTCAAAAGGTGCATGGTAGGCCCTAATGCAGCTGCATGTATCCTTATAAGAGAGGGGCAGAGGAAGGGTAGACACACAGAAAAGAAGACAGAGCAGAGAACCTTAAAGATGCCACAAGCCAAGGGATGTCAGCAGCCGCCAGAGGCTGGAAGAGACAAGGAAGGAATTCTCCTTCAGAGCGCCTTGATTTCAGGCCACGGAGACTGATTTTGGACTCCTGGCCCTTAGAGCCAGGACAGAATAAGTTGTTGTTTTGAGCCACCTGGGTCGTGGTCATTTGGTATGGGGGCCTTAGAGTTCATCTAGTCCAATGGCTTCCACACATTTTCAGCAGCCAAATCAATGACTTTTCAAAGTAGAGGGGCGATGGTTGGACAAGAGGGGGCAGGATCCCCACCTGCTAAGTCTCCTATCTCCACGGTGGCTCCCAAAGCACCTCCTAGAAGCTTCCACCAACAGAGTGTGGGAACCTACATCTTGTTCCATTCTACAGATGGGTAGGTTGAGGTTCTGGGGGGCTGAGTGGTTGGCCGAAGGCCTCTTTTGGTGGGAGGCAAGGAATATCTATAAGGAGGAAAGAAAGCAGTCCACCTCTGCCTGCTTTCTCATCTTCTCTCTTCCGGTTGAAGTAAATCCCCATCTCCCAAGCAAATGACTAAGAATACCTTAGAGTCTCTAGACGAGCTTTGTTTTTAATAACAGTTTCAGTTTTGAACAAGGAGTGAGGATCGCGTCAAGTGTGGCAAGGCTCTGATGAAATATTTGTTCCTGAAAAGCACAGACCTTGAGCAGGCTGTTAAAGCATCTTCAGAGACGAAATACCCCTGCTTGATTCTGTACCTGTGTTTGGAAACTTCATCTCCCTGGTATGCCTGTAACAGTAGGGGTGAGGAGGTGGACAGGAATGAGCAACAAAATCAGGCAGCGGTTGGTGTACCTGAAAATATGAATCTTTAAGTGGATCACAAGAACCTAGACAAGAACACAGCTGAGTACCACAATCAGAGTCTTCCTGTGGTTGTTGGAGTCACAAATATTGAAGGTCAGTTCTTCTAAAAGACTTTTGTGGGGGATAAAGAAAAGGTTACAATAAAATATTATTTCCCTTTTCCCTCTGGCCTTGGTACTAGTAGACAAAACATTAACAGTCAGGTTCTCTTTCCTCCCAAACATAGCCCAGAAGGATGGCATTTTCAAGGGGAACTTTACGGGGACCCAGGAGAAACCCAAGGGGAAAGAGGCAAACAAGATCAAACCCCTTCCCCAGAGGTCAAAATGGCTGACCATTTTCCAAACTCGTTCAGAATTCATGATGATTTATATGACTGTTTCCAGGGCCACTGCGTCTCGTTCTATTTTGCACTCCTGCTACTTGGTCAAGTGGCATTAGAAGTATTGTATCTGGGAAAAGGGAGGCAGGGCGTGTTCTAAGAATGAACAAAACCATGAGCGGTCTGAACCAAGACCGGTGGGCAAGCTGACAATGTCGCCCTCAGCACAGATGGAAAACAACTGTCAGGCAACAGCAAATGGCATTCGTGTGGCTTTCTTTGTTCCTTGGTATTGCTAAGGAGGGCATCGTCCCTCCACTCTGAAGGCCACATGGTTTCTCCCTTCCCGGAAGGAAGGGAAGGACGAAGCTCACTGGCTGCCGCCCACTCCCACTGTAGCTCCGTGGGCCGGTGCACCCTCATGCAGAGCGCGCCAGGCACTTCCAGAGTGGGGCAGCCTTCTCTGGAAACCACCCGTCTGGGGCTGGGACTTTTTCCTCTCCTTGGTTTCTTCTGGCTTTCAGGTAATGACATTCCTCAACTCACGGCATCACCGTCTCCGGGGTGTGACGTTCCTCTCTGGCTGGGTCAATCCACCCATCCATTCACTCCGGGTGATGCCCGTTTTCCGCTCCAGTTCCCCTCCCCTCCGAGTGTGTGCTTTGGCAAATGTGTAGGGGTAGTGGAGAACTTGTTCTGTTTCTTCCTGGGTGCTTTTCCACTCAGCCTTGTGTGTGCGAGGTCTGCGCGCTGCTGTGCGTTCCTGAGTTGGTTGCCTGTAAGCACACGGTTGCTTCTCCTTTCCCCTGGTGGTGGACACCTGCTTGCCTCCAGTGCTCTGGTGGTAGCGCGAGCACTGCACGCCGAACTCCTTGGGCTGCATAATGGCCCCTGACGACCCCACGTCCCGTTCCCCAGAACCCGCGCGTGTTACCTAACATGGAAAATGGGCCTTGGCAGATGTGATGAAGTTCAGGATCTTGAGACGAAGAGATTATCCTAGATTGTGTGGGTGGCTTCAAACAATGAAAAGTTCCTTTTTCATGATTCTGGAGGCCAGAAGTCCAAAATCCAACCGTCCACAGGGCACACTCCCTCCAAAGGCTCTTGGAGAGACTCCTTCCTTGCCTCTTCCAGCTTCTGGTGGCTCAAGGTTCCTTGGCTTATGGCCACACGAGTCCAGTCTCCGTGTCCTCATGTGGCCTTCCCTGGGCTTCCCCGTATCTTTTCCTCTTTTTATAAGGACATCAGCCATTAGATGAAGGATCCCTCCTCTCCAATAGGAGCTCATCTTAACTAATTCCATCTGCAAAGACCCTATTTCCTAATAAGGTCACTTTATGAGGTTCTGGGGTATCGGAATTTTGGGGAGACAGTATTCAGCCAGTACACATATATTCTTATAAAAGGGAGGCAAGGGAGATGTTACACCCAGAGAAGGCAATGTGAAGGCACGATGGAACGGGAGGTGAAGTTGTTGGCTTTGAAGACAGCAATGGACACCTGGAGCCACCGGAAGCTGGAAGAGGCAAGGAAGGATCTTCTTGTAGAGTCTTTGGAGGGAGTGGGCCCTGCTGACAGCCTGATCTTAGCCCGGTGACACTGATCTTGGACTTCTGGCCTCCAGAACTATGAGAAAACAAATGTCTGCTGTTCGAGCCACCCAGTTTATGATGCTTTCTTATAGCACAGCCACAGGAAACTAACAGTCCCCTTTGTGGGCTCGCAGGAGAATCCATCGGGGGTGTGCCCAGAAGACGGATTGCTGTGTTGGTGTGAACGTGTGCACTCGATCTGGCTACATGCTGCCAGGTGGCTTTGCCAAGCAGCTGCATCCATTTAGCTGGACTCCCACCAGTAGCACACAATGGTTCCCTTTTCTCTTTATCCTAGCCAACGCTTGGCATCATATAGCTGCTTTTTGCCAATCTGACATGTGTGTATCCTATCTCATTGTTGTAATTTGCATTTCTCTGATTACTAACGAATCTGAGCATCTCTTCACATACTTACTTGCTAGCCTTTTGGGTTTCTCCTTCTGGGAATTGCCTATTCATATGCTTTGCTCATTTTCCTGTTGGGTCTTTTTCTTGTTGGTTTGCAGAACTTTCTTGTATATTTTATCCATTAATCCCTTGTTGGCTTTAAACAGCAAATATCTTCTCCCCATCTGTCGTCTGTCTGTTAACTATCTGTGGTGTCCTTCATGGAAAGAAATTCGTAATCTCGCTCTAATCAAATCTATCTAAAGCAAGGCTGCCAACAGAGGGGTGGACTGATCAGGGACTGTTATACAAACAGAATAAGTGCCTGTGTGTATGTGCGTGCACACATATATACGCGTGCAACATGGGCCACGCATGAGCATGCATCTCTGACTGAATATCAACCCCCAGGGACGCCTGGGTGGGTCAGTCAGTTAAGCATCTGCCTTCGGCTCAGGCCCTGATCCCAGGGTCCTGGGATTGAACCCCGTGTCAGCCTCCTTGCTCAGCGGGGAGCCTGCTTCTCCCTCTGCCTGCGGTTCCCTTTGCTTATGTATGCTCTCTCTCTCTGACAAATGAGTAAATAAAACCTTAAACAAAACAAAACAAAACAAAACAAAACAAAACGGAATATCAACCCCCACAGATTGTGCACTGCCCACCATTTGGGATGAACTGTTCTCCTGCTCCCTCCACTGATACAAATGGTTTGGCATAGTGGTTCTCAGACTTTGGGGTATACCAGAGTCACTCAGAGGACTTGTTAAAACCCAGATTCTTTGGCCCATCCCCAGAGTTTCTGAGATAGTGAGACTGGAGTGGGGCCTAAAGATTTGTATTTCTTTTATTTTTTATTTTTTTAAAAAATTATAAAGGTTTTCTTTATTTGAGAGAGAGAGAGCACAGCAGGGGGAGAGGGAGGGGCAAGCAGACCCCCCACTGAGCAGGGAGTCCAACACTGAGCTCCATCCCAGGGCCCTGGGATCATGACCTGAGCTGAAGGCAGACAGACGCTCCACCGACTGAGCCCATCAGGCGCCCCAGGATTTGCATTTCTGATAAGCTCCCAGGTGCTGCTGCTGGCCTGGGGACCACCCTTGGAAAGCCACTCTACAGGAAAGGCCAGTATGAGCTCAGAGGCAGTGCCACCTTGCAGTTAGCCAACCAGCAATAGGAAGTCTGGAGAGGATGGGACAGCAGCTTATAATTGGCTGGGTGCCAGTGCTCAGAGGAACCCCAGAGGTGGCCTTCTTGGCTTCTTTCTGCTGGACTACTTGTAATGATGGTGGTGCTGATGGGAAATGTGAAATTTCACAGTGGAAGCAAATGACACCCAATGGGATCAGTGACTTGACCACAGTCACACTGGTACTCAAGTCCCGACTGCCTGCCTGCTCAGTGTTCTTCATTTGTTCACACACACACACACACACACACACACACACACACACATCATAAGGACTGTCTCAAGACATACATGTGCCCTAGGGGTACCTGCGTGGCTCAGTCAGTTAGGACACACATGTGCCCCTCCTCATTGTGGGGACTTGCTTGCAAGTGGCCAAGGGGACTCCCGGCAGCCACATCAGCACCACCATCATCACAAGTAGTCCAGCAGAAAGAAGCCAAGAAGTACCTAAAAAATGTCCACAGGACCCAGCATCCCTGCCACCATCCATTCCTTCCTTCCTTGGGCACTCAGGAGCAGTACTGGGACCACCAGGCGTGTGCAGGGGGAGATCGTCGGGGGCGGACAAGGAGGTGTAGACAGGATCCCACTGGGAAGTTCCATCCCAGCTTCACCTCTCCCACCCCACAGCTGCCACCAGGCTTCCTGAGGCCTGGACAGGTGCTCCTCCATGCCTCTACCTCCCCTCCATCCTCTGTCCTCCGTCCCTCTAAGGAAGGCAGGGAGACTCAGGCCCAGCCTCCTCCTCGTCCACCTGGCAATGGAGGGAGGTGGCATGTTCCCTGGGCTGGCAGCAAAGAATGGAAGGAGGAAGCAAGGCTGAAGGCTCAAGGGAGAGTGCATGGGGATGGAGAGAAAGAGGGGCAGGGGAGAAAAGGAAAGGAAACTAGAGGAAGGTGGGGGAGGAGAATACAAGAGGGGGAGAGAAGGGAGGGAGAGGAAGGGGGAGGGCAAAGGGAACAGCCCTACAGAAGAAATGGCTAGAGGCTACTTATCCCAGCAGGACTTCCCTAGGATATCTGCAGGGAGGCAGCTGGAGGAAGGGGCCAGGCCCCAGGGGTCCCAATCGAGGACAGGCAGGTACTCAGTGGTGGGAGTAGGTGAGAAAGGCTTTGGAAAGATGACTTCTGGAGAAGCAGCAGCACAGCAGGATCATCTCCCCCTTTGTCCCTACCACACCTCCCCATCCTGGCTCCCTGCCCCACCTTGCATTCTCTCTCCTCCTTTCAGATCTAGAAGTCCAGCCTCTCCCAGGTTCCTCTAAAAAGTCAGCCCAGCTGGGGGGAGTGGCAGGGCATTCGGAGACCCCAGTGACCTGGGATTCCCCCAGCATGCCAGTCCAATCTGTCACCACTCACCAGGCATACCGGGCACCTGCCTGTGCCAGGACCTTCTGGTGAGGTCAGGCATGGGCCCTGCCAGCTGGGTTCAGGACTTGGTGCTCAGCCACGGTCAAGGGTCAAGGGCTGTTGCAGGACTTTACCCTTACCACCGGCCTTAAGGCAAGTGGGGGAGGGGCGATCAGGCCAAGGAAAAGGGAGCCGGAGGAGGACGAGTCCCCGAGTGACCTTTAAACCACTTGGCCGGACTGCCTCTTGTCTCCTGAGACCCCTGGCTGCCTGAGGCCCCAGCAGCTGCCGCCACCACCTGCCCCTGAGCCTTGCTAGCCACCCCAGAAACCTCACAGGATCTTGCGCAAATGGACCCCTGAGAACCCGTGAGGAACTCTGTCTCCCTCTCTATTCATCCAAACACGTTAGCCAGGCACTGAGCTGAGCATTGGGCTTTCTCCCCATAGAAATAGGGACCTGTTAGTTCAATGGTGGGGACAGTCCCAGCATCGCTCCAGGTTTTCCCAACTTTCCCCACATCCTGTCTTCCCTGGCTCCCCTAGTGCTCTTGGGCCAGATTTCCCGGTGGCTGGCTCTCGTCAGTCTCTCTCTTCCAACAAACTGTCAGGCCAGCCGGGCCTCTGGGCCTTCAGCACATGCTCCAAAGCCCCAGCAGAAATGGAGGGCATGCCAGCTCAAATTACATCATGCAAGGCCCACTGCCCTGGAACCCCATCCCCCACCTTCATCCCTACCTACTGCCCCACAGTGACCTTCCTGGCACCCGCCTGGCCCTCTGAATCTACACACACTCTCCACTTGCTCATCTTGGACCATGACCACACCCACACCCTGGCACAGCCCAGGGCCCTGAAGCAGCTCGCTAACTGGCACCACCTCCCGCCCCCCACAGCCAGCACACTCTTCTTTGCTGCTTCTCCTGCTCTCTCAGACTCTCCCTCCCTAGCCTGCCCCTTATAAGTCAACATCCAAATAGCCCATGTCGGTGAGGGTATGGAGACATCAGCCCCCTCATTCAGGGGCAGGCAGGAAGGTCAAGAGGTGCTGCCGCCGTGCAGCAATTTCATTCCTGAGTGTAGACCCCGGAGAACTGAAAACAGGGACTCAGAGATTGTCCACCCAAACAGAGATTGTTCATGAACGTCCACAGCAGCATTATCCACAATAGCCAACAAGTGGAAAACGACCCACACATCTATTCAACTGATGACTGATAAGCAAAATGTGGTCTGCTCATATAATGCCATGTTTCAGTCATACAAAGGACTGAGTAGTGATCCACGCTACACGGTGGAAGAAGTCAGACACAAAAGATCACATACTCTACGATTCCACTGATAGGAAAGTCCAAGATAGGCAAGTCCATAGGGACAGAAAGCTGATTAGTGTTTGCTGGGGGGGTGGAGGCACAGGGGAATGGGAGTGGCTGCTTAATGGGTGCAGGGTTTCCTTTTGGCAGGATGAAAAGGTTCCAGAATTTTTTTAAAAGATTTTATTTATTTTTGAGAGAGAGAGAGAGAGAAAGAGAGAGAGAACACAGAAGGAGAGGGAGAGGGAGAAGTAGACTCCCCACTGAGCAGGGAGCCCGATGTGGGGCTTGATTACAGGACCCTGAGATAATGACCTGAGCTGAAGGCAGACATTTAAAGGACTGAGCCACCTAGGTGCCCCTAAGATTTTATTTTTAGGTAATCTCTACACCCACAGTGGGGCTTGAACTCACAACCTTGAGACCAAAAGTCTGATGCTCCACTGACTGAGCCAGCCATATGTCCCCTACATTTTGGGTATTTTCACACACACACACACACACACACACACACACACACACACACGGCACTATTCACCCTTTTATGTCCTTGGCTCTTTCCTCACTCCACACTCTTACTCTGCCTTCACAACTCAGCTCAATTGTTGGATCTTCGTAATGCTCTGCAGCCTTGCCTCCTGGCCCTACCACGCTAAGGCGTTTTTTTCTCCTCTCTTTCCCCAAGATCCTCTGCTCCCAGTGCCCGGAATAAGCATGGAATACAGTAGGTGCTCAATGCACATGTGGCCAAACAGTGAATGAACCAATAGATCTAGTGCCACCCCCTCATATTCAGAGCGGGAAAGTGAGGGCCAGTGAGGGGAAGCGATTTAGCCAAGGATCCAAGGACTGGTCAGTGGCAGAGTGAAGACCAGAAGCTTTGACTCCAGCCCCTGAGGTGGGTGCCTTTTCTGTTCTGTGTGCCCTTCTTTCCCACTTCTCAGCTTCTTTTCTGGCCTGCTTGTCTTCATTGGCTATTTCTCAACCCTGGATTCCCTTCAGAG
Organism: Procyon lotor; assembly: GCA_028646535.1. Taxonomy (NCBI): domain Eukaryota; kingdom Metazoa; phylum Chordata; class Mammalia; order Carnivora; family Procyonidae; genus Procyon; species Procyon lotor. Next base: position 3,133,890 of record CM053612.1, read on the forward strand.
CTTGAACTGAACCTCTGGGGTCCTTTGCAGTCCTGAGGCTTTGGACTTGGCACTCCCTCCCTCCCACTCACCCACCTGCTTAGTGACAAAGGATACCTGCAGGACCGAAAGGCAACTGACGAATGGCCCCTGGTACCAAGGTAGCCGAGCCACTCCCAAGCCAGCGCATCCCTGATGGGAAAACCACTATGAACAAGGGGACAGGGAAGCCTGAACATGTCTGCTTCTGCCTCAGCTCTTAAGGACTCAGTGGCTTCTCTTTGTACAGTGCTGTGAGGACAGCGTGTGCCCTCTCTCTGCGATGCTCACACAGCCCAATGGTGCCCCCTGCAACTGTGCACTTCTACCCTGGTTTGCAGAAAGGGCTCACGTACTGGGGCTCATAGAGAGGCCCCAGGAGCAAAACTCACTGACGTCACTTCACTGCTGCATTTCTTACTCTCCAGGGCCCGCTGCCCCTAGGTGTGGCCAGAGCTTGAGGAAGGTGCCCTGACTCAGGAGTTGTGCATCTGGGCTCCCTGGGCAGCCCCTCCCCATATCTGTGCCACGAAGAAGTGGCACAGCTTCTTGGGCTTCAGCTCACATGTTAGCGGAAGCAGAGCCAAGGCCAGCAACAGATCAGAATTCAAGAGCAGCCTCTCACTCTGGCCCTTGAACCCAGGGCAGCAGAAGAGGGTCAAGAGAGCATGGCTAAAACCTAGACCTGAATTCCACCATGAGAGATGCAACCCTTTGAGTTGAACTTGCCTTCTCCCGTCTTCCTCTGTTTAAATTCTATAACAAGGGGCACCAGGGTGGCTCAGTGGATTAAAGCCACTGCCTTCGGCTCAGGTCATGATCTCAGGGTCCTGGGATCGAGCCCCACATCGGGCTCTCTGCTCAGCAGGGAGCCTGCTTCCCCCTCTCTCTCTGCCTCTCTCTCTGCCTGCCTCTCTGCCGACTAGTGATTTCTCTCCTCTCTGTCAAATAAATAAATAAAATCTTAAAACGAATTCTATAACAATACTTTTAACAATTCTTGACCTTTATTTGTGTAACATCAGACATGCTATCTCATAGTCATTGCACTCACTGCCAGAAGCAGGCAAGTTTGGACAGAGATTACAAATCTGATTTTACCACGGCAGAAAACAAAGTCCAGAGAGGGTGACTGACCTATGGTAAGGAGCCCAGACAGCCTGGTACTCTTGACCTGGAACTCCTGTCTCTACCCACTATAGACCACAACTGACTGTAACGGCTTCTTTCCCCAACATGGGGTCAAGGAAATTAAGTCCAAAACAAATCTTTGCTTGGGAGCCTAGAATCCACATGGAAGCCACCTGGTTTAATTTGGAGTTCAGAGTGCAGTTCATTCAGTCATCCCATAAGCATTTTTTGAATACCTCCTGTGGGTTGGGCCCTAGATTAGGTACTTGAGGAGTGTAGGAGGCTAAATAAATTAGGTTAAGGACCTTGAGCTGGCGAGACTGTTTTAGATGATCCAGGTGGGCTCTAAATGCCATCACACATAGTCTTAGAGAGATTTTATGACACACAGGCAGAAAGTGAGGCCATGTGAAGACAGAGGCAGAGATTGGAATGATGTGACCACAAGCCAAGGAAGGCTGGAAGCCACCAGAAGCCAGGTGGATTCTCAGCAAGGAAGGAGTCTCCCCTAGAATTTCCGAAGGAATAAATATCTGTCATTTGAAGCCACTAAGTTTATAGTAATTTGTTATACCAGCTGTAAGAATAAGACCAAGGCTCTGCCCTTGAGAAGCAGCGGGGGTTAAGCTGCTAAATTCAGCAACAGAGAGATAAGTGCTTCTCCCACAATCCTGAGACCAGAGGGATTCTGGGATCTGGGAGGGATTTTGAAGACAAACCATATGTAAATCCAAAGCTTACCATTTCCCCTTTCTTGGATCCCAGGTTGAGATCTGGATTTCTTATAGCAGCTTCCTGGCCCTCCCCTCACACCGCCTAGCTCCCATTCAAGTTTCAAGATCACAACTGAGTATAAAGGATGCAGAGGGTTCATGGATTACTCTTCCTAGGGATACCTGCTGAATTCTCAAAGAATTTAGCCTAATGGTTGGAATCCAAGTCCCCATCTGTCATCATCAGCGCAGCTAAGGTGGATGGTAGTCAAGGGCGATGAGGTAAGGGACTCAACTTCCCCTCCAGTCCTCCCTGGGTTGTTCAGTTTTGCTCCAGATGGAGAGAAGAAACCCGGATCTGAACTGAATTAGCCTGGTGTTCTCACCCCACCAGGCACATACCTTTTTTCCTCCCTGGAACGCGCACTGCCAAAGTTTCTGCCCATGTCTTCCATGGGATAGTATCTGTGGGTTGTTCAAAGTCTCTGTTAGGTCACCCCAAGGAAAGGTCGGCTGTCCTGTGGAAGTGGCATTGAGACAATGAGATGCATATACTCCATCCTTCTTCCCTCCTGGGCATTGCTTACTAGGAAACTCAGACCTGAACTTGATATTCAAGGACAATAACTGTCTTGCTATAGTTTTACATCTTGAATTTCTCTTCCTCCACCCTTAGTGGCTTTGATGTACATGTGTCTATTAGCAGCCATTTTAAGTCCTTTTGGGAAGCAGTGGGATATAAGTCAGAGACTGTAACCAGAGATTGAGTGGCCACATGGAGATTTGAACCCAGAGCCCCTCTGTGGATTTGAGCCCAGAAGATTCCCCTACTGGGGGCCAGTGGTCAGGTTTGGGCTCCAGTTGGGCCAGTACCTCCCATTGGCTGGAACCTGGGTACCCTTTCCCCCTACACACACACACTTGCTTGTGTGCCCCATGGGCCTCTCCCTTCCACTTCTGCCTGCCAGTTTGGGGCTCGGGAAAGGGAAGGAGGAGAACCTGGGTGACAGGCCAGACAGCTTGTGGGTGATGTAGGAAAAAAGTTGGGCCTTGGGCCCTTTGCCAGCTCCTTGCCTGGGCAGAAGAGCATGCTGAGGCAGGACCCAAAGCTCCTACAGCCAGGAGCTTCTGTGAACGGTTTCAGCACCCCCTCCTCCCCACGCAGCCCAGTGGCCACGGCAGAAGCTACTGGTAGAACAGTAATTGGAATAATGATTCAGTTTCCTATTTCTTACCATTCACTAAGCAGTTTGCAGGTATTATTTCTTTGGTGGTTTCTCTTTTTATCCCCATTTTACGGTTGTGGAAAATGAGGTTCACAAAGAAGTTAGATACCTTCTCCAAGATCTCACAACTAGGCAGGGCCAAGAAGCTGCCTGCTTATTGCCGAACGTATCAACCAGAAAACAGACAGACACATGGGCTGACCCTCCCTGCCCAAGACATCACCAGCTTGAACTGACGGGGGAGGTAGGAGTGAAACATCTCCGGTCACCTGAGGCCACCTGCAGAGGGGTTCCTCCGAGGCCCCAGTCTTCTAGCCTTTCTCTGTCCCTTTCCTTGAGGTCAAAGGACAGGCACCAGCCCTCCAAGAGCCCTTGCTGGTCTTGGAAGGCCTTGATCTCCTTCTGCTGAGGGACATCTAGAAGCTGGGTAGATGGGAAATGTTCTGGGCCCCAGCGGCCGAGGGGAATGGAAAGGCCATTAGCTGATCACCTGGCAGGAAGGAAGCAGAGAGGAGCCGGCAGCCAGCGCTGCTTGTGGGAAGCGGGACCTGGTGAAGGTGAGGTGGGAAAGCAAGGAGAAGAAGGAGACAGGAGGGTTTCTTCTGCTTTGGAGATTTGGCTTTTTCACCAGCCTGGATGGCACTACCCAGGCAGTAGAGTGCAGCCTAGCGGTCAAGAACATGGGCTCTGGGCCCAGAGAGCCCTGGGCGCCGATCCCAGCTCCACTGCTTCCTAGCGGCATGACCTTGGGCAAAGCACTTCACCTCTCTACGTTTGGCTCCTCAGCCATAAAACGAGTCCTTCTGGAATCTACTACACGGGAGCTGCAGTGAAAATTCCAGATGGTGGATGTGAAACCCTTAGGGCAGTGGCTGGGTCGCCATTACTCCTTGGTCCAAACCTCCACTGCGTAGTTGCTGAATAATGGCCTCCTCGTGTCCACATTCTAATCCCCAGAACCTGTGAATGCATTACCTTACAAGGAAAAGGGAACTTTGCTGATGTGATTGGAATAAGGATCTGGAAATGAAGAGGTTGTCCTAGATAATTCAGGTGGGTCTAATTGAATCACAAGAGTCCTACACCGGGAAGGGGAAGACAGGAGGGCGGGAGAGATGTGACACCACAGAGGCTGGAGTGACCTGGGCATGACTTCCGCTTGTCATACAGACTTCCATCCCAGGGCCTGACAGATGGGCGAGCGCTGTCAGGGAACGTGTAAGAAATGCAAGTTCTCGGACCCCACGCCAGACCTACAGACTCAGTAACTCAAGGCCGGGGCCCAGGAATCCGTGTTGTGATAAGCCCTTCGTGGGAAGGTGTCCCCGGCTGCTTGAGAGACACACAAGCCCGAGCCCGGCCCCCGGAGTTCCTTGCTGCGACTTCTAGAGGCTGGTTCAAAGGCAGGTGTCTTTTTGAAAAGCACTCCAGGTGTTTAAAAAAACAAAATGAACCCTTAGGGGCCGGCCTTCCCTTCAGGTCTGTGTGAAAGCTACATTCTCCACCTAGGCCTCTGCAGCGGCTGGCTTCCTTGGTTCCCGGGGACACGCAGGTGGCACCCAGATTCACCCAGGTGCGCCCCAGCACGGCCGCAGGTGCTGGTGGACAGAATGGTCGCTGGGGTAAGCGAGCGGGAGGGCGTGTGCGGTGCGTGGGGGGACAGAGTGTGTGTGAGGACCTCCGGGTCAGTGAGCGTATGTGTGAGGGGTTGCGTGTGGCAATGTGGGTGTACAGGTGAGTGTGTGTGCGTGTGTTACAGTGAGTGTGAGCGTGCAGCTGTGTGAGGAGGCAAGTGTGTGAGTATACGAATGTCCAGGGTTTTGCGTGTGTGTGTGCGTGGACATGTGTACGAGTGAGAGTGAGAGGACGCGTGAGCCTGTGTGAGTGTGGGAGTTCGGGCAGGGACTAGACGGCATGTGTGTGTGTGTGTGAGCACTTGTATATGTGAGGACACATCTGTGAGTGGGGCACGTGTGTGTTAGGGAGTATGTGCAACAATGTGTTAGGGAGGGCTTGTGTAAGAGTGCGTGTCTGTGCTCGGGCTCCCGCTCAGTGGGGAGCCTGCTTCTCCCTCTCCCTCTCCCCACTTGTGTTCTCCCTCTCTCTCAAAGCCAAAAGTGTCTGTGGGTGTGTGCACATGAGGACATATGTGTGTGTGAAGGCATATCTGAGTGTGTGCGTGTGCGTGTGTATGTGAGGGACTGTGTGCGGAAGTGTGTTGGTGAGGACTTCCGTAAAAGCGTGCGCACACGAGAACGTATGTGTGAGAGTGTATGAGTGCGTACACGTGCTGGCACGTGCGTGCGAACGGGTGGGCGTGGGAGTGTGTGTGCCTGGGATGCAGGGGATGAGAGAGGTCGGGCCTGCCGGCGGGAGGTGCAGGGAGAGCAGGTGGCTGGCCCGTGTGGCACTGGAGGGAGCCGGGGTGACACGCCCCAGGGCGCCGGGTGCCATGCCCCTCCCGGCCTCTCTGCCTCTCGCAGCCCAGAGCAAACGAGGTCAGCCAGCAGAGCTGCTGCTGCCGCCTCTTGGGGTCTCGCAGCCCTTGCCCAGGGAGGCTCACAGGGGGCCGGCCAGGCCGTGGGGGTTGAAGTCCGCGGAGGATCATTGTGAGGGCCTCCAGGATAGGGTTTGCCCAGCGTGTCGGGCCCCTTCCTCGCTTCTCTCCTAAGGCCCGGATCGCCCTGAGCTCCGCGACTGCAGATCAATGAATCGACTGGCCCAGGCCGGCTAAGTGGGATATGATTCGGCTTTCGAAGTCAGCAGCACATAATCACTGACTGCTGACGTCTCCAGATTAATCCGACAGGACCTGAGGCGGCTTGTTGCTGACAGGAAGCCACGCTGCAAGGCCGGGGAAGGGAAGGCCTATCGCCCGCTTGCTACAGGACGTGCCTGGGGGCTTCTGACGAGCCATGGGGGCACTTCCTCGCAGGGGGCCGAGGAGAGAACCGGGTTCGGGGGACCACACCCTCCACTCAGGCTCCAGCCGCCGAGCAGCTCGGGGAGGGCCCCTGGCTTTAGACAAGGAATGGATGGAAGAATAGTCCAAGGTGCCAAGTAGTACCAGTCAGGATGTCTCCTGAGCTTACTGGGTGACGTAACCGCCCTCACTATTACGTCACTTCCTCGTCACTGCCTAGGCAGGAGTTAGGTCAGAGCGAGGTCATCCATAATTGGGTCCAGGCCACTTGCCACTTTAGGGAGCCACCTGTAGGAAAACCAGGACACGCAAACTGGGATTCTCCACCCAACAGGATATCAAGCCCATCTGGCTCTGGCCAGGGGCTTTTCTGAGGAATTTCTGGGGTATACCAACAGAGACCATTCTCTCCCCAATAAAGAGGCAGGAGATTAAGGAACCTTAAAGCTAAGGTGCTGAGCACCACTGGGGTCCCGTGATGCCAAAGGATGATGACCCCTCTGAAACTGTCAATGGAGGAAAGGAAGGTATGAATTTTTGGAGCCTCCTGCGAATCATGGTTGTCTGCCTGGAGGAGAGGGTGCTTAAAGATCATAGGGATGAGCTTGTCTTCAGGTGGCAGAGGGCAGACATCTTCATGCTGGATGAGCTCGCAGGTGATTGGAATGTTTGCTGGAGTTTAAGGACAAGTCCACTCCAGAGGTCCAGGGGGATTTGGACAGGCTCCTCCCTAGGGGGTCTGAGGTAGGGGCTCCAACAGAGGATCCAGCTCAACCAGGATTAGCTGCTGTTCACGAAGTGCTGTGCTCTCTCCTTTCTCCTCCTCTCCTTCCCTACCCGGCTCTTCTTTGCCCCATGTTCCCACCACCCCAACCGCTCCAGTATTCAGGCCAAGGTCTTGGGTCCGCACACTCCCTGCCCCTTGAAAAGCTCAGCCCTTCTCGTGGCCTTGATGAGATGCCCCCTATAGAGTGTGTCTTCTGCAGAGGCTTCACTTGGAGGTGGCTTTTCACCTCCCTCCACCTTCCACTCCCCCTGTGGCTCTTTCCGATCTCCCAGCAGCCTCCCCATTCAGGATGGCCTCTATGACCTGGGCACAGAAAGGGTTTCCCCTGCTCCCTATAAGTCGGCCACCCCCTCCTCCCCACCAAGCCTGTCTCCTCTTTTGCCACTTCCCCTGCCTTAGCTCCTCCTTCCATCGCCCTCCATGGCCTCCTACTCCGGAGCTGTCCACCCCTCCCCTGCGGTGGGCAACTGCCCTAGTGTGAGAAGCGCTGACCCCCAACTCTCACACACCCCACCTTTTCATGAGCTCTAGCCCCGCACAGTGCTCTGCACGTGGCTCAGACTTCCACCTGCCGCTCCCATCGCCAGGCTGAGATGGGGGCAAAGGGGCCAGGGTCACACAGCTGGTGGGGTCCGTTCAGCAGGTACAGCCTTGGGGACCAGGGAATTAATCCCATATAAGGGACGTCAGTAAACAAGTAAATATGTGGAGGGTGATAAGGACCAAGTCTCTGGTTATCGAAAAAGGGAAATGCAAATATGGAAGCAGTGATATCCCAGTAGCGATGAGCACCACTAGCCCCCAGATCTTGGTTTCTAAACAATTTGAAAGAGTTCCCACTGACTGAGTCTGGAATAATATAAGCATCAAAGTCAAAAAAGGAGTAATGAATGATAAATGTTGAATAAAATAGGAATTTGTGAGCCCATACTGATATATAACAAAAAATGGGAAAGGAGAGAAAGCTCTTTCTATAGTGGAATGCCAACTAAGAAATGTTAGAAGGAGTGATGGAATTAGAAACTCATCATCATAATAATTGATTCAGGCAAGAATTATGAACCAGAACTGAATGAGGAAACAGACATTTATATCATCTCCCCCCACATACTAGAATTCTTGTTAATTACTTATAAATTAATAAATATAAAATCCTTGCTAATTCACCTTACAGTGGAACAACTTGTCAGACAACACTTTAATCAAGTGACCAAAGTTACTGTTACTAGTAGTAAGACAAATCAATATCATATCCCACCTGATGTGATGCACCGAGAACTCATCGCTCCTCAGGTGTTCCTGAGGGGACATCGACCAAATTCAAATGGAAGGACAATCTACAAAACGACTGGCCTGTGCTCTTTGAAAGTGTCAAGGTCATAAAAACCAAGGAAAGACTGAGAAACCATTCCAGATCGAAGGAGACTCTTCAAAGAGACGTGACAGCTAACTGCAAACGTATGATCTGGGATTGGATCTTGGACCCGAAAGGAAATTGGGGAAAAGAAAGGTGTTTTGTTGGCAGCTGTTATTGTTGGTGGCAAAGGTGATTTTTTTCTTTGTATGTTTGTTGCTTCCACATTAATTATTTGGACAAGCGTCGGAACTTGAATAGAGTCTATGGATTAGGTAGTGGTATTAAATGTTAATTTTCTAATTCTGGTATGTATCCTAATATTTAGAAAATACACAGTGAAGCATTTAGGGGTAATGGAGCATCATGTCAACAACTTACTTTCCAATGAATTGGAAAAAAAATAACAGTGTGTGTGTGTGTGTGTGTGTGTGTGTATGCATGTGTGTGCAAGATGTCCACATCCTAATTCCAGAACCTTTGGATATCTTACCTTCTAATGCAAAAGAAACTTAATTAATTAAGTGTAATTAAGGTGTAATTAAGTCGCGGGTCTTGAGATGGGAAAACTATCCTGGATTTTTGGCTGATCCCAACATAATCACAGAGTCCTTATAAGAGCAGGGCAGCAGGGTCAGCATCAGAGAAGGGAATGTGACGACGAAAGCAGAGGTGGGAGTGACACGGCCACAAGACTAGGACCCATTTCAGACCCAACTGTCTTTCTCCCATCCTTACCCCTTGTGAGTATGTAGGCACTCGGGAAATGTGAGTTTGAATCCACTCAGCCAGGGGAGGCAGTGAGGGCCCAAGAAGCATGGCAAATGTGTGAGGCCTCCAGGCAGCCCGTCTGAAGGAACCAGGGTTCCTCTGGATGCTTCCACACTGCTCTGCTTGCACAAGATTGGCCACACCTCCAGCGGCAGTAATGCTAAGTGTGCCTGCGGGGGTGAGGTCACTTTAACGCCCGCGAAAGGAATCCTAGAGGGGAACGGCTTGCCCAAGTACTCCCAGCCCCTCAGGGGCAGAGCTGGGTTGAGAACCCCGGTGACTGGTCCCAGGTAAGCAAGCTTCACTCCCTAGAGCCGGGAAGGGGAAGGAGAAGGTCACTGCACCTCCGGCTGTAGCAGAAAATGGGGGCCGTGCAGGGTTTAAAAGGCCTATTTAGGAATGGAAATGTTCCGGACTGACTGTGGTGATGACCGTACAACCCTACACATTTCCTAAAAATCACTGAATTGTACACCTATGATTTATAGTATCTACATTAAACCTCAATAAATCTGTAAAAAAAACCAAAGGCATTATAACGTCTCTCTGGAAAACCCATAAAGAAACCTACATTTTTGCCAGTATACACTATTGTAACTGAAGGCTTTCATTAATTTTGTTGCTCCTTGAGGTGTGGGTTTAAAAAGGGGGGGCCCTTAACAGCCCGTCAGGGCCTCCCCTGGGCAGGCACTCTATGGGGGTAGCATAAGCGACTGAGATCATTCATCTAGGGCTACCCCCTTTCTCCTTTCTGCCCTCAAGGAGCTCCCAGCAGGGAGGGAGGAGGCTAAGGTGCAAACAGAAGTATCAGAAATGCCAGGCATATCCTGGAGGGACAGGGAACAGTATTGCCAGAGGGAGGGGGGACCAGGTATCAGCGATTCCAGAGAGGGGAGAGGAAGTGGCAAGAGACAGAGGTCCTGGGGACCTGGGCCCAGTCCCCGGCCCCTGACCAAGTACAGCGAGTGCCAGCCACGATGTTAGCCCTCTCCAGCCAGCTGCCGTGGGGGCTGTGTGGCTCGACCTCCTCCTGCCGCCTTCCTTCTATCCCTCCTTCGGCTCAATCCATTACTTTCTGTTTACAGCCTCTTCAGACAGTTTTCCTTGGCTCGACGCCAAGCCAATTTGAATTCATTTTCCAAGCATGACCCTGTGAGTCACTATATTAAATGCCTTCCAGATAGTTCTCATTGCTGCATACGCACAGTGCATTTGGCCGGCCATCTGCAGTCACGATGAGGGGCCTTAGCCCAACGGTGCGGCCCCCGGCGCCAGCGACGACAGGCCCGAGAATGATGCTGACGCAGGCCAGGCACGGAGAGACCCATGGCACACGTTCTCCTGGGGTTTCTTGGAAATTTAAAGAGATCAGCCGGCTAACGAAGGACTGCCCAAAGACTGGCTTTCTTTAAAATAAATAATAATAAATAACAGCTTTATTGACATATAGGTCACATACCATACAATCTACCCATTTAAGGTATACAGTTCAATGATTTGAAGTCTATTCACGGGAACGTGCAACCATCGGCATAGACAATCTCAGAACTTTGTTGTTAGCCCCAGAAGCAACATTGCACCCTTTAGCGATTGTCCGTCTGCCCCCCCCCAGCACCCCCCCCAGCCCCTGGAGACCATGACTTTCCATCTCTATTATTTCCCTAGTCTGGACTTTCCTATAAATGGAGTATGTGGACTTTAATAGTCACCTTTTCTTTCTTTCTTTTTTTTTTTTAAAGATTTTATTTATTTATTTGACAGAGAGAGAGGGATCACAAGCAGGCAGATTGGCAGCAAAGAGAGAGGGGGAAGCAGACTCCCCGCTGAGCAGAGAGCCTGATGCGGGGCTCGATCCCAGGACTTCGAGATCACGACCTGAGCTGAAGGCAGAGGCCTTAACCACTGAACCACCCAGGTACCTCAATGGTCACCTTTTCAAAAGGAAAATTATCCAGTGACTGAAGAGCGGGATTTGGAGGAGGAGGGTGGGTTCCTCGGTACTAAGAGGACGGAGGCTGGACAAGGGAGAGTCCCAACTCTGTCACAGAAGGGGCTCTGGGCTTCACTTGGTCCCCACAGATCCCCTCCCCTCCTGGCGCCTTCACCCTGCGCCCCAGGTTGGCTTCCCATGGGGCAGCTCTCCCAAAAGGAGAAGAGAAGGAGGGCTATCTGTTTAATTCTCAGGAGGAGGCTGGGGGGAACCCTGTATTGTCTGTCCCCCCGGGAGGAGAGACACACACACACACACTCATGTGCTCACACTTGGTGCAACGTCTCTACCTACTTGCAAAGTCAGAAAGCCTGAAAGGGGGCTTGCGGCCCGCTGCGTTAATTTACTGTCGGCCTCCTCCCTCCTCCTCCCTGCTGGAGCAAATTGGCCTTTCTCCAGTTCACGAGCACCGAGCATCGTGGAGGACGTTGGCAGCCTCCCACAGAGTCGTCACCTGACTCCCTGTGTAATCCATAAAACCCGAGCTTCTCAAGGTTGGAGGCTTAGGGCGTCTGGCCCAAATCGCTGTGTGTGGTGTGAACCCTGCCAAGGGCTCATCCAGGCTCTGCTTGCACACTTCCAGTGACTTGTTCCTCACTACCTCCCAAGGCAGCCCCTTGCCTCTGGGTGAAACCCTATAGAAAATTCTCCCCACATCTTTCTATGGCTCCTATTTTTACTACTGAGGCCTCAGGGAGAAAGTCAAACTCCTTATCTCCTTGAGAGCCCTGAAGGGATATGAAGACAGATACCAGCCCCCACTCGAGTCTTCTCTTGCTCGGGATGAGAAAAACAAGCACGCCACAAGCTTAATGACAACAGCACTGCCTACACTGATTAAGTTATCCCCTGAAGCCCTCACGACTCTCCTGTTAGGTGGGGATGATCAGATGCATTTTCCCTCTGAGGAAGCGGAGTCACACAGAGGTTTAGTGGCCAACCCAAGGATGCTCGGGTGGAAAGGGAAGGATTTGGGTCTTGAATCCAGGTCCCTCTGACTCCAAATCCCATGCTCTTGACCTTTGCACCTACCACATGGCCTCAGTGCAGCTCTTGCAATTTATTTTTATTGAGCTAGAATTCACAAACCGTGACATTCACCCTTTGAAGTGGACAATTCAATGGTTTTTAGTGTGTTCACAGGGTTGTGCAATGATCACCACTATGTAATTCCAGAACATTTCATCACACCCAAATGAACTCTCGTACCCATTAAGCAGTCACTCCCCATTTCCCCCTCCCCCAGGTGCTGCTGGCAACCATGAATCTAATTTCTGTCTCTTATGGATTTTTCCATTCTGGACGTGGCATATAAATGAAATCATATAATACTCAGCCTTTGATGGCTAAATAATATTCCATAGAATGCATATACCACAATTTGTTTATCCATTCATTTTTTTAAGTAAATGCCACACCCAACGTGGGGTTCACACCCACAACCCCAAGATCAAAAGTTGCATGCTTTACCAACTAAACAGACAGGCGCCCCATTCATTCATCTTTTGGTGGATATGTAAGTTGTTTTCCCCTTTTGGCTATTGTGAATAGTACTGCAATGAGCATTTGCACGCAATACATATGTTTGAGCATCCCTTTTCAATTCTTTTAGATCTACACCTGAAGGGGAATTGCTGGGTCGTATGTTAGTTTCATGTTTAATTTGTTTGAGGAACTGCCAATCTGTTTTCCACCATCGATGCACAGCACTTAACATTCCCACCCGCAATACAGGAGAGTTCCAGGCTTTCATTTGACAGTGTCCTTTGAACCACGAAAGTTTTACATTTTGATGACTTCCAATCTATCTACTTGGTTCTTGGTCCCATGCTTTGGGTGCTATATCTGAGAAACCATTGCCAAATTCAAGGTCATACAGGTTGACATCTATGTTTTCTTCTAAGATTTTTATACTTTTAGTTCTTATATTTATGTCTCTGGCCCATTTTGAGTTAATTTTCACATATGGTAAGAAGTAAGGCAGGGGTCCAAACTTACCCTTTTGCATGTCACTATCCAGTTTTCCCGGCACCATTTGTCTAAAAGACTACTCCTTCCCCACTGAATCGTTGTGGCACAATTGTAGAAAATCAATTGGCCATAATGTGAGAGTTTATTTCTGGACTCTCAGTTCTTTCTATTACATTGATCTCCATGTCCATCTATGCTAGTGCCATGCCTGCGCAATTTTTTATTCGGGGCTATTGAAACAATATAATAGCAAAGATGTATCTTCATCAGGTTGTATCCTTGCCAGGATGTATCCTTTGAAACAGAAATGTTTGTAATTTTGATGAAGTCCAATTTATCGATTTTTTCTTTGGTAGCTTGTGCCTTTGGTGTCATGTCCAGGAAACCATTGCCACGGCCATGACAATTTAGCTCTATGTTTCCTTCTAGAATTGTGGACTTTTATGGTTGTAGCTCTTATATTTAAGTATTTGATCCATTTCGAGCTAATGGCAAGGATGACTGGTTTGCTTTATGTTCCATCTGGCTCAAGGTCTCATTTGTTAAGGCTGTTGTTCCATTTTGAGCTTCCAAAGGTAAAGCTCAGCCAGTGCTCGTTCTGCTACAAGGTGATCAAGAGGCTTGGCAAAAAAAGCAAGACTCCATCAGCGGGGCCAGAGGAGCCTCACCCCATCTTCACCTCTTTGGAGGGAGGAGCTGAGCACAGGGATTTTTCACAGACACCTCCTCCACCTCCAGCCCCAAACCCCGTTCAAATGAAAACACTTGGGCTCTGGAGGAGAGGCGGCTGGCTAAAGGTCACACAGTCAACCGGTTCACAGCTGAACTGTAATACATGGTTTGTTTTTTTTCTCCAAATCCCATATTCTTTCTGCTCTGTCATGATGCCTGCCTGTAATGAAACAAATTAGAATCAGCCAGGGACGGAAGGCCAGTGGGGAGCAGGAAAGAAGGTGAGCTTGCGACAGATCCACTCAGTGGGTCTCTGTTAGTGGTGACAGGCTGGAGGCAGGCGAATTTGGGGGTCTTTAGGAGTCAAGTTTGTTGCAGTGTGGGTAATGCCTAAGAATGACAGGCTTGCAGAGAAAGCACAAAGGAGTTGAAAAGATTTCACCTGATCCAAAGGTGTAAGTAAATTAATGGTGCCTTTCCAGTCTACCGATGTTCCACTCAGAGGCTATTGTAAGAACCAAACAAGCTCCCATCGTGGTAGGAGAGGTTGAAATTAGCTCCAAAGAAGGGCTTCTAGGATGGAGTTGTTAGGAAGATTCTTTAGTCTTGACTTTGAAACACCTGAAGGCACCAAGAGAGATTTACCTCAAATGGGAGAATCAGCCACAGAACCCACAGAATGACTAGGCTACAGAGCCTCCTCCTTTCCTTTTTCACAGTGGTCCCCTGAGAGACTCCGCATCACATGCTCTCTCTGAAAAGGAGCTCCAGTGTGGTTGGCTGAATAAGGGCTGGCCCTCCAAGATGTCCTCTCCTAAGCCCCAGAACCAGTGACTATCTTACCTTCCATGGCAAAAGCGACTTTGCAGATGTGATTAAGTCAAGGATCATGGAACATGGAATTATATGGGTTACCCAGGTGGGCCCAATGTAATCACTGGGGTTCTTTCAAGAGGGAGGCAGGAGGGTCAGAGTGAGAGAGAGAGAGATTGGAGGATGTTACGCTTTCAGCTTTGAAGATGGAGGAAGGCTCTAAGGAAGAGTCAGTTTCCTTGTCTTCTCCAGCTTCCGGAGCCACTTGCATTCCTTGGCTCACAGTCCCTTCCTCCATCTTGCTGACAACTGGATTTTCAAGACTTCTGTTATTCTGATACCAAAAGCTGTAAGATAAAAATTTGTGTCATTCGAAACCAGTGAGTTTGTGATAATTTGTAACAGTATCACTAGGAGACTAAAACACTCACGGAGCTAAAGGTCGACCTTAATATTATAGTACAGAACAGAGTGGAGGTAAATACCAGTTTTCTTAAAGAACTAAGTGCAGGTTATTTAGTAAACTTAGATTTCCTTGTTGCATATGAACTGAACGCAAGTGAAAAGTCTAAGACATGGGTGGGGTAAGACCAAATTAATTAAATGAAACAACTATGTAATGACAAGATAGTTGAGTGTGAGACCTCTATATGAGCATAGCTGAATGGGACTATATACTATGGGCCTATATTATATACCATGCCCAGATAGCATGAATCTATAGCATGTTTTTAAACAGCTTTACGATGATATAATTCGTGCACCACACAGGTCACCCATCTAAGGCATTACTTTGGGAACATTCTCATCACCTGTACCCTTTAGCTATCATCCCTCATCCACACCAGACGCCCCCCCCGCCCCCCACAACCTCTCATCTACTTTCCGTCTCTATAGATTTCCCTGTTTGGGGCTTTCATATGCATATGATCCCATAATATGTATGGGTTCTCTTGTGCCTGCCTTCTTTCGATTAGCACAAACTCTCTGAGATGCTGCAGTAGTGTCCATGAGTACTGCATTCCTCTCTTCGACCAAATAACATTCTATGGTATGGATAGGCCTCAGTTTGCTTCTCCATTCATCTATTGATGGGCTTGTTTCTACCTTTGGGCTATTATGTATAATATCACTATAAACATTAGCACACAGTTTTCATTTGATCCACGTTTGGGGCAGAAGAATACCCACCATGACTGACAACCCTTCCCAGGAGATTGACTATTCCATGGTGTCTGGCACTATATACATTTCTTCAACTATTTTCAGCCAGAGCGGAAGGTCCATTGAACCTGCAGGCCAGTCTTGAATATCCAGGCCCTGGAGGTGGCTACTTCTTATCTTAATGTTCTAGCTAGCTGAAGGAAGAGACACACAGTTGACACTAACTGGGATGACCAGTCATTGCCTCAAAGGAGCAAGATATTGCCAAGACTGTTTGGAAGGTATTATGGGTTAAATCGTGTCTCCTCCAAAGATACGTTAAAGTCCTAATCCTTGGCACCTACAAATGTGACTTTATTTGGAAATAGGGTGTTTGCAGATGTAATCAAGTTAAGATGAGCTCATATTGGATTAAGGTAGGCCCTAAATCCAATGACTAGTATCCTTGTAAGAAGGCCATGTAAAGATACAGGGACACAGAGACACACAAGAAGAAGCCCATATGAAGACAGAGGTGGAGATAGGAGTGATTCATCTACAAGCCAAGGAACACCAAAGATTTCTGGAAGCCACTGGAAACTAGCAAAGAAGACTGTAAGAGGTTCTTTCCTAGGGCCTTCAGAGGGAGAATGGCCCTTGAATGTCTACTGAATGAATAAGCAAATACAGCTCAAATTTTAAGACATGTACAGTTGAGGGCACAAAGTAGAAACTCATGAAGTCTTGTTGATTGCTACACAAACCAAGAGATTCCTTGGGAAAAGCCACTCCTGGATCGGGAACTCTAATCATTTCTTGGGCATAGACCCTGTAGAGTAGGTATGTTAAGACAGTGAAAGAATATTCCTTTTGACCACATTCTGCCCAGTCAGGTAGGGCCGATGGTACTGTCAGATACCCAGGCAGAGTTGGGCAGAACAGACTCTGCCCATAAGCCCATGCCAAGGGAGCAAGATTCCGCAGTAGTGTCCATGAGTACTGCATTCCTCTCTTCGACCTCTGCCGAAGGTAGTAGTCTGGTGACCTCTTCAGTAGTATGGTGACTAACATAAAGAAGCTGGTCTGCCAGGACTGAAGTGTGAGGCCCTCCACCATGCCTCTTGTTAGTCCCTGGAAGATTCCAGTAAGTTCCAGAGCAGCCAGGGCACTGCACAGAAAGAAATTCAGGCCCATGTCGAATTTTCTGAGCCAGGAGCAGATGGTCACGGAATGCCCTGCTCCTGAGCCCAAACTTCTGTGGTTACAGTACCTTCTCGAAGCATATCACATCAGGGAATTGTATTCATTTCTTTTGACTGCTTGGTTGCTTCAAGCAACACATTTATTCTCTTACATTTCTGTAAATCAGAAGTCCAAAATCTATTTCATGGGTCTGAGACCAAGGTTTTGGCTGGGCCACCCTCCATCACGGGATTTTAGGAGAGAATCCGTTTGCTTACTTTTCCCGACATCTACAGCTACATTCCTTGTGATACTCGCGTTCACATTCGGGCTCCGTGTGTTTGCTATGGTCGCTATAACAAATTACCCACCTGGTGGCTGACTAATATTCCATTGTATGTGCAGACCACATTTTGTTTACTTGTTCTTCAATTTTTTTCAAAGGTTTATTTGCTTATTTTAGAGAGAGAGAGAGAGAGAGAGAGAGAGAGAGTGTGTGTGTGTGTGTGCACGCGCACGTGCGCACACACACGAGTTCAGGGAGGGGCAGAGGGAGAGAATCTTTAAGCAGACGCCCTGCTGAGTAGGGAGCCCTATGCATGGCTTGATCCCAAGACCCATGAGATCGTGACCTGAGCCAAAATCAGGAGATGGATGCTTAATTGACTGAGCCACCCAGGTGCCCTTATTTATTATCTTTTAAATCATCACTTGAGACTAGAAAACCTTTGCCTTCAGAACTGTGGGGCAGAAATCTAAAACCAAACCATGAAAGCACTGTCCCACAGTCTCCTTATCTGCTGAGAACTTGTCCACACTTAATGCACAAAGAACTGTTTTGTTGTTGACTATTCCTCAACATAAGTCCATTCAAGTGAATCCCTTTGAAGACATACCACCTACAGGTCAGGGTAGTTCAACATTAGTTGAACTCTTTCCAAGTACAACCTGTGACAATTTCCTCATTTTTCCAATATTTGCTCTTTGAAACAGGCCTTGAGCTTGTGCATTTAAAGTGGGGAGTGGGATTTAGAGAATGTCAAGCAAGTTAAATGGTTCAGGTTGGTTCGTTCTGCTCTGTGCCCATGAATAGCACTTGTTTCATGGGCCGCAAGTAGAACTTTGGACGGGATGGGCTGATCGTGGGGCACAGCAGAATTATAGACTAAGCACGCGCTCCAAACTTTCTCTCTGCCTAGATGGGCAAGTCAGACTCAAACTAAGCACAAATCCTCCGATAAGGGTAGTATCGTTTGCACTTCCAAACAGCCCACAGGAAATGGTGCCAAGAGAGAAGCAGCATCACTTGTAAATTACAAGCATCAACTCACTAATGTTTAAATCAGCGATTATCACTCCTTCAAATGTTGGGCTCCATTGGAGGGTGTCAAATTGTCCCTCTGTTGGGTAAGTAGTTGGTCCCGCCTGTGGTTTATCTATAAGTGAGAACCCCACTGCCGGTTAGAAACCATTCTGCTTGATTTGAACTTAGCAGAAGAACCTCATACGAAAGAAAGGCCTCTTTTGAGCTGACAGAGCGAGGTGGAATGAGTGGCCCCCAGGAGGCCACACCACCAGCAACTCCACACGAAGGCAGGAAGGCTGGTTTACCTTACTGATGCCCATCTGAGTAAAAGAACTTTGAGAGCATGGGTCACATTTAGACACCAGGATTTCATTTTCAAGAGAGAAAGCGGCACACTGGGAAATGCGCTTTCAAATTGTGTTCTCTGGAAAGGATTGGTTGGGCACCAATTCACCGACTAGACCCTGGCCGTGATGTAGACAGAATCCCAGGAATTTCAGTGTGTTTCGGTGTGCTTCCCCCATTCACTCATTCGTCCTGTTGCTAAGGACAAGACAACTCAGAGCTCCTGGCAGAAGCTCAGAGTCCTACTCTCTCCCCTGGGGTCACAGGGCAAGGGTGCAAAGGTGGGCAGAACAACCTGCATTTATCCTCGGCTTGGCCACAGGCAGGACGTGACAGAGTCTCAAAGTTGTGTCTCAGATTTGGGCCTAGACTACAGAGAAAGTCAATTATCATATGGTTTCACTTATTTGTGGAATGTAAGAAATAGCATGGAGGACATTAGGAGAAGGGAAAATGAGAGGGGGAGACGAACCATGAGCTACTATGGACCCTGGGGAACAAATGGAGGGTTTTAGAGGGGAGGGGGTGGGGGATGCGTGAGCCCAGTGATGGGTATAAAAGAGGGCACAGATTGCATGGAGCGCTGGGTGTCATACGCAAACATTGAATCATGGAACACTGCATCAAAAACCAGTGATGTACTGTATGGTGACTAACATAACATCATAAAAAAAGTTAAAGAATAAAGCTATATCATGCTAACAGGAATCGGAAGAGAAATGTATATGTATATCAATACCAGGCAAAATAAACTAAGAAACTAAAATAAGGCAAAATAAACTAAGAAACTAAAATAAGGCAAAATAAATATATAAAGAAAGAACCTGCCAACCCTCTCTTTGCTTTCCTCTAGCAGTCCTAGAAACCGGCCTTTCACTATTGCCCTGGCCCAAACCCGGCTGGGGACGTGAGTGAGTCTTGGGGTGTCCAGGTTGGAAGGGATATGAAAGGGGGACTACAGAACCAGGTTGTTCTGCCTTTTAAAAAGTTCCAGAATCTATTACCCCACAGTTTGTACCCTTTATCCTTGTTTCCACAAGTTGAGGCAAACACAAAATAGATCAAATTCATCATGAGCTCCCTCCAGGATTCTCCCTCATCACCCTTCTCCCTTTAATGCTTTCAAGTCATCTTTTTCTCTTGTATAAACACTGCCCAAGATTGTTCCTCGTACGAAAATTCTGTGGGAGCTGTGGGCTGACCAAGGAACAGAAGGACTCTTACCTCCCTCCTTGTAAATCTGAACAAGGCCCTTGGAGACAGTGGAGGGAAAATGATGTCAAAATATTTCTTTCCTAGCTTACCTTGGTCCTTTCCCACCTGCTTAGCCAAAATACTAGTTAAGACAAAGTCAAGGGCACCTGGGTGGCTCAGTCGGCAGACCGCTGCCTTTGGCTCAGATCACAATCCCAGTGTTCTGGGATGGAGCCCCGTGTTGGGTTCCCTGCTCAGCGGGGACTCTGCTTCTCCCTCTGCCTCTTCCCCAGCTTGTGCGTGCTCTCTCTCTTGTTCGCTCACTCGCTCACTCTTTCTCTCAAATAAACATATCTTTAAAAAAATAAAAAATTAAAATAAGCAATTAAAAGAAAAGACAAACAAAATCAAAAAGCTACTACTATTGAGAGCTTGTTGTGTGCCGGGAGCCATTTTGTGCACTTTCCACATGTGTTACTGTGTCTACTCTCTATTTTACATATCGTGACACATCGGTCCGGAGAGGCAAGGTGACTTGCCCAAGGTCATATAGTAAAGGCTTGTAAGTGGCAGAGCCACATTTGGAAGCCAGAGCTGTTTGGTTCCAGCGTCCCTGCTCTCTGCCTTTCCCTCTATGGCTGAGTGCTATCCTCTGTCCACTGAATGAGCCCATGCTGGGGTTGGCACAGTTCACCAGCCCAGATTTTAAGACTGAGGCTACATGGGACTGAACCTTTATAAATAGGATCCGGGAGCCTTATTCTGCCAGGCTCGCTGGGACAAGCAACTGCTAGGGGTTGGGGACCCCTGGAATCCCTCTTCTGGAGTGCTAACAAAAAAGCAATTCTCCCTTTTCTGACCATGAAACCTGCAGCACACAGCTGTGTACATGAGAGGAAGTCAAGTGCAGGGGTTGGCGAGCCAGTCTGCACGGGTCCACATCCTGCTGCTGTCACTTACGGGCTGAGTGACACAGGGCAGGCTACTTTTCTCTGCCTCAGATTCTTCAGCCTTAGGATGGATATAAGCATAGTACCAATCTGTCTGAGCTTGGGCCGCTCAAGCAAAATAACACAGACTTAAACGAGAAGCTTAAACGAAACATTTATTTCTCACTCCTCTGGAGGCTGGAAGGTCCAAGGTCAAGGTCAAGGGTTCAGTTTCTGGTGAGAGCTGTCTTCCTGTGTCCTCCCAGGGAAAAAAGAGAGAGAAAGAGAATTCTGGTGTCTCTCATTGTAAGGGCACTAATCCCATCATGGGGGCTCTACCTTCATGACCTCATCTAAACCTAATCACCTCAAAAGAGCACTGGGGGTTAGGGCTTCAAGACATGAATTTCACATGGACACACACATTCAGTCCATGACCCTGTCTCATAGGTCTTCGATGAGAATTACGGAGTTAATGCCTTCAAAGCACTTACTCTGTCTTGGGTCTGGAGTAACTAACTGCTTAACACACATTTGCCCATTGGTTCCTTTCTTTCTTCTTTTTTTAAAATAGCTTTATTGAGATACAGTTCACACACTACATAATTCGCCTTTGAAGTGTACAAGTCAGTGGTTTTTAGTCTATGCCCATCACCACTATCTAATCCCACATTCTCATGCCCCAGAAAAGAAACCCTCCCCCTCTTTGCCATCACCTCCCAACCCTCCCTCTCGCTTCCCGCCCCAGCCCTAGGCCACCACCCATCACCTTTCTGTCTTTATGGGTTTGCCTATTTTGGACACTGCATGTATATGGAATCATGCAGTACATGGTCTTTAGTGTCGGGCTTCTTTCACTCAGCATCATATTTCTAAGCCCCCCCCCCATGTCGCATCATGGATCCATACTTCTTTGCTTTTTATTGGCTCATGGTATTCTGTGGTAGGGATATATTATGTTTTCTTTACTCATTCATCCATTGATGGGCATTTGAGTTGTTTCCGCTCTGACTGTTACGATGAACAATGCTGCTATGAACACACATGTACAAGTTCTGCAGGGACATATGCTTTCATTTCTCCTAGGAGTGAAATAGCTGGCTCTGTATGTAACTCCATGGGGAAAAACCCCCAAATAGCTTTCCATAGAGGCGGAAACATTTTACATTTACTACAGACTGAAAGTTTATGTCCTAACCCCAACACGATCATACTGGGAAGTGGGGCCTTTGGGAGGGGATTGGGTCATGGGGAAGAGCCCCCAGGAATGGGATTAGTGGGATTAGTGCCCGAGAGCTCCCTTATCCCTTCTGCTGTATGAAGACGTGGCGAGGAGACAGTCTATGAACCAGAAAGAGGGCTCTCACCAGAACTCGAATCTGCTGGTGCCTTGATCTTGGACTTCCAGCCTCCCGAACTGTGAGAAATAAATGTCTGTTTTTACAGCAGCCAGACCAACTAAGACGGTGTTCCTGGTTCCGTGACGAGCGTATGACGGCTCGAATTTCTCCGTGTCCTCACCATCACTTAACACTATCTGCCTTTTTTTCTTTAATTGTGTATTATCTGCTTTTCTGATTATAGCATCCCTAGTGGCTGTGAAGTGGGATCTCATCGTGTCCTATTTCTTTCTTTAGAGAGTATTTATTTATTTATGAAAGATTTTATTTATTTGTGTGTATGTAAGAAAAAAAGAAGGCAGAGGGGGAAGCAGGCTCCCCGCTGAGCAAGAGTCCGATGCAGGGCTCAATCCCAAGACCCGGAGATCACGACCTGAGTGGAAGACAGACACTTAACACACTGAGCCACCCAGGCGTCCCTCCTTGCAGAGTATTTATTGGTTTCATCCTGGGGCAAAGCCCCAAGTGGGAGGAGGGCTGAGGAGACAGGGCTTGGAGAGGAGGTAACTCTTACGGGATTTGTTGCAAATGGTCAAATGTTTCAGGAGCCAAGAATTGCCCAGACTGAGCCCCAGAGGCATCCATACGCTCATTTCATTTTGGAAATAAATTGTGCCCTAAGTGCAGTAGTGAGTCCTCGGAGTTATGACAGGGTCTGAGACCCAGGGTCAGATGGTCAGGTCACCAGGAACGCCGCTCTCGGGAATTTGGTTTTATCTCCGAGACAAGTTGCCATTTGTGAGCTGGGGAGTGACAGGGAAATCAGGAGTGTTTCAGGACTATTGTGCAGAGCGTGGATTCACGGGGCCAGTACTAGAGGCAGTGGGACCAGGGAGCAGCAGGTGCAGTGATACGGTGACAGCTGGAAGCAGGGCAGGGACAGCGGTGGTGGCAATAAGAAAGGAGTAGTCCTAGAGGACACAGGGAGCAGAGATCCCTGAGCGGGGTACTTTCACTCAATTCTTTCACAAGTTTTTGCCACAGAAAGATCATCTTGGAAAAATTCAAAAGTCTGAGTTTCTAAGGGAAAATTCCCACAGATCACAGAGGGAGAGCTCCTGACCTCCCTGTGCTATGGGCCCAGGGTCACCACCTCTGCTAGAGTCTGACGGAAAGAGCAAAGGTGGCAGAGTGAAGGAGGGACCCAAGTGCCAGGAGCACCAAATAATTAGATGTGCCCCTCCCCTTCACCAAGCCAACTTGGTCCATGTTCATTTCATACCAATTACACACAGCGTACAGAAATGCAAAATAAGATGTGTTCCTGGCGTCCAGAAGCCTTCTCCCTAGATAAAATCAACATCGGGGTATGTTTGAAAAATAACAATGCCCACCCAAGGTGGCAACAGATGATTCCCTGCTAAATAGGTAAGATTTGACCTTCAAAGACCTCCAGAAAGAGATGCGTGATGACCTTGGGCTGAGGGGATATTAGCCTTTGGATGCCAGGAGAGAGAGGCTAAGGGAAACACAGTGGGGATCAGAAACCTCAGCTGAAAAGGCAAGAAGACAGGGAGGCACCAAGCCCTTTCAGGGGACAGTGAGGTTACCTGTTGGACCAGAGGTACTAAGGCAGGGCAGGAGGGGCATTGAACACCAGACAAGGGCATGTGGCCTGATCATGTAGGCAATGGGAAGCCAGGAGAACATCATGTCAACCTGCTTTCCGAGGACAAACAAGAAGCTGACCCCATACTCATTCTGGGGCATTCCAGAGGCATTCGTGGGAGGCAAGATGAGGTGGCCGGAGCTGTGCCCAGCTGACTGTCCCACATGTTCTCTTCTAGAGTGCTTTCCTCCAAGCTCTCGGGGTTTGTTTCCTTTTCAAACTTTTTTTCTACGTTGTGATAAAATATACATAATATTTATCATTTTAACCATCTGTAAGTGCACAGTTTGCCGGCATTAATTACA
The DNA here is from genome assembly GCA_028646535.1 of Procyon lotor. NCBI lineage: Eukaryota > Metazoa > Chordata > Mammalia > Carnivora > Procyonidae > Procyon > Procyon lotor. The sequence goes on from CM053612.1 coordinate 3,157,672, forward strand.
TTCACAGTGTTGTGTAATCATCACCACCATCTGTAGGCAAAACTGTTTCATCATCCCCAACGTACACATTAGATAACCCCCAACTCAAGGTAACCTCTGTTCTACTCTGTCTCTATCAACGTGCCTATTCTAGCTTATGTGCTTTCTGTACGTGGAATCCTACAATATTCGTCCTGCTGTATCTGGTTGATCTCACTAAGCATGTTTCCAAGGCCCATCCACGTTGTCTCATCTCTCGAAACTGTGTTCCTTTTTATGGCTGAATAGTATTCCACTGTCTGTACATGCCACATTGTGCTTATCCTTTCATCAATCAATGGACGCCTGGGTTGTCTCCACATTTTGGCATTCGTGAATAATGCTGCTGTGATCGCGGGTGCAGAAGCATCTGTTCAAATCTCTGCCTTCCCCTTCTCAGGGCACAGACCCCAGACTGGAATCTGTGTTGAATTTCTTGAGGAATGAATGGCCATAGTATTTTCCACGGTGGCTGCACCATTTTACATTCCCATCAGCAGTGTACGAGGGTTTCGATTTCTCCGTATCCTTGCCAACCCTTGTCATTTCGAGTTGATTTATTTTTTTATTACCGTCATCCTAGCAGGTGTGAAGGAGTAGCTCATTGCAGTTTTGATAGTGACTAGAAGCATTGAAGAGTCTCTCATGTTCTTCTAGGCTTTCTGCATCTTCTTTGGAGAAATATCTCTTCCAGCCCTTTGCCCATTTTTAAACTGGGTTGTTTGTTTTGTAGTTGTTGTTGAGTTGTAGCGGTTTATAGTAATCTCTTGACAGATACATGATTTGCAAATATTTTCTCCCATTCTGTAGATTGTTGCTTTTTCACTGTGGACAGTGCCCTTTGGTGTGCAAAAGTTTTGGATGAAGTTCAATTTATCTATTTTTTCTTTTGTCGCCTCTGCTTTGGGTGTCAGAGCCACCAACATGGCTACATCCAAGGCCATGAAGATTTTGGCCAATGTTTTCTTCTAAAGGTTTTCGAGTTTTAGCTCTTAAAAGTAGGTCTTTGATCCATTTTGAGGTAGTGTCTGTATATGGTGTAAGGTAAGGGTCGTGTGGGTTTTTTTATGTCTTTTTTCTTCTCTATGAGATGGGAGGTGTTAAAATGATCCAGAATTGGACATTGATTCCTAAGTCACTAAGGAACTAGCTACGAGGGTAACTGGTCTCATGGCATGAGAATGGGCTTCAGCTTTCTCATCTGTAGGCCAAGAATATCGCCTTCTGTAGTGGGGCCGAAGAGCGTCCTCCCAAAATTCATGTCGGCCAGGAACCTCAGAATAAGATCTCATTTGGAAATCTGATCTTGGCAAATGTCGTTAAGGATCTCCAGATGAGATCACACTGGATTTAGCGCGGGCTCTAAACCCAGTGACTAGTGTCTTTGTATGAAGGCCATGCCAAGGCAGAGCCAGAGATTGGAGCGATGCTTCTCTAAGCGAAGGATCACTGAAGATCACCTGACAGCAACCGGAAGCTGGAAAAGGTGAGGAAGGAGCCTCCCCTAGAGGCTTCAGAGGGAGCACAGTCCTGGTGACCTCTTGATTTTGAAGCTCTTGCCTCCAGAATCATAAGAGAATCAATGTGTATTGTTTTCAAGATATCAAAGTTTGTGGTGATTTGTTCCAGCAGCCACAGGGAACTAACCAGCCCGCCAAGTTCTCTGTGACCCCTTGGGCACCCAGCACGTCCCTCTCACCAGAGAGGATGGGGTTGGCCGCACTCGAGTGGGAATGCTGGGCAGGCCATTGACTGGCCAGGTGACCTGGCTAATGCCATTTTTCCTCGCTGAAGATTTGTTGGGTCATCTGTAAGACGCTGCTACTCATGGAGACAGCCCCCTTGGGCAGGTGACCGTGCTTCTGGGAACTCAGAACGGCAAGGGACCACTGAGATGGTCTTATCCAACCCTCTCACTTCACAGAAGAGAAAGAGAAGTTCCAGAGAGGGACGCTGACTTGCCCCAAGCCTCCGAGTGATCTCCTGACACCTTTCCCACAGTAGGCCACGCCACGGGCATCGCAAGAGGGGGTGGAAGTGGCCCAGCTTCTGAACCCTGGGCACCAGAGAGCCACCCCGATGGGGCTTCCCCCCGCGCCTGAGAGGCCGCTCCAGGAGGAGGGAGTGGTCTGCCAGCAGTCAATCGAAGAAAGTACATCAGGCAAGAGAGAGGGTCCACACAGAAGACAGATGGTGGGGGGGACTTGGCCCAAGTGTGGTCTCCATCCGTGGTTCACACCCTTAGTTGTGCACTAGGCTTCTCAGGGGAGCCTTTAGGAAAACACTAGTGTCTAACCCCACCGCAGGCCAAGTACATGGAAATCTTGGGGAGCGGGGCCTGGAAGGGGGTAATTTTAAAAGCTCCCCTGACATCCAGCAATTCAGGTACCAACGGAAGAGAAACGAGAACATGCATGTTCATAGCAGCATGAGTCACAAGAGCCCCAAACTGGAAACAACCCAAATGTCCAACTATTGATGCATGGATACACAAGACGTGGTTTATCCACACAATGGAATAGTAGTCAGCCAAAAAAGGAATGAGAATCTAATCCATGCCGCAACCATGGTGGAGCCTTGAAAACAGTGCTAAGTGAAAGAAGGTGGACACGAAAGGCAACATATTGTAGTATTTTATTTGTATGAAACGTCTCAAAGAGGCAAATCCACAGAGACAGAAAGGGGATCAGTGGTTGCCAGGGGCTGGGAGAGGGGAAATAGGGAGTGACTGCGCCCGGGGAAGGAGTTCCCTTTTGGGGTGACGGAAATATTCTGGAAGTAAATAGTAACAGTGCAACACCGTGAATGTACTAGATGGCACAACGTTGTATACTTTGGAAGGGTGAATTTTATGTTCTGTGAATTTTGCCTCAATTTAAACAGGTAAAGAAAACCTTTCCCGAGGATTCTTTCATGTCACCAGGGCTGAGAACCAGGGCACCGGTGGGAGGCAGCAGGTTTCAAAGCAGCCGGCGTAGGGCTAAGGTAGAGTCCAGCATAGAGGCTGTGGGAGTAGATGGGCCCCTCACCCTCCTTGGGCTGGGAGGGGGCCGAGGGGGCCGTACATTCTAGTAAGGCCTGAGGGATAAACTGGAGCCAGCCCAGAGGAGAAGGGGAAGAAGGTCACTGCAGACAGTGGAAACACAGGGGAACACCTAGAGGCACGAAGCAGGAAGGCGGCTCGGGCCAGATCTTGCAGGCCATGGACAGGTATCTGGATTTGCTCTGAGTGATGGGTTTTGAGCTAGAGGACAAGATCGGATTTACTTTTTAAGAGGCTCCCCCTGGCTGCTGGGTGGAGAATGGGCTGGAGAGAACTGGGCAGTGATTCAGAGCTGGGTGCACACATCCAAGCCCATTTAGAGGGCAAGTTTGGGGCCCTAGTGACTGGGAGATTGGTGGTGCCGTTCACCGAGATGGGGACCACGCGGGGGAGTGGCAGGGTGGTTTTCGGGACAAGGATGAGCGGTTCTTATTTGGACATCGCAACGCCTCTGAAAAAGCATTAGACAATGCAGAACAGGCATTCGAAGTTACATGTCGGGCTTCCCAGGAGAAGCAGGGCTGGAAAGGCAAAGGCGGGCGTGATCTGCATGTGAGTGGGGATAAGCTGGCCCGGGGAGAAAGAATAAAGACAGAAGGGACTGAGACGGGAAAAGATGCTCAACATCGCTCTTCATGAGGGAAATGCCAAGCAAAACCACCATGAGATATCACCTCACAACGGTCGGAATGGCTAAAATCAACAACCCAAGAAACAGCAAGTGTCAGCGAGCATGTGGAGAAAGGGGAACCCTCTCGCACTGCAGCTGGGAATGCAAACTGGTGCAGCCACTGTGGAAAACAGTAGGGAGAGTCCTCAAAAAGTTAAAAATAGAATGACTATATGATCCAGTAATTCCACTACTGGGTATATATCCAATGAATATGAAAACATTAATTCAAAAAGATATATACACCCCTATGCTTATTACAACATTATCTATAATAACCAAATTATGGAAGCAGCCTTAGTGTCCATCAACAGATGAGTGGATAAAGAAGAGGTGATATAGGGGCGCCTGGGTGGCTCAGTCCGTTAAGCATCTGCCTTCGGCTCAGGTCATGATCCCAGGGGCCTGGGATCGAGCCCCGCATCGGGCTCCCTGCGCAGAGAGAAGCCTGGTTCTCTTTCTGCCTGCTACTTCCCCTGCTTGTCCTCTCTCTCTGAAAAATAGACAAATAAAGTCTTTTTAAAAAGATGTGAAGATGTTATGGAATATTACTCGGCCATAAAAAGAATGAAATCTTGCCATTTGCAGCAACGTGGATGGATCAAGAGAGTAGAATGCTAAGTAAAAGAAGTCAGTCAGAGAAAGACAAAGACCATATGATTCCGCTTATGTGGAATTTAAGAAACAAAGGCCAAGCTCAGGAGTTTAGACCGGATCCCAGGAATAATGGGAAGAGGTGACTGGGGGCTTGAGCAGGGGAGGGCTGTGAGATCCAATTTACTACTTCCAGAAGATTCTTCTTCCCCTAGTGCGAAGAGTGCACAGGAGAGTGGGGAGGAAGTAAGGGCCCGATTTAAGAAGCTCTGCTTTCTCTCAGAGGTCCTCAGCAGGTCAGTTGGGTTAGGTATCCTTAGATGGGGAGTGAAGGGGGTGCTTTGAGAAGTCTTGAGGTAGAATCGGCGGGTACTCAATCGACATATGTTAATCAATTTTTGTTGAAATTCATATAACCTGTTAGAGGCAGATCCATGCGGCTCCAATTTTTCTCTGCCTCAGTTTACCCGTAGCGGGTGATAAAAGTCTGCAAACAGGTTTGATGTTTGCAGAGGAGTTAATGGAATCAAATGGTCATGTTGGACGGGCTGGGGTGGGGCTCCTCTGTGTGTGTGTGTGTGTGTGTGTGTGTGTGTGTGTGTGTGTGTTTATGAGTCTGTGGTGCCTCAAAGGTGCCTGTCGAAAACCAACAGGAGCTGTTTTTTTAATGCAACGATATTACTGTTAAAGGGGTGCTATTTTCCACATTTGTGTTCTATTACTTTTTCTGGACTGCTTCGATGACATGAAAAGACCTAAGAGGCCACGTGTTGGTTTCTGGGGCTTGAGTCTCCCAAGTGCTCCACGGAGACTTCACTGGGCAAGTTAAATAAGGTCCTCCTCCTTTACATTGGAGGGGCAAATGTTATAGTCCTATTCCTGCAGAGGTCAGGATTCAGAGGAGAAAATGCTGCCTCGGAAGTATTACAGAGACATAAGTTATTTTTTGCCAAGTGCTTATGCAAATTTCATATTAACTCGACTGAGCGCTAGAAAGAAATTTGCAGAACGGTTTCTCGCATTAGGAAAACATGCAGGTATAAGGTTTTGCCCTGTTTGACTTGGCACGCAGGCTTCCAGAAGACGGGTGGGTGTTCTGCATTTAGATTTCCAGAGAAGAGGACTCCTTCTCATGATAATGAGACTTGAAACTAAGTCGTGACCTGCTGGCATTTTGCACCTGTCTGCTTCTCCTTCCATCTTGTTCTCACTGTGGCCATCATTGCCACTCTCCTCACCGTCGTCTGGTGCTTGGTGTGATAAGAAAACACCTCCAACCCCAAACGGGAATTGTAACAAGAATAGGAGAAAAATGAGATACGAGATTACTCCTGTCTCATGGAATTTGTTGTGTCGGATTACAAAATGCTCCGGTCAAAGGGTCCCTTCTGGGGGTGAACAACTCTTCCCTCTGCCTCCGCACCCCATTAGTCCCAGGCTGGCTTCCACTCACCCCAGCGTTTCGCTATAAAGGCAGATGCTGGATTCTGTACAATGCGGTCCTGAGTCTCCTTGAGGAAAGGGACTATCTTCCTTGAAGTCAGCCCTTGGACTTGCTTTTCTCCCCTCCTTTCTACAGCTACCGCTACCTCCACCATACATCCCCTGAATTCTTCAGAAGAGAAGAGAAGAAACTCTCCAGAAGAGAAGAAGAAATTCTTCTCTTCAGGCCCATGGCTCCCGGCCTCTTCCCCTAGATAATGGCAGCAGCCATGCCTGTGGACCGCTTTCCCTGTCTCTCTGCCAGGCTTAAAACCCTTCAGTGGCTTCCCTTTGTTCTCAGGATCAAATCTTTGTCATTAGCCTGGCACTCAAGGCTCTGTCTGATCTTGCCTTACTATAAAATCCAACAGAGGAGAGAATAAGAACACTGTGGAGAGGTAGAGGAGACTGAGGGGTAATTGGCCTACAACTCAAAAAAAATATGAGGGAACACTGTTTGAGAATTCATTTTCTGCTTACACGTGGAGTGTGTTCCAAAAGTTTCCTACGTATCAGGGCCCTGGGTGGGCTGAATATTGCTGGTATAGCTGGTGGTTCCCAGACTCGTGAATTTCACTAGCAAGTAGATTTTTCTTTTGTTTTTCTTTTTTCTTTTCTCTTTCCCCTTTCTTTCTTTCTCTCCTTCCTCTCTCTCTCTCTCTCTCTCTTTCTTTTCTCCTTCCTCCCTTCCTCCCTTCCTTCCTTCTTTCTTTTCTTTTAATTTAGAAACAGTTGCCAACATTTTATTTTGCAATATAAGCACATTAAACCAAACCCTACCATCTCTTCATGAAATAAAGGACTTTTGTATACCACACAAAAATCCATGATTTCAGAATAAAGGTCACTACTCTAACTTTATGGGGGAAAACTTGCCACAACAACCTCATTTTTCTTATTCCGCCTGGGACTGGTGAAAACTTGCATGTGAAGCCGGGTGTCTGGGGAAATGTTGCAGCCCTGGGCGCTCCCCTCTCTGCAGCTCGGTGTTTGCATTCCCATTGATATGCACGGAATCTTTGTTTCTGAAGCCCGCCTGCACTGTGGGGAGTGGGAGCCGAGAGTGTGGCATCCCTTTCCCACCTGCTATGGAGCCGGGCCCCACACACCAGTCTGGTTTGAGGGATTAGAGCCCAAAGCTGTGGGAGGAGAGAGGAGGCAGCAGAAGGGCTTCTGAAGCCGTGAGCATAGCTGAGCAGCCTTGGAACCAAGGGGCCAAAGGGTGAGCTTGAGTTGGGGCAAGGACTTTGTCCCTGACCCTGTGGGCGTGTGAACTCCTTCTCCACCCTGGTGCCCCAAGAGCAGTGGCGGTGGGTGGGGGGGAGGGGTAGGTTTGCCAGGAAATGGCACTCTTGCCATGGACAGTGCTGAGTTCCCGAGGAGGGGTTTGTGATAGTGACATAACAGCTGTTTAAGAAGTTAGAACACATCTGGGGCGCCTGGGTGGCTCACTGGGTTAAAGCCTCTGCCTTCCGCTCAGGTTATGATCTTAGGGTCCTGGGATCGAGCCCCGCGTCGGGCTCTCTGCTCAGCAGGGAGCCTGCTTCCCTCTCTCTCTGCCTGCCTCTCTGCCCACTTGTGATCTCTCCCTCTGTCAAATAAATAAATAAAATCTTTAAAAAAAAAAAAAAAGAAGTTGGAACACATCTTCCGAAGGATACGATATGCAGTGAGGATGGGGGTTGGAAGGTTGGGAAGTGGTGGAATGACAGGCTAGCGGAGGAGCTTGTCAGGCCACATGGCTTTCCAACTGGTGACAATTTTAAGGACAGAAGAAGTTCAGGAAGGGGCAAAGAGTAGCAGGTTGGTGGAGTCAAGGGGCCGGTGTGGAGATAAGGTGGCCTTGGCCAGGAGTTGGTTCCAGCGGTAGTAGGGAATGTCTGTATGTATATGACACAGGATGGTGGTGCATAGAACCACGGTTTCACGTGTCGAATTTCCTGTATGTAAATCAACTCCATGTTCTACGGCAAGGCAGCGGAGTAGCAGCTACCTGACTGAGGGGCTCACCAAATTCTGGGCAGGACCTCAGCCTGGCAGGATCAGGGCTCCATGCCATCAGCCCTCCCAGACTCATACTAACCTAACATATAAGAGACTGAGAGACAAATCGGATCCCAGATGAGTCATTTTAATAGGGAGAGTTATTAGATAAGATAACTGACCTCAGCCACTTGCAGTATTTTGATTAATGGCATTTTTTTTTCTTTTTGAGTGGGTGTTTTTGGGCACATGGTAAGCATCGCCCTTTTCTGTCGGTTCTTACTCTTAGGTCATCTTCAGTACTCATCCCCTGCTTGGGAGGAGCGCATTCTTTAGGTCTCACACCATCGCCTGTTAATCCTCCTTGCCATAGCTCAATCTACTAGGATGAAGGCTGGCAAACTTTTTCTGGAAAGGGTTGCATGGTAGAGATTTTAGGCTTTGCAGGGTCCATGGGCTCTGTTGCAACTACTCACCTCTGGTGCGGTAGCACAAACACAGCTACAGGCCATACAGAAATGCATGGGTGTAGCTGTTCCCACAAACTTCATGGACCCTGACATTTGCATTTTGTATTATTTTCCCATGTCACAAAATAATCTTCTTTTGATCTTTTCAACCACTGAAAAACGCAAAAACCGCTCTTAAGTTTGCAAGCTGTACAAACAGGCAGATGGGCTGGATTTGGCCCACAACTACCCCTGAGCGGGAGAATAGTTTTGCTGAGTGTTACATCGTGGCCAGTGTTTAGCTGGTGGGATCTGGGCATCTCCACCACACGTATACCAGGTAAAGCTCCAGTTGGGTGTGGCTGCCCACTGCCTTGTGACTGCCTTTTCCTCACCTCCTCATGCCTCCCCAGTGTGCAGGAGTAGATGGGTGCTGGGGTTTGCCTCTCAGAGGCTGCAGGGACCTTCCAGACCGTGACATCTGGTGCCCTCCTGGTACAGATGGGACTACTAAGGCCAAGGCACCAGGGAATGGCCCAGAACACCCCTGAGCTGGTGAGAAAGTTAGGGCCATACCTGCAGCCTGGAATTCATGGCTCAACTTCGAAGTGGCCCTATTTCTTTAGCTGTTCCAGGACTAACAAGACTGCCTCTCTGCTCACTGTGTCGCAGGTCGCCCACTTTTCACCGTTATCAGTTAATCCTCCGAGCAGCCTTATTGGGTCCAGCCAGGATCTCAACCCTGTCTGGCTCCAAAGTCCATGCTCTTAGCCACGCACTCACTGGAGTTCCTAGGGGGTCTTCCTGCCTAGGAAGACTGTACCTTCCACGAGACTGTAGCTGGCTAAGTCCCCAAATTCAAAGAACCTTCATTTTGCTCCTTTTCCCTCATTAATTATTGAGGTGATACATGAAGTTGTGAGAAATACAAAATGGGGGTAAAATGCCTGGACTATGCCGTGTATACAGTGTGTGTTCCGTAATGAGTAGCTATTTCCGTTAATTCTCCAGCTAGTTAGTGTCGCAGGGTAAGTACTGCCTGAAAATCAGGGCATTCACTCACTCCTTATACGTTTTGCTTTTTCAGCCCCAGGATTCAGAGCAACGGATGGCAGGGGCAGGCTCTCCGCCGCCGCTCTGCCACTCTGGAGAGCAGTGGAGCTCTCTCTTTGTCCTGGAAGGCTGGCTGCCGCTGGAGCCCTTCTTGAGGGTGCTCGCGTCAAAGGCTGCGGTGGGCATTCTGCTGTTCAAGGCAGTGTTGGAATCTGATTTCGCCCAGCCCTGGAGATGGACTCCGTTTGCGGGGGTTCATGGGAAAGGACTGCAGCGCGTCTGTCGATCACTGAGCACGTTTTCACATCGACTCTGCGGATGTGAACTTGCGCTTTCAGCGCATTCATCAAAGCCTGCGGAGAGCTGACCCTGTCTCTCCCACTCGGCTCCAGGCCGCCCCCCCCTCCCTCTCCTCTGCCCCGGAGCCCCCGGCCTTGGGCTCATTTCCTCGAGACGTGCCACTGTTTGCCAACAGCGGGCAGCCACGAAAACGGCCCTTTTCTTTCATCTCCGGACGGGGTTGTACTAGTTTCCCGCAGGGATCGGCGAGGGGGCGGGCAGCCAGCCGAGTGAAAAGCGAGCTCAGCCACAGCGACTGGGGCAAGAGCACGGGTGCAGCGTCCCGGGGCCGCAGCTGGAGGGGCTCCCAGGGCACAGCCTTTAACCGGGAGGGGGCCAAGTCCAGGACGGGAAGAGCCCCGTCCAAGGTCACCCGGCTGGCAGGGCGCACCCGGCGTGCGCGCCACCTCGGGTCCTGCTCTGGGCCGGGAGGAGTCTGGCGCGCCGAGGGGAAATCCCCGCACGCCCTGGCCGCCCGCGCCTCCGGCTCCTCCGGCACCGTGGACACATTGCTCCGGGCCCGCACGATCACCTCCCGAGGACTGGGGGGAGGGGGCCGCCGGGCAACCTGCAACGCGCCGGCTCTAACCCAGGCCGCCCCACCCTCCGGGGGCCCACGGGCCCCGCCCCTCGCGCACCAGCCCGCCCCCAGGCTGAGGATCTGCCCCCCAGGCTGCGGCCCCGCCCCTCGCGCAGAGGTCCCGCCCCCGAGACTGCAGGCTCGCTCCGCCCCTCGCGCCACAGTCGCAGCCCCGCCCCACCTCACCTGGCCCCAGCCGGGCGCGCCCCCAGCGCTAGCGCTCGTGCGCGCCCTTCCTCCGCCCTCCCGGGGCTGGGCCGCGCGCGCCGGCTCTGGGCGGGGCTCTGCGGTGGCGGCGGGGCTCCTCCCCCTGCGGCTCCTCCTCCTCCTCGGTCCCAGCGCCTCCCCGACCTCCCCCTCGGGCGCTCTCGCGCTAACTGCGCTCCTCCGGGGCCCCTCCGCCCGCTCCCAGCCATGGTGGTCTGGCGCCCGGCGTTCCTCATCTGCCTCGCTTTCTCCTTGGCCACTCTGGTCCAGAGAGGTAAGGCGGGCGGGGGTCGCGCGGGGACCCCGCCCTGTGGGCCCGCGGGGCGGGGGCTCGGCGCCCCGCGGCCCCGTGGTGCGCATGAGCGGCCCGGCCCCCGCCTCGCGGGCCTGCGGCGGAGGCTGCGGGCGGGTGGGCGGGGCTGTGCGGGGCAGTGGGGGTGCGAGCCCCGGGCCCGCTGGGACTCTGACCTTGCCGGGATCCGTGTGGTTGGAGATGGGAGACCCGGCGGTTCCCCATCAGCGGGATAAATCCCCTTTAAAATCCTGAACACGGTGTCACCACCGGTGACAACAGCTGTCCCTAGGAGATTGCTTTTGGGAAAACCTTGAAGAGACCGCACTCGTTCCTTTGAGCGGGGTTTTCTCAAAATGTATTTTGAGGCCACCTGCCGCAGAAGCACCTGGGGAGCTTCCTGGACGCAATCCTACCCCCTTTTGTCAGGATCTCTGTGGGGACGGGATGGGGGGGGCAGCGATATGCTGTAGGTCTGACCCACTCCCCAGGTGCTTCTGGTGCCCCCCCAGTTTTCTAGCCATTGGCGATTTTTGCCAAGGAGGTGGAGAGAGAAATGCTGTCTAATCAAGGGAGCAAGTTTCCTAGACCCTCAGTACTCCGAGTGTGGTCCCGGGCCTTCATAGGCATCACCTGGGGCTTTTTGGGAATGCAGCATCTCAGGCCCCGCCCCTGACCTACCGAGTCAGAGTCTGCATTTTAACCAGATCTCCGGGTAATTCGCAGGCACATTTAAGTTTTAGAAGCATCTTAGGATAAATGCAGTGCGTGGTTAAAAATAGGCCCTCCGACGTGTACAGACAGAATCTTCTTACACTTATTTATATCCCATCTCCACATCAGAAAAAGGTTTGAGGAAAACACTGCAATTGAGCACAGAGTTATGCTCTGAGCTCCCTGACGAGGAAGGCAAATTCAGCTAGTGAAAAACATGAGCTCAGCAAGAACAAAACTTTGTCCTTGTAACGAGTTCTAGTGAGATTTATGTTACTTACAGGGAACACTGGAAAACAGTAGGCAGTCTCAGGCAGTTTTGCAAAAGATGCGGCAGTGTTTCTCATGTGGGCAGCCCTCCTGGACTTGCTACAAGAAGAGCCGTTCAGCATTCTAGAAAGGGGTCAGCCTCTGTTTTAGACGCTGATGATGTAGCAGTGAACAAGACTAACACAAGACTCCATGGGGCTAACATCCGGGTAGGGGGAGAAGACAAACACGAATGTCACAATCTCCATAATATATTGTCAGTGCCATGAAGAAAAAGAAAACAAGTTACAGGGCTGTTGAATTTTTCTCTTTCATTTTGCTTCTTATGGATTAACATTTTAATTTTGTTATGATGCATTTGTGGGAAAAAGTCTAATCACTTGATTGGCTCGCATCTAATGACTTGGAAATTTTGAAAGTGGAAGCACAGAAAAAGTAGAAGAATGAGATTCCCCTCAGGGCTATCTTCTGGAAGTCTTCACTGTGGTTTGCACGGTGAGAAGTGGGAGGTAACTTGCCTCAGGTGGCAGAGGTAAGATTTGACCCCAGGCTTGTCTGATTGCACAGTCCTTGCTTCTAAGCACCCGGAGGCTGCGCTTCTGCCTTGGGAAAGTTCTCTGAACTTTGCTTGGTTTGCTCGGCCCTATTAGGCCCAACAACAAAGGTGTCTTGAGGGGACCAGGAGTGTGTCATTCTCAGATCTGCCGCCCTGCCACCAGCTGCCACACTTCACATATCTTGGTTTTAGTCGCCTCAACAATTTTGCTGGTTAGGTATTAACGAGGGGCCCCTGGTCACATCGCTTGGAAGAGATTGAGCCAGGATTCCACCCAGATAAGACCGCTACCTAGTGAACTTCTTCATTGTAATTAAGAGAACTGAACCGGAGGAAGCTTCTGCTTCAAGGTGGGGAACCCGCGTTGTGGCTCTTCTGTGCAAAATAAGATGACAAACATGGGCTTTGAATTGCTGGTCCTCTGGGTATCTGGACAGTTACAGTTTGAGAGCTGCTGGGTCGAAACGAACAAACACAAAGCAGGGGCTTAGTTAGGCATCTGCTGCCTCTCTTGGAGCCCCACAGTGGTGGAGTGGCCTGCGCAAGAGCCATTTTATTCCTGGTCCCGGTCCTCAGTAGTGACCTGTGAGCGAGAAAGACCATCAGCCCTCAGAGAGCACATAGAACCTCGAAGCATGATTCGTGAAATCCCTTCAGGCTCTGGCAAGTTGAGACAGACTTCAGGCTTCCAGGAGTTTAAAAGGGCGGTTACCAAGTCATCCCCGTTCTAATTTCGGCTGGCTTTTTAGTCCAGTGTGTATTTTACTAGCTCTGAAAAAATCCTCTGAGGACAAATATGGTGCCTCTATGCACCCACAGAAATAGGAAGCTGATCTTTTGTGCAGTGGGGAGAAGAGTCTCCGTGGTGCAGGTGGGCGGTAGTGATGATGAAGTTTCCATTTCCTGAATGCCTTCCATGCACCGGGCCTTCAGTGCGCCACCCACATTTACCCTTCATAACCACCCGGAAGGGTTGGCAGCACGACCCATCTCCTTTTCTTATGTCCTTTATGGCCATTTGCATATGGCCTTGAAAAGTAACTTGGTGGTGGGGCGCCTGAGTGGTTTAGTTGGTTGAGAATCTAACTCTTGATTTCGGCTCGGGTTGTGATTTCAGGGTTGTGAGATGGGGCCCCGCGTCGGGTCCCACACTTAGTGTGGAATCATCTTGGGATTCTCTCTTCTTCTGCCCCTTCCCCAGCTTGTGCGTGTATGTGCACACCTGCTCACTCTCAAATAAATAAAAAGTAAAATCTTAAAAAAGAAAAAGTAACTTGGTGGTAACCCATTTCTCAGATGAAAAATGAGTAGACCGGTGAGGTTTAGGGCTTGAACTCAGGTTTGCCTGAATAACCAGAGCAGGGGTCATGAATGTAGATGCCTCCAGGGATGGGGCAGGTCACAGATGTGTGGAAAGTGGCCGAGAATAAGTGTGACAAATGCGTGGGCAAGCCCCCCGGCTGCCGGGTACCTGCTCCCTGAAGAGGAGCCCAGCTCACAGAGGGAGGCTTTGGAGCAAGCTTGCCCAGCACTCCTATGAGTGAGTCATTTAACTGCTGTGTGCCTCAGTTTCCTCATTTGTCTAATGGGTATAACCACAACATCCACCTCGTGGGCTTGTTTGGAGGACTGAATACAGATGGATGAAGTGCTTAGCACAGCGCCTGGCTCCCAGTGAGCTCTGTTAGTAATTATTATTCACGTTACCTAAAACATTCCAAGCCATGTTTTAAAAATACACAGTGCAGACCTTGAAAATAACATGCTAAGTGAAAGAAGCCAGACACAAAAGCCCACATATTATCCCATTTATATGAAATGTCCGGAGTTGGCAAATCCACAGAGAGGAAAAAGTAGACGAGTGCTCGCCAGAGTCTGGGGGTGGGGGGTGGGGAACTGGGGAACGGGGAGGGACAGTTTAATGGTGCAGTTTCCTTTTGGGGGGATGAAAATGTTCTGGAACTAGATAGAGGTGATGCTGCACAACCTTGTGAATGTACTAAGAACCATTCAGTTGTATGCCTTTATAGGGTGAGTTGTACGTGCCTGAATTACATCTCCCATTTAATAAAAATTCGCTGGAGTTCAAGCAGAACAAATGAGAGTGGAGGCAGCTTGTGATGCCTGGATTGGGTCTTTGATCCCTGGGGCTCGGTCGGGTAGAGGGGAGAGGACAGCAGAGTGGGCCCCACGTGCTGGGGGCGCTGAGAGGCTGGGCTGGGATCCAGGGAGAAGCCCCGTGGGCCTACTTGGGATATGGGGGCGTGCAGGCTTGGCCCCGAGCTGCGTCACCCCCCCCACCCCCGAGTGTGTACACTGGGCAGTCATTGCACTGGACTGACAGGGGCTGGGGACAGTTTGCCTTTTAGTGTCGCATGTTTTGATTGGTTTTCGGTGCTGGTGCCTTGACCAGAGACACTTTTGTCCATCTGCATAAGAATGCTCACGGCAGGGGCGCCGGGGTGGCTCAGTCGTTAAGCATCTGCCCTCAGCTCAGGTCATGGTCTCAGAGACAGGTCACATCACTTTGGACACCAGGTAACTCCAACAGGTTTGTTAATTTAACGCCCCCCCCCATCATCCGAGAGCCAGACTCTGGCCTCTGCAAATACTGAGGAAGGGGCTGAAGCTATTTCCAGTATAAAGGGGGATGAGGAGGCCTTTCGGCTGCTCAGAGGGGGGTGTGGGGAGGAGCTGCTTTGGGTTCTGGTGAGTTCAGGAAAGAGGCCTTCCAGGTGCGCTGAGTTTCCCGGGCTCTTCCACCACCTGGTGTTGGTGCCTCTCCTGCTGTGTGTCCACCCGTCCTCTTCGCCCTTGGCGTGTAATCCCCTACTGCTCTCCGTGTGCTTGGGGAGGCCCGGCTGCAGGGGCGCCCCTCTCCCAACCCAGACTGCTCTCCCCGAGTCTCGCTCATAAGTTCCCTGATCGGTCCATCTTGGTTTGCCTGTAAAAGCTTGAAGTCATCCTAAACGTGTCCTGACCGAATCGTGTGGGAACTGCTCGGATGAAAGTAGGTGTTCCAGACGGAGGCTCCCACGGGGGCCGTGCTCTCATCTCTGGCACCTGTGGCTGTTAGGGTGCGTGTAAGGGAGGGTTCAGGTAGCTAATCACTGGCGTTTAAATGAGAGTCTCCGGGTTATCATGGCCAGCTGAAGGACAGGGCTCCTTTAAATGTGGAAGACAGAGGCAAAGGAGCCAGAGTGAGTCGGAGAGCGATGTGGTAGAAGATTTGACCCAGGATGGGGGGGCCAGGAGCCAAGGGATGTATGCACAGCCTTGAGAAGCCGAAAAGGGGGATGGACTCTCCCCGAGAGCTTCCAGAAGGAATGCGGCCCTGCTGACACCTGTAGCCTAGTGAGACCTGGGTTGGACTTAGGACCTCCAGAACTGTAAGATTAAAAAAAAACAAAACGTGTGTTTTAAATCCGTCGAAATTTGTTGTAGCGGCAAGAGCAAGTAATGGAAAAACGAAGGGGTAGATGTTAGCCTCCTCTTCATGCATTGGAAAAACCAGCTGGTGATGTTTCCTTACATTGTTTCGATTTGCTACCTTAAATCGATTCCCAGTATCCTCTGAGTTCAGGCCTTTAAATGGGCAGGAAACTGGATTGCAGTGAGGTTCTTGGTGAGAATCCCCTCCCAGGGCCCTGGGAGGTGGCTACATCCCTCATGCTTGGGTTTGGTTTTTTAAAAGCTGCTTCCGGAGGAAGTTGGAACCTGGGTCTGCAGTCCCCCCCCCAGGCCCCTTCCATCCCCCCCCCCCCAGTTTCTGATCGCCTGGGGCACGCCTTTGGGTGCCAGCTTCAACCAGTTTTGAGCTCCGTGTTTGCAGATCCCTTTGACCTCTTAGGAGCAGCTTTAAAACCAACCAAACACTTGGAAAACTGGTTGAACTCTGCCGAGAGCGGTGCCCCTGCTCGGTGAACATCTGTTTAAAGGAGAGGCTACACAACATCTGGCTGGCCGTGCCAGGTGGTTCATTTGGGGTTGTTTTCCAAGTTCGAGACGGCCCCCTCCGCAGGAAATACTGTTGCAGCGCGGAATTCATTACCGCCAAAATAGTGCCCAGGCATGGGCTCGTTTTGACATTCTTCTTTTTATTTTTATTGCTGCTTCAGCTAGCCCGGGATGACGGAATTAACACAGAGCCGGCCTTCCAGCGTGGCCGCGCCGTTCGCTGGCGACAGTTGCCTTATCTGCGCCAGGAGGCTGCTGATCTCTGCCTTTGCCGGCCTCCCACAATCGCCGGGAGTAGCCAGTTCTTTGCTAATGCGGACAGGTAGTGTGTGGTCAAGGCATTAGCGAACTTACGTTCCCCGGACAGGCCAAGAAGGCAAAGGGGCCACCTGCCTAAGGCGATTCTGTGAGAATCGGGGGGGACCATGGTCACAAAAGCCTTTCCTTGGCCTGAACGAAAATGCCCCTGAATTTGTGAGCTGGGCTGAAAGTCCGAATGAGCAGGAGTAGCTCTAATTTAGGGGCTCCTTTATAATTTAGGGGCTTCCTACACAGTTTTGGGCTCTTTGGCAGGAGCGATCTCTTTTTTACTTTTATCATTCATTCATTTGGCTCCTCACACCAGCTTGAAGTGGAAGAATCCAAAGTAGCGCCTAAAAAGAAACAAAAACTGTGGTTTAATTTTCTGTTCATCCCCTACAATATAGCCCCGAGGGCTTGTAGTTTGGGGCTCCCGTTCATTTCTTCATGACACTTTGCTTCCCACCTCTCCCCTGAAGGTGCCCCTGGCCAGGGTCAGCAGTGGGTTTCTGTTGCTAAACCTGAGGGACATCTGCCACCCTGTGATCCATCACCCCCTCCCCCCCGGAAGCCCTTGCTTCCAGGCTTGTCCCCTCTCTGACCTCTGGGCCTGTGGGAATGCCTCCGGTGGCGTCCCTGGGGGACTTCTTTACCTATATGTGCTTCCCAGGTGCTTGTGACTCTTCAGTTTCTATCCCCAGCTGTGATAGCTCTTTGCATCCCTACGGTTCAGTCTCCACACGGCCTTGCCCGCTGTCTTGTCTCTGCCACTAGACTTTTGCTCCATGAGGAAAGGGACTGGGTTTTTGTCTGCTTTGTCACCAGTACCTAAAACATCCCTGGCACAGGAACTGGGCAGGAAATGGATGACTTGGACACAGCAACTGAACATCTAATTAAAGGGCTGCTTACAGAATCCGGGCCACATTAAGGGAGACCAACATGGGGAGTGTTTTCTACCCAGGCCTTCAAGGGGAGGAAGGGGTCCTGGCATCCTGGGTGGTTGGGGCTGTAGGAGCTGGATAGGCCTCCTGCAGGGCGGGAGCTCAGACAGTAACCGTGGCAAGTGTCCCCCCAGCCCACCCCCACCTCCAGTCCTTGCTTCTGCCTCCCGTGGCTAAACCCATGGGTCCTGAACTGTGTACGCAGGCACCGGGGCACGGCCGCGAACTCCGGCTGGTGCCGAGGATGGTTTTAAGTTTTGAGGCACAGATCCCACACCAACTACCACTTTGAATTGGTCGGAACTAAGTACGGTATAAACTGAGCTGTTAGGTGTTTGTTTGGTTTAGGGGTGGTGTGTTCTAGAAGACACATTAGAAGACCTTCAGCCCCTTTCTGCCCAGGCTGAAAGCTGTAAGCTCCTCGAAGGCAGGTGGGTGCCGGTGCCCCCCACCCCCAGGTCCTGGCTCAGGAACCGCGCGTTCACAGGGTAGCAGACAAGGCCTCCCCGGTGCTCGGAGGTCACGTCGGCTGCAGTGCACGGGGTCCCTTCATGTCTCGTGGCTTTTCCACATTGAGAGGTGCAGGCCTGACCTCGGCTGATGGACATTTGTGTCACTTAAAGACAGTCCAGGTTCAAGCTGAGAACATCTATCCCCCTTCTTGTTGGGAGAACGTCAGAGAATTTTTAGCCACAATTTAACTGCCACACAAATACCCTGGGATCTCAAGGTCCCAGATGAACTGCTGCCTCCATGGTGGAGGCACGGGCTGCTTAGGGCTCTGTCCTGCTGTGTCCTTCTCTGCTTTCTGGTTCTTTAGGGAATCCTAATCCTGAATCTTGGCCATTTCGTCGGAGAACAGGGCAGCCTGGGCATTTACTTCCCCCCACCCTATTTTTCTTTTTAAAGATTTTACTTACAGGCAGAGGGAGAGGCAAGGGGAGAGGCAGAGAGAGAAGCAGACTCCCTGCTGAGCTGGGAGCTCAATGCGGGGCTCGATCCCAGAACCCCAAGATCATGACCTGAGCTGAAGGCAGATGCTTCACGGAGTGAGGCCCCCAGGCGCTGCTACCATCGGCCTATTTCCACTTGGAGAAGAGTCCCAGAGGCTTGAGTGCTTTCTGTCCGTGGCACTATTGATGTTTGGAGGGATAATTCACCTCGAGTGGGCTTTCCTGGAGACCGACATATTTGTAATTCCACCGCCTGTTTTCAGTATTCCTTAGGAGTCCCTAAAGTTTTCTGTTGTCTCATTGCTTCCAGATAGACATGTTGGAGTAGGTCCGCTCACAGCCAGTCTGTGCTTGGCCTCAGCTGGAGCTGACTCTGGGCTCCTTGATGACCTTGAACTCATCCTACCTACATCAGATATGTCACTAGTCTCCTTACGGAGTTGTCGTCTGCCTGGATTTGCACAAATGGCTCAGCCCAGCCCATGTGTGTTGCTCCTCACTAGTCGTGCTTTTAGATGGAGACCTTGTCTTTTTAAATACACTTTAGGATTTTCTGAGAACCAGTGAGGGAAAAAATGAACAGAAAAACGAGCCAAAGACTTGACCAGGCCATTCATAAAAGAGGAAATCAAAAAGGACAACAAACATAGGAAAAGATGTTTAACCTCATTAGTCATCAGAGAGTTGCAAATCCAACTATAATAAGATAAGACTACATGCCCTCCGGTAGGCTAAAAATTATCAAAAAGGCTGACAATACCAGGTGCTTACATGGTTACAAGAGTCGTATGTGTTCTTTGTGGTGAACTTGGAAAGTGCAGGAAAGTGTAGCGCAAATGCAAACCCCAGAAGCCAGGGTTAGGCAGTGTTCCCATATTGGAATATGGTATTTCAATACTATGTATTCTGCAGCAATATCTGTAGCACATTATTGGTATTGAACTGTGTATATAGCTTTTACCTTTATTGTGAAAGACAAATACAGAAAAGTGAGCAAGGCCTTGAACAAGCATAAAATGTGTTTGTAGTTCTTTTGTTTTCATTGCTGTGTGTATTCTGCTGTTTGAATCCTGTAAGTTTTTGTCATGCATCGTCTTACTGATGTATATTTCAATAATTCCCAGTTTTTGACCACTTCGAGCAGTGTTGCCGTGAGCATTCTTTATTTTATTTTTTAAATTTATTTGTCAGAGAGAGCAAGAGAGAGCACAAAAACAGTGGGAGAGGCCGGTAGAGGGAGAAGCAGACTCCCCGCTGAGCAGGGATCCGATGTGGGGCTCGATCCCAGGACCCTGGGATCATGACCTGAGGCGAAGGCAGAGGCTTAACCAACTGAGCCACCCAGGTGCCCCTGCCATGGGCATTTTTATGCAAATGGGCAAAAGTGTCTCTGGAAAGTGACTTTCCAGACTGTGGTCTGGGGACCCTTGAAGACATTTTCAGGGGGGTCTACGAGGTCTGCCTCTTTTCATAACAACGCTAAGATGTGAATTGCCTTTTGCACCCTCCTTTTCTCATGAGTGTGCGGTGGCATTTTCCAGAGTTGACGTGACATGTGGTATCAGTGCTGTGATGGCTAATGCGATGTGTGTTTGTGTTCTCAGCTTTAATTCCGAATATCCTAAATATCAGTGGATATGACCTGCTTAAGCACAAGATCTTTGAGATTCTCAATTTTTTAGCGTATAGAGTCTTAAAGCCAAAAAGCTTGAAAATTGCTGTTCTGAAGTTCTCCTTAGTAGCATTTCTGGGTTATCCAGTATCTGTAATTTCAGTCTTCCAGGTGATGCTACAGTATATTCCCAAGTGGTTATACCAGTTTATCTTCCCATCGGCGCTGTATAAAAGCTTTTGTTGGACCGTGGTGTCACTAAATTTGGTATTGTCAGACTTCAGTATTACTTTAAGTACTGGTGGCTTGTAATTTTATATTATTGTGGTTGGATTTATATCTCTTTGCTTACTGAGGTTGAGCATCTTTCCATATATTGTCCAATTTGATTTCTTTTATGAATTGCCTGGTCAAGTCTTGGCTCACTTCTCTCTTTCTATGGTTCTCACGTCTGATGCTTTATTTCCTCTTGTGCTTGGCTATGTCCTGCTCATTGTCCTTGAAATATATATGTGGGGAGTCTTTGAAGTCTAGTAAAGATGCTTACTGAGGTTGAGCATCTTTCCATGTATTGTCCAATTTGATTTCTTTTATGAATTGCCTGGTCAAGTCTTGGCTCACTTCTCTCTTTCTATGGTTCTCACGTCTGATGCTTTATTTCCTCTTGTGCTTGGCTATGTCCTGCTCATTGTCCTTGAAATATATACGTGGGGAGTCTTCGAAGTCTAGGATAAATGTGCCTTCTCCCATAGATTTGTATCTGATTT
>CM053612.1:3178954-3197082 GCA_028646535.1 Procyon lotor
CAGAGGGAGAGGGAGAAGCAGGCTTTCCGCAGAGCAGGGAGCCCGATGTGGGGCTCGATCCCAGGACTCTGGGATCATGACCTGAGCCAAAGGCAGCCGCCCAACCGACTGAGCCAGCCAGTTGCCCCAAGAGTCTGTTTCTTGCTTTGTCTCTGCTCCCCCCCTTCTTCCCTTTGCTTATTTTGTTTTTTAAATTCCACATAGTAGTGAAATCATATGATACTTGTCTTTCTGACTTACTTCGCTTAGCATGGTTCTGCCCATTATTTTAAAATCTGATTTATTTATTTATTTATTTATTTTTGCCATTGAGTTGAGTTCTTTATCTAGTTTGGAGACTAAGTCCTTATCAGATATATTGTTTGCAAATATTTTCTTCCATTCACTGTTGCCCTTTTATTTTGTTGATGGTTTCCTGTGCTGTGCAGACTTCCTGTTGTAATCCCACTTGTTTCTTTTTGCTTTTGTTGCCTTTGCTTTGTGAGTCTGAACCAAAAACAAAACCAAGACCAATGTCATACATATGATTTCTTTATCTGTATCCAAAAGTGAACTTAGTTTATAGTGTACTTTTCCTGTGCTACTTTTTCCAGGTGTCATTTAAGAGTGGGAAGTTTTTCTTATTGCTCTGGAAAATTTGAACAGTAGAGAAATAATTTGTGAAATCATAGAATTTGCCTATAGATTGAGGTTGTGTTTCTCCCAGAGAGGTGACACCGAGGCATTCTGAAAAATGCAAGGCTTCCTGGACAGAAATGTCAGTTAGCAGCTTTCTTTGTAGTTACCAAACACTGGCATTGTTTGTTGTCCTTTGAGTGAATGGATGAGCAAACTGTGGTACATCTGCCCGTGGAATACTACTCGGCAATAAAAGGGAGCAAACCACTGATACACGACAGCCTGGGTGAATCTCAGAGCTGTTAGGATGTGTAAAAAAACACCTACTGCATAATTCCATTTCTGTGACCTTCTCAAAATGTCATGATAGAGATTGCAAACAGATTAGTGGTTGGGGGCAGGGGAGAGGGAAGGTGAGAGAAAGGTAGGTATGGTTCTAAAGGGGCAGCAGGAGGGCTCTTTTGTGGCCGTGGAACTGTCCTTTATCTTGACTGTGGTGATGGTCACATGAATCTACACCTATGAGAACACTGTATGGAACTTATAAATCCACCCAACGGGCGCAAGTAAAAATAGGAAAACCTAAGTAAGATGAGTGGATCGTATTAATGTTGACATCCCAATTGTGATCGTAGGCCATAATCTTGTGTAATATAACTTTGGGGAGAAAGTAGGCAAAGCATACAAGGGATCTCTTTGTATTCTTTCTTTCTTTTTTTCTTTTTTTAAAGATTTATTTATTTGACAGAGAGAGAGCACAAGTAGGCAGGGAGGCAGGCAGAGAGAGAGGAGGAAGCAGGCTCCCTGCCGAGCGGGGCTCGATCCCAGGACCCTGGGACCATGACCTAAGCCGAAGGCAGATGCTCAACGACTGAGCCACCCAGGCGCCCCTCTTTGTATTCTTTCTTATAACTCTATGTGAATCTGTAATTATCCCAGAAATTTCAATTAAACATAATGCTTTTTAAGGAGCTACATATTCACTCAGGAACCCTTCTGGAGACATCTACCTAATAATGCAAAACAGTCAAGCAAGAGGCGATCCACAATGATTTGGGAAAGGGGAGGGCAAGAAAGGGAAGAGTCGGCAGTACCCCCTTTCAACAGATCTCAGGCCCCCAGGCCCTCCCCCTCTGCTCCCAGGGACTGTCTGCTCACCTTTCCAAGCCTAGCTTCCCTGCCACCCTTCCCCGAAGCCCGCCAGGCAGAGTGAGTGACCTCCTTTGTGCACGTCTCTGCCTCTGGACCGTAGTCAAGAGCACTGCATTTAGCCTCTCTCCTCTCTCCTCCAGTCTTCGGTACCTGGGAAGTCTTCAGTGTTTGGTGGGTAAGTCCTCCTGTGCTAACTTTCTGGTTCCATAATCATATCAAAAGCATTCACTGAAGGAATTCCTTTCTATGAAAGCTCCCTAGGTCATTGGAAAAATCGTACACTCTGTTCATGTTTGGCCCGTCAGGCTTGGGCCCTGGTTAGAGGCCAGATGTATTTATAGTGAGCGAGACCTCTGCCCTGTCCCTCCTCCTCATGCCCGGGGTGCGTGATTGCTTCTCACTCCACCCCCCCCCGCCGTATTACGCAGGCCAGCTGTGGATAGGAGCCCGGGCAGCTGGACTCCGGTCCGGTTCCCTGCAGTGTCTGAAGTCGAATCACTTTCACACCAGCTTCCCCATGAACGTGTCATCTTGAAATGCAGTTTCATTTTTTATGGCCTTAAAAAAAAAAAAAAAGCTACGATTTACTTCTTATAAAATTCCCTTTAAATTATACAGTTCGGTGGCATGTGGGGCACGCACAGAGTTGTGTGACCATCCCCTCTGTCTCGTTCCACGACTTTTGCATTGCCCCAGATGCAGAGGGGAGGCCTGGAGCCATCAGCTGGCGCACCACATCCTCCCCTCCCCAGCCCCTGGCCACCATTAAGCAGCTTTGCGTCTCTAGGCACGTACCTATTCGGGCTGTGTTACGGATAATGGAATCGTGCAGCATGTGGCCTTTTATGTCTGGCTACTTTCGCTTAGCCTAGGGTTTACCAGGCTCCTACAGGCTGTAGCATGGCTCAGGCTTTCATTCCTTTTTATGGCCAGATAATCCATTGCACGGAGAGGCCATTCCCACTAGAACGCTGCTCTACGAGGACACCACTTGTGGTTGCCTTGGCTGTAGATATTTCCCTGGGGCCGAGGTCAGAGCTGGGCACCATGTCCTGCTCATCAATAACTACTCGTTAGGTGAATGAAGGGAAGTTGCTGGTTTCCCCCAGTGTCTGGGATTCCCAGCTGGGGCTGTGGGTGGTCAGCGAGCCAGCCAGCGAGCAGGCTGGGGCGGGCCAGGTCCCTGGTCAGCTTGGGTTGCCAGCTCCTGCCAGTTTCTTAGGCCCTTCCCCCTTCCCTTTCTCACTGTCTTCCCCTCACCCTGACTTCCACCTCTCCTTCTGGATAGCGGATGTGCTCCTGAGCCTGGCTCCTTCCAGCATCTTCTCTTGTTACTATTTTTTACTGGAAACATGTTGTATTTAGAAATTAACATTGGGAGAATTGACCTTTTTTTTTTTTAAATTTTCCCAATTATGTTTATTTTTTCAGTGTTTCAAGATGCATTGTTCATGCACCATACCCAGTGCTCCACCACCAGGCTCACCCACCCCCCTACCCGCTCCCCTCCAAAACCCTCAGTTTGTTGCTCAGAGTCCAAAGTCTCTCATGGTTCATGGCCCCCCTCTGATTTTCCCCCATTCCCCCTTCCCTTCCTTCTCACAATGCCCTCCATGTTTTTCTTAGCTCTCTCTGCTTGACTTAGTTCACTCCGCATCATCTCTTCCAGTCCCATCCATGTTGATACAAAAGTTGGGTATTCATCCTTTCTGATGGAGGCATAATATTCCATTGTATATATGGACCACATCTTCTTTATCCATTCGAGAGAATTGACATCTTTACGACATGGCATCTTCCCAGCCACAAGCTTTGTATGCCTTTCCACTTGTCCAGGTCTTTTATGTTCTTTAATAGTGTTTTGTTTCTTTACTTCTAGTAGAGTTCATAAGTATCTCTCTATTTGGAAAATGGAGCATTTTCCTCCAATATTCAGATTTTCAGTGCTCTTCAGTAGCATTTAAAACTTTTTATGCACTTGGTTTTAGTAAGTTTCTTAAGGATTTCTTTTATTGAGGTACAAGTTACATACAGTGAATGCTCAGTTCCCTTACATCCCTTCCCAGCCCCCCAGCCCCACGCCGAGCAACAGCTGGTCTGATTTTTTGCTCTAGGTTAGTTTTGTCTTTTCTAGAAATCATAGAAATGACACCA
Source organism: Procyon lotor (assembly GCA_028646535.1). Classification (NCBI taxonomy): domain Eukaryota; kingdom Metazoa; phylum Chordata; class Mammalia; order Carnivora; family Procyonidae; genus Procyon; species Procyon lotor. Next base: position 3,182,879 of record CM053612.1, read on the forward strand.
TACAATATTTACTCTTTTTTTTTTATGCAGCATAATGTTTTCAGGATTCATCCACGTTCTCGTACGTATCTGCAATTCCTTTTTCTTGCTGAGTGGTTTGCACACTTTGTGTATCCATTCTCCTGTTCGGGGACATTTGGGTTTCCAGTTTTGAGCTATTCCAAATCAAGCTGTAAGAACATTTGTGTATAAGGCTTTTTGTGGCCACCTGTTTTCACTTTTCTTGAATGATGCCCTTGAAGTGGAACTGCGGACTCCTAGGGTATGAACGTATTTAACTTTTAAGAAACTGCCAGAGCTTTCTAAAGTGGTTGCACCATCTCCCTTCCCACCAGTAGGATAGAAGAGTTCCAGTTCCCCCCACATCTTCCCCAATATTTGCTGGTATTCAGTTCCTCCACCTTTGATTTCCCTGTTCTAATCTTCATTCCTTGGATTGGCGCTCTCTTCCCCACGACTTCCTGCTCCCTGTGCTTTTCTGAATATAGTCTATTGTGTGCTCCTTTTCTGACATTTCCCAGGGCTTTCAAGAGACTAGGGATGTAAATGTGTTTGGTCCACCATCCGAATGAGAAGTCAGGGCAGATTCTTAGTTTTTTGAGCAGTCTCTAGTGTGGCATGTTAATCTTGAAGGTCTCTGTTCAAACAAACAAACAAACAAACAAACAAACATAAGAACAAATGATTCTCCTATCTTGTTATCTTCCTCCTTTCTGCATTTCTTTTCAAAGTAGCAAAGAACAGAAATGATGATTTCTGTTTCCTCCAAGCCTTCTGATAAAGGAATATTAACCTTTCAGCCTAAACTTTACTGCACGTCCAAGAATAACTTCAGAGGAAATGGGACTATTGACATTTTACATGATTTCAAATGTTAAAGATCATTTTATGGGCAGGATTGAATGGAAAAACCTGTGTGATATGAAGGGTGGAGGTGAGTTGGGGGGGGCAGGGGGAATCGTTTCCCTCGGCCCCCAGCCTGCACGTCAGGCTTGTGTGACGGGTACGGTCCCTTTCCTCGGGAAAGCTTGATGCTTTTGCTTCTCTCCTGGAGCAATGCAGGCTCTCCGCAGAGGGCCAGAGCCTAAGGCTGTAGGAGAAGGGTCAAGTGGGGTGAGGCTGTGGCTCTGGCTGTCACAGCCCCTGTCAGAGGGCAGTAGGAAGTGGGGCCTTTTTGGTGACAAGAACATCCGTTGTGACCAGGCATTCGGGCAGGTTTCATAAACAAAGCTCGTAGTTTTGGGGTTTGATCTATTGCCCAGGTAATCTTTTCAAGACTAGAGTGTGATGCTTGTAGAGCGGATGGGCACGTTGCCTGGTACTAAGCTGCTAGGAAGCATAGGCTAGAAGGCATTGCTACTGTTTTGCTCCCCCTCTGAAAGTGTGGTTCAAAACCTCTGTACTCTGTGTAATTCGTCCGCCTGTCTTTGGTGGTCTCTTGGTCTGTTAGCGATGTCTGGTAGAAACATGAACATGCTTTCGGAAAGGAATGTTCCAGCCTGGGAGGGAAGCACACACAGCCAGCCTGGGTTGTAGGCCTGCTGACTTTAAACATTCTCCTTTCAACCGAATTTCTCCTAGTCAGAGAAGCTGGGGTGGGGGTGGGGAGGATGGAGAAGAAACCTAATTATGCAAATTTTGATCTTAAAGCTTTATTCGCATGTTTCCTGGCAGGCTGTTCTTTAATCTCAAGAGCAAGATTGCTCAGAATTACCATATATTCCAGTTAATTGCATTAAAATTATAGCAAAGGTTGTTTTTGCTATAATCAAGAATGATTTTGATTAATACTTACGAAATCAAATGCCTCCCCAGCGGTGGGAATGAGAACAACCTTCTCTTCCTTCCCCTCCCCCTTTTCCAAAGGCCAAAGACGCAAACACATTTGAAAGGGTTTTCTTTTTTAAATCTACTTGCCTCTATGGATAGTCCTTTTTTTTTTTTTTTTTAAAGATTTTATTTATTTATTTGGCAGAGAGAGAGAGATCACAAGCAAGCAGAGAGGCAGGCAGAGAGAGAGGGGGAAGCAGGCTCCCCGCTGAGCAGGCAGCCCGATGCGGGGCTCGATCCCAGGACCCTGAGATCGTGACCTGAGCTGAAGGCAGAGGCTTTAACCCACTGAGCCACCCAGGCGCCCCTGGATAGTCCTTTTTAAAGAAAACTTCTCAAAGAGGGAGGCTGATTATTTTCCTCTGTCTTTAATGCAAAGGTTATAAAGGAGTTCTCTCTTGAGGAAAGCAAGGGGAGGTCCGAGCAGAGGTCTTGGCTGGGGACGGTGACAAGGGCACATGCCATCTGATTGGCAGATTCGGGACCCTGGGAAGGGTCTCTTCTGTTGGATCTGGATTGGGAAGATCCAGAGGAAGCCTGGTGGAGAAGACATACAGATAGGAGATGAAAACAAAATGGCAATTGACTGTGAAGGAAGGTACGGCCAGGGTGCTTAGTGAAAGGCCCATGGTGGTTGCAGTGGCCAGGAAGGTAATGGCCGGACTCGAGATTTGTCGGTTGAATCGATGGGTTGGGTGCAGGCGGTGGGGGGCAGGGGGAATCAAGGGTAAGGTGACACCCAAACTTACAGCCGGAGCAGCGGTGACCTGTGGTTCTCCTTACCCAGAAGGCAGTGATTTGGGGGAACCTGGTCTGGGGAGCGAAGGGAGATCGTTTGCTTCTAGCCCAGCCCCCAGGCAGCGTGCGAGCCAGCTAGGGATTCAAGTCCTTCTGCAGTGTATCCTTTCACCCCGGGGCTGGGACTCTACCCCTCGTAACCTGATCAGTCCCCAGAGCGACCGCAGTAAGACCCGCGCGGCCGAAGGGGTGGTGAGAGCATTCCGGGGCGGGGTAGATGATGCCGAGGACACGGGTGAGCAGCTGACTCCTTTCAGGGCCCCGAAGGGAAGGTGGCCCATCTTCCCCATCAGCGGAGAGGCTGGGAGGTGGATGTGAGAAGGGCACGTGGAACTAGTGTTCAGCGAGTGGAATGAGCCGCCAACACTGGCGGAAAGACAGTGCTCGAGAATACCTTGTGTCCGAGCGCCTGTGCTTTTCAGATCCTCCGGCGCATGTTGCTCGGCTTTGAGCGCAAATGTACACCCTGCGAGGACAGCAGAGCAGGGCTACTGTCTTGCCTTACGAGATGGAGAAGGAGGGGTGACTCTGGGACTCGGGTTGTCAGCACTGTCAGAGCCATGGGGAAACTGAGTCTTGGGATTGGTGGCCTGGAGCCACGAGTTGGGGGAGTTGGGGGGTCTCCACATGAGATGAAAGCCAGGCTGTGGGCCACGTCACCTGGGAGTGGGGCAGGGACAGGGGGGGAAAGCCGAGAGGGGAGAGGGGGGCGGGGGGTGGGGGGCCAGCCTAAGGAAGAAGGGCTAGAGTCCCTGCTCCCGCCTGGCAGGGGAGGGCCGGCAGGGCTGGGGGGACCTGTGCATCTCCCACGCTACCGCAGAGGAGCCAGCGGGGCCAGCGGGGGGCCAAGGTCGGGGGAGGCGAACGCGACTGGATCAAGTGCCCCAGGCACGTCCACGTCCACACCCAGGAGCCTCACAGAAAAGAAAACGGAGGTTCTGGGAGAGGCAGCACTGGGCTTTGAGGGCACTTAGCCCAGGAGGTCCTTGGCGGGGGGGCCCCCAGTCTTCGTCCCTGCCCCATTCCCTGGGTGATGTGGTCCAGGCCTTCATCTCGTGTTGAGATCCCCCCCTCCTTTCCTGCGGAGGGGAAGTGCAATTTTCAGATCCGCTCTCCATTCCTTGGTCGGGCTGCCATCCCCTCCCCCTTCCCCACCGGGCAGCTCTGGCGGCTGTGACATTAGCCCCTCCTCTGTGGTCAGTGTTAGTCACAAGGCTGAGAAAAGTGCAGGGCTGAGCTCTGGCACTGGGTGATCGCACTTGGGGGTGGGCAGTGGTTCCGTGGCTACTTCTGGGGAACCTCTGTGTCCAAGACCATTTCGCTCCAGAGATGGGCCTCCCGGACTAGCGAGTGGCTGTGCCTATCCCGTCAGTCCCCCAACCCAAACCATGACTGCTAGCTGCTGGGTCTGGGTCGGGTTTCCTGGCCATGACCTGATGCTTACAGGGAAGCCCTTCCCTGGTGCTACTCCGATCCATGCAGGAGAACTCTGTACGTGAGCTAGAACCTTCCAAATCCTCTCCTCACATCTTGCACCTTCACTCTCTTCCCTGTCCTCAAATCCCCTTTGTCCCTGCATCCTGTTGATCGCACCTCAGAAACCTGCCTCCTCTACGTTCCCAGCTTCGTTGCTACAGTTCCCCCACACATTGTTTTTCTTTGAAATGGGATTCACGTGTCACATAATGGACCCTCAAAAGTATCCAGTTGGGTGAATTTTATTTGGTACTTTTCACAGTGTTGTGTAACTATCACCACTATCAAATTCCAGAATATTTTGTCACCCCAAACAAAAACCTGGGCCCAAGAAACCATCACCCCCCATTCTTCCCTCTCCCCAGCCCCAGGAAACCACTCCTCTTTCTGCCTCTGTGGGCTTGCCTGTTCTGGATATTTCATAAAAATGGCGCCACGTAACACATGGACGTCAGAGTTTGGCGTCTCTCATCCGGCATGATGTTGTAGCACGTGTCAGTCCTTTATTCCTCTTCATGGCTGAATAATAGTCCATCGCTTGGAATGAAACCATATTTGGTTTATTTATCTGTTGGATGGGTCTTTTAAAATATTTATACAACTGTCCTTGTGCTCTGTACCCCTGTTTCGCTCAGTCATTTGTCTTGAGGATCTTTCCGTGGAGGTCTCTGTCACTCCGCTGAGTGCTGGTCCATAGCCACACTACCACCGTGCCTGACTGGATGGCGGCATTTCTCTGGCGGCAGTCACTTGGGCTGTCTCCGGTTCTCCTGTGCAGCAGTGGGGGTCTCCCTGTGCACCCGTGAGAGGTGGAGGTTGAGAAGGGCTTGCAAGGTGACAGGATCCAGGTTTCACGTTTTTTTTTTTTTTTTTTTTTTTTTTTTTTTAAGATTTTGTTTATTTGACAGAGAGAAACACAGCGAGAGAGGGAACACAAGCAGAGGGAATGGTATCGGGAGAAGCAGGCTTCTTGCCGAGCAGGGAGCCCGATGCGGGGCTCGATCCCAGGCCCCTGGGATCTGACCTGGGCCGAAGGCAGACGCTTAACGACTGAGCCACCCAGGCGCCCCCAGGTTTCACGTTTGAACGGGTTCTGCCGACTCGCGCCCCCTCTCTCCGGCAGCAGTGAGCCGAGGCCCTGCGAGGGCCGTATTTTTCCTGCACTGGATGTTACTAGTAAGCGCTCAGGATTCTTGTTCCTGTGTGTTTCTTCTGTTTCAGTGTAGCTTCCTGAGGGCAAGGCAGGGTTGCCCCCTCTGAGCAAAATGAGAGCTGCTCATCACCAGAACCAAGGCTGGAGGTGAGGCCAGGAGTCAGGTGAATTACCCGGATAGTGCAGGCAGAGTCTCAAATGTATGCAAGAGCTTAGACCTTGCTGGAGACAGACAAAAGAACATTTCGAGAAGGTTCCTTTGGTGCTTCATGGGCTGGATAGAACCCCATTCAAGGATTGTAGACTTCCCTCCTTGCAATGGGAGAACCAGACTCTTCCTTGTAAAAGCTTCCTCAAGGACCCAAGAAAAGGAGCTCTCGTCCTCTTAAACCCAGGCTGCGAAGTCAGAGCATGCATTTGTCACAATTAACGAGACAACACTGATACGTTATTATTATTTACAATCCAAACTTCATCCATATCTTCTGGAAGCCTGTACCTCCCACTCTCCTTCACCCATTTTGCCCATCCACTCAGTTCCATTGTTTTATGTTGGTTTCTAGTCCCTTCTATCCCCTAGCCCCGCTTTCTTTCCCTTCCCCTCATTGAGCAAGGCTCTTTGTGTGTGTCATTAAATATGCCCCTGTCGCGGTAAATACTGTGCCCTTCGGTGTCTTATTGTTTGCATTCAGTACCATGTTTTCCAGGTCTCTCATGTTGCTACTTTGTTTCCAGCCACCTGAAGGCATGAGGGTTGGACCTCAATGCTCTGCCCGTGGTGGCCTCCCGCCCCGGTCAGCAGAGTAGTGAGCATCCTGCTGTGTGTGCCCAGGGGCTCCGTGCCAGGCCCTCTGTGGGCCGTGTGCCCAGGAGTGGGGCCGTGGGTCACGGGGTGCACACATGCAAAGTCCCCCAAGTTCTGCGGAGTTGTTTGGCGACGGCTGCGCTGGTTCATGCTCCCATGTCCTTCCCGAACCTTGGTTTTATCCGTTGTCCTAAGGTTTGCCCTCATCGTCGCTGTAAACCGGTGTCTCCTTGTGTGCACGTGCGCACACGCCGCATTCTCTCCCGGCTTCGGAGGGATCTCCTGTTACGGTGCTTGTCCTTGGTCCCCTCCCTTCTCCTTCCCAAGCTGTGTTCTTCCGACTTTTGGAACTTTCTGTTAAGCTCACAGTTCCTGGGTTAACCCTACCAGCTCTGCTCCTAACTCTTGATTATTCTAGAATGCTTTGGTGACCTGTGCCTCTGTTGCTTTCCTAGGGCTGCCGTAGCAAAGTAGCACAAGCTGGATTCCTTAGAACGACAAAAATTTATTTTCTCACAATTCCAGAGCTCCAAAGTCAAGGTGCGAGCAGGGCCGTGCTCCCTTGCTCCCTCTTGGAGTCAGGGTAGGATCCTTGCCTCTCCCTAGCTCTTGAAGGCGGCTGGCACCCCTCCAGTGTCTGCCCCGTCCTCCTCTGGAGTTCTTACCTGGGGCCACATTTCTCTCTAAGAACACTAGTCATCGGTTTTGGGGCCACACTCTTCAGTGTGACCTCATCTTAATTTGACTGCTTTCACAGGTGCTGAGGCTGTGAAATTTCGAGACCCGCTATTCAACCTAGGATAGCACTGCGGGCGGGTAGAAATAATGTGAACAGTCACCCAAAGGAAGTTCCTGTCCCCATGGTGAGGCTGCTTTTCCTGAGCGGGTGATTCAGGGTCCTCATTGAATTCTCACGTCTTGGCTTGATGCCTTTGACTGATTTTGGGCCTTGGTCTTCCCATTGGAAAATTCGAGTATTGTCAGCTGGCCTTTACATGAGGACTCTACTAATTTGCAAGACTAGCGAATGGAGTTCCTCCTGGGTTGAGTTGATTCCCACTGGGATGAAGCGCCTCTGTGTGTTTTGGGGCAGAGTCACCAGAAGATGTGTTTTTTCTCAGGTAACTGAAAGTCTCCGGTAGCTGGACCACTGTCATTTGTCACCTTGCCTTGTGCTAGTGCCCTTGCAAGTACAATAATTGGGGGAAAGCTGCACAAATGACGGGACCATAGTGTGACGTTCACAAATGCCAGCTTGTAGCAAAGACCTAATGATGGACTGGGTGTGAATTATGGGCCATAATTAAGGCTTTTGTCAGTCATATTACCCAATTAGAACACACATAATTATAAGTAAGACTCCCTTTTTTTTTTTTTTTAAAGAATAATTGCTTCTTGAAAGTGTGATATTACAGGATTAGCCGAGTAAGATCTGGAAAGATTTCCAAATGAATGCTGCAGACGTGTTAAGAACAAAGGTGGACACTTGGCCTCCTTCAAATATGTTCTCTGATATTTTGGAGGCTGAAAACTGACAAGGGTCTCCCTGGATTTTGTTCCTTCTGGGGGCACTAGGAGACCATCTGTTTCCTTGACTTTTCCAGGGTCTGGAAGTCCCCTGTGTTCCTTGGGTCGTGGCCTCCTTCCTGCCATCACCTGGACTCTGACCCTGCCCTGTCCCTTTTTTACTTATAGGGACCCTTGCGATTACCTTGGGCCACCAGGGTGGCCCAAGGTAATCTCCCCCTCTCCATGTCCTCGACTTAATCACATCTGCCACGGCTCTTTCGCCAATGGGGCAAAATTCCCATAAGACCTATTCATAGGTTCCAGGGCTTAGGGAGTGGACATCCTTGAGGGATTCGGCCCACCACAGGGACTATCATATGGTCGTCATTTACCTTTTATTTTTTGAAGATTTTTAAGTAATCTCTACACCCAACTTCAGGCTCAAACTCACAACCCTGAGATCAGGAGTTGCACGCTCTACCGACTGAGCCACTCAGGAGCCCCTACCGTTTTTTTTTGTTTTTTTTTTAAAGATTTTATTTATTTGACAGAGAGAAACACAGCGAGAGAGGGAACACAAGCAGAGGGAATGGTAGCGGGAGAAGCAGGCTCCCCACTGAGCAGAGAGCCCGACGCGGGGCTCGATCCCAGAACCCCGGGATCATGACCCGAGCCGAAGGCAGACGCTTAACGACTGAGCCACTCAGGCGCCCCGCCCCTACCGTTTTTAATTGAAGTATCATTAACATACAATATTAGTTACAGGTGTACAACATGATTCAGCAGTTCTGTACATTACTCAGTGCTCACCACCATAAGGGTAGTCCCCATCGGTCGCCATACAAAATTGTCTTAATATTATTGACTGTATTCCCTATGCTGTACTTTTCGTCTCCACGACATGCTTACTTTATAACTGGAAGTTTGTACCTCTTAATCCCCTCCATCTGTCTTGCCCACCTCTTCCACCTCCCCCACCAGATCTCTGTATTTAAGAGACTGTTTCTTTGTTGGTTTGTTTTTTAGATTCCCCCTATAAGTGAAATCATATGATTGGTATTTCTTTCTCTGACTTATTTCGCTTAGCATAATACCCTCTAGGTCCACTCATGTTGTTGCAGATGGCAAGATCTCAGTCTTCTTAATGGCTGAGTGATGTTTCATTGGCTGTTGTAGATGACGCGGCAATAAACATAGGAGTGCATATCTTTTTGAATTAGTGTTTTTGCTTTCTTTGGGTAAAGACCCAGTAGTAGGATTAATGGATCATAGGGTAGATTTATTTTTAACTTTTTGAGGAACCTCCATACTCTTTTCCACAGTGGCTGCACCAGTGTGAATTCCCATCAACAGAGCAAGAGGGTTCCTTTTTCTCCTCATCCTTGCCAATACTTGTTACTTCTGGTTTTCTTGATACTAGCCATTCTGACAGGTGTAAGAAGATATCTCATTGTGGTTTTGAGCTGCATTTCCCTGATGATTGGTGATGTTGAGCCTCTTTTCATGTCTGTTGCCCATCTGGATGTCTTCTTTGGAAAAATGTCTACTCAGGTCCTCTGCTTTTGTTTCCCTTGCCTGAGGAAACACATCCATAAACACGTTACTGAGTGCAGTGGCCAAGGGCTAGCTGACTGTGCTATCTTCAGGAGTTTTATGATTTCTCACGTTTAGGTTATTATCTGTGCTGGTTACCTTTGAATTACATTGTTTAAAAAACTTCTGAATATAAAATTAGTAGTCTCAGAAAGTAAGAGAATAGGCATCACCTGTAGATAATTACCATTAGCATTTTGGTATATATTATTCCAGACTTTATGAAAACAAGAAATGAAAACACCTAGAGGAGGTAGGTGGGGTGGGGGTAGGTATGGGCCCTCAGAAGCTATTGTAAGGATTCAGGCATTTGCTTCCCCCTCGCTCCCCCCCAGGGGGGTGTATCTTATTGTCGTCTGCAGCAGCCCCAGAAGTTTCCTGTGTCCCTAGGAATCTCTCTCTGCCCTTATCCCCATCCCCAGCAACCATTGCTCGGTTTTCTGTCACTGTAGATTAGTTTGCTCTGGCTTCTGGCACTCAGTGTGATGATCTTAAAATTTATCCAGGTCGTGGTGTGTGTATCAGTCATTCATTCCTTTTCCTCCCTGAAACGAGGGAAGCCGCCTTTGTGAAGGGTTAGGTGTTACCGAAAGAAAATACTGGACGAGGTGACTTCCTTTGACAGACGGCGCAGGTCCCCTGAGAACTCCCCACATGTGGCCTTGCTTCAGGTGCCGTGGAGGAGAAGAGGCACGAGAGCCGGCCTCGGACCTCCCAGACCCCCTCTCTGTGGAAAAGATTGCCATAGAAGGGAGTTGGGCTCAGGTAGCCCCACTTGTTTCTGTGACAGAAGTGCCAAGACAATTCAGTGAGTAGCGCTGTGTCGCAACATTGGTTGCTATGTGCGCGCAGAATGTTTCTAACTGTGGGGTCAATGTCAGGTGCGATTGGGTGATGAAGGTGGTCTACAGAATTGCTGAGGTTCTTCATGGCGACTGTTCCCTCGGCCGAGCTTGGCTTGGTTCATGCTTTAAGGGACGCATTTGGGCTGGAAAGAAGCTTAAAAAGTAGACAAATTGGATTCTGCTCCATGACACAGGAAACTTTCTTTGCGCGCCTCCCATTTCCCTCTAAACTGAATGGGAATGTTCAACAATGTAGACTTGTAGGATGCTTGTCATTTCAAATGGACTTTTTTTTTTTTTTTAATTTTATTTATTTGACAGAGAAAAACACAGGAACACAAGCAGAGGGAATGGTAGCGGGAGAAGCAGGCTCCCTGCGGAGCAGAGAGCCCGATGCGGGGCTTGATCCCAGGACCCTGGGATCATGACCTGAGCCGAAGGCAGACACTTAATGACTGAGCCACCCAGGTGCCCCTCTAATGGACTTTTAAAAATTGTCTTGTTGGGCACTTGGGGGGCTCAGATGGTTACGCGTCTGCCTTCGGCTCAGGTCATGATCCCAGGGTCCTGGAATCGAGCCCCGCGTTGGGCTCCCTGCTCCGTGGGGAGCCTGCTTCTCTCTCTCCTGCTGCTGCTCCCCCTGCTATGCTTGCTGTGTGTCTCTCTGTCTCTGTCTCTGTCTCTCTTCCAAATAAATAAAGTCTTAAAAAAATTGTCTTGTATCCTCAGAATATCTCTATCCTTAGCATCCTCCACCAGCTTGTATACAGAATGGTAAAAAGGGGAAAGTTCAGCTGAACAGCTGTGATTTTATTTTGCACAGTGTTAAATAGCTTATTTAATTTATATTCTTTCACAGAACTGGCTGATTTGGGATTCAGTTAGCGAAATCCAGCACACACGGGCCTGGATATGTTCCTTGAAATTGCCGTAGAGCCCCAAACACCAGTCTCCCCTTCTCCACAGATGTGAAAACCCGAGGGTGGGGGGACTGTGTGTCTCCTTTTGAAGGTTTGTGCTGAAGGCTGAGCCAGACTGAGTGCCGCCTGCAATGATAAGCTATCCCGAGAAGCAGGTGACGGAGCAGCATGTATTTATACCCACAGGTTGGCTCTTTCTGATTTCTGACACTTCTCCCCAGATTGCTTAGTCAGTGTTTACAGAGCGCCAGCAAAGTGCCAAGGGCTGGCAGGGCTTTGTCCCCTAATTGTGTAGACAGCTGTTGCATTTGTCATTGTTGATAGAAGCAACAATCTGCCGTTGGGAAGGGAATTAGAGCCAACCGTTCAGGTCCCTGGGGAGAAGTCCTCCCGGCTGAAGGGAGGAAGGGATTGAGGAAGACGGTGAGGGGCGTGGCAGGGAGTTGAGATCTCTTGGTACTGATAGCCGGTGACCCGTTACTGTCACCTTAGGACCCGGATGTCTCAGTGACTGTCTTGGGCAACAGGGGACACTTTTTCTTTGTAGGGCCAGAGGATCCAGGCCACTTTTGGGGTCAACACAAAAGAGACTTTTCCCACAACCCAGTTTTTCCAGTGTATGACCTTAAAGTCACCTGCCTGGACCCCCGACCCCGCTGCTTCTGAGAGGGAAGTGTTTCCTCAGCTTGGTCAGTCCTTTCTGATTGAGAACCTCAAGTCCCACATGGGAAGGAAGTTGGTTGTACTCGAAAGGATGGTTGATGAGGCGACGTTTTCGGTTGTGCCCAAAGTTAATATGCTGAGACTGTTGACTTCATCTTTGTGACTTTTTTTTTTAAAGATTTTATTTATTTGTCAGAGAGAGAGCGCGCGCGCATGTGAGCACGAGCGGGCAGAGTCAGAGGGAGAAGCAGGCTCCCTGCCAAGCAGGGAGCCCGATGTGGGATTCGGTCCCAGGACCCTGGGATCATGACCTGAGCCGAAGGCAGCCGCTTAAGCAACTGAGCCACTCGTTTGTTTTTAAGAAACGATCACTTGCTGTTACTTTTTGCAATTTTCAATTGTGGCGAGAAACCTATAGCCTGATGTTTACCATCCTAACCGCTGGTGAGTGTCAATCTGCAACTCGACCCATTAAACAGCAGCTCCCCATTTCCTCTCCTCTGCGTCCCTGGCAACCACAATTCTCCTTTCTGTCTACGAATTTGATTACCCTAGGGACCTCCTATAAGTGGAATCACTCAGTATTTGTCCTTTTGTGACTGGCTGATTTCACTTAGCATCATGTCATCAAGATTCATCTGTGTTGTAATCACTTGCTGATGTTTTATTTCTTATTCTAGTCCACGTTTTCTAGGATTTTCAGAGCCAACCCGCATTACCTGAAAACAAATAAGAGAACTGACATTGAGCAGAGACCTCGTACAAGATAGGGCCTGCGGAGACAGGCGGTCAGGGGCCAGATCAGGCTGGGCCTTGCAGGCCACAGTTAAGCGTGTGGAATTTATATTCTGGGCAGGGAAATGATGTGCCATGATGTTTGTTTAAAAAGGGAGCAGGGTGTGTCCCCACGTGCAGTGTGGAGAACGGGGCGGGGTAGGGAGTAGACCTCTGTGGGCCACAGGGATGGCCCTTGGGGTTGTCCAGGTAACAGATGATGGCCGCATAAGGGTGTGGAGAAGTGTGTGACCCGAGGGCTTGTCGTGATGATGGCCAGGACAATGGGCGGGTTGCCGGCTTGGACAGTGGGGTGGGTGGCCGTGGCATTCAGCGGAACAGGGGGAAACCCAGGAAAAGGTCTGGGTTGGAGGGACAAGCGGGGGTGTTTGGTTTGGGACATGCCGAGCGGCCGTGAGACCCCAAGGAGTGGTGGGGACTGGAGGCGGGGTGGGGATGTACAGTCCTAGTTTCAAACGGGAGAGCTTTGACCATGTTTAGAAAAAAGATGGGATAATACTTCCCAAATTGATCTGCAAACTCAGGGCCATTCCAGTCAAAATCCCAGCAGCCTCTCTTGTAGAAATGGACGAGGTGATCCTAAAATTCAGGTGGAAAGGATAGTCTTTTCAACAACCGGCTCAGGGACGACTGGATTTGTACATGCCAAAAACAGTTGGATGCCTACCTCACACCACACACATGTGCGCACACACACGATTAGCTCAAAATGGGTCCGAGATTCAAAGGTAAGAACTGAAACTGTAAAATTCGTGGAAGAGGAAAACACAGGAGTGAATCTTCACCCAAAAGCCCAGGTGCTGAAGGAAAAGAGCACTTGTGCAAATCCTGTATCTGGTAAGAGCCTACGGTCTGGATTATATAAAGAACACTTACAATCCAACAATAAAGACAAAGAATCCAGTTAAAAAACAGGAAAACAATCTGAATAGACCTCTTCTTCATGGTTCTTTTTTCTTCTAACTTGCCCTGTGGCAAAAGGACGCCTCAGTAAGAGGAGTTTTCCCCTCTTCTAGGCCACTGGTCAGGGGGGAATCTTCCTGAAAAGCCGCTTCTGTTTTCTGACTGATCCAAAAACCAATTACCAGGAACAGCTGGATTCCCCAGAAGCCCTTCTAGTTGAAACTTAGGCCTCCCGCTTAATTGTCTTTCTCACTTGGAGGCACTCTCTTGTTTTTAAAGTGATTTGTCAAAACTTCAGTGCTTCCGGGACAAACTGCATGGATTTTCCTTGGCAGAAGATTTTGTCTGTTCACGGTTTAAAGAAGTAGTTGTAAGTGTTGGTGCTCTGGACATAGCTGGGCTTGGGTTTCCAATCGAAGCTTCTGCCAGAAGAGTGCTTAATTAATTTGAGGCTGTGAACTGAGCACTGTCACAGACAAGGCCCTGTGGTATGTGGGGGGCATGCGGAAAGGGCCCAGTCCCTGTCTGTAGTTTTTAAAATTATTGTATTTTTTCAGTGTTCCAAGATTCATTGTTCATGCACCACACCCAGTGCTCCATGCAATCTGTGCCCTCCTCACTACCCACCACCAGGCTCACCCAACCCCCAACCCCCACCCCTCCTAAACCCTTAGTTTGTTGCTCAGAGTCCACAGTCTCTCATGCTTCACCTCCCCCTCTGATTTCCCCCCATTCCCCCTTTCCTTCCGTCTCACAATGCCCTCCATGTTTTTCCTTATGCTCCACACATAAGTGAGACCATAAGATAATTGGCTCTCTCTGCTTGACTTAGTTCACTCTGCATAATCTCCTTCAGTCCCATCCATGTTGATACAAAAGTTGGATATTCGTCCTTTCTGATGGAGGCATAATAT
>CM053612.1:3197182-3207324 GCA_028646535.1 Procyon lotor
CCCAGTAGTGCGATGGCAGGGTCATAGGGTAGCTCTATTTTTAATTTCTTGAGGAATCTCCACACTGTTTTCCAAAGTGGCTGCACCAACTTGCATTCCTGCCAACAGTGGAAGAGGGCACCCCTTTCTCCACACCCTCTCCAACATCTGTCGTCTACTGTCTTGTTGATTTTAGCCATTCTAACTGCCAGTCCCTGTCTTTAAAGAACTTACAGTGCACTATGACGGTGACAGGTCTAGTTATATCTGGTTTACTTAGCGTGAAGGCTGAAGCATGACCAGTGTGATGAGTTTTACTTGGTGGGGGGTGGGCCCCAGGTGGGCCGCGTGGAGGAAGCATCCCTGTATGCTGACGATCTGTATACAAAGAAGGGAATTGGGCCGAAGAGAGCCGTGGGCCTGGAGGTAGAAGAGCACAGAGAACGGATGGGTTTTGAATGCTAGGCACAAAGAGTTTGGACTTGATTCTTTAGGCAATGGGGAGAAATTGGTAGGTTTTGAGTTAACAGCAGTGACCCGAACAGATCTTCGTATCGCATCTTTTGGGAAGCAGAATAAAGACTCAAGCTGAGGAGGGCAGCTGGAGGACCGTTATTACAATTGACATGAGAAATGAAAGGAGTGGCCACAGAAGTGGAGCTGATGGGACAGAGGTGAGAACGCTTTTGGGAGAGAAACACACTCACTGAGGCTCTGCCACACGAAAGGGGGAAGCCAGTCTCGGGAGGTGAGGGAAGACAGGCTGGTCGGGCATGTTTCTCTGCAGGAGTTGTGGAACTCTCCCTCGAATAGCGTGGCCCGCAGGATCGGATTTCAGGAGAAAGGTCTGGGCCGGGGTCTCCCAGGAGCTGCTGTGGGCCGGGTCTCCCTTTGCCTGGGCCTGGCGGGGCGCTAAGGCTGAAATCTTGATACCACCTCCAAGGCTGCTCGTGAACGTGGACGGGGAGCTCTTACCCGATGCTGCACCTAGAGACGTGATTGCTTTACTTTTAGTGGATTAGCTTTATCTCTAAAATGATTGGGTTGGACGAGGTGATCTCCAGGGTCCTGTTTAGAATGCCTGGCTCTGATCTGGAAATTTCAACCTGCACAGCGCCAACCAGAGACTGCTTCCCACGTCCCTTAAGAAGTCACGCGCATCTCCCCTTTGACCTACCTGTACGTTGATGTTGGCTTCAGGGCAAGGGCAGGCCACGTGCATTGGTTTTGGTCAAGAGCCTGTGGTTTAGAAGTCTGGGGACAGCGGTGGTATTGTGACGCACAAGCTTGGGAAATCAAGGCACACAAGTACCATCTAAAGGTTCATCAGACACGGGGCAAGTTTAGGTCAGAGCGTGGCTTTGCTCTCTCTGCGTCTGTTAAGCTTTTGAAGATTTTAATCAGACTCTCCTATAAGCTGCTTATTCATGCGTGTGTTTTGAGGGCCTCCTACTTAATAATAGGTCTAGTACTAGTTTTTACTTGATGTCAAATGTGATAATTACAGCTCTGAGAGGTGTGTGTGTGTCAGATATGGCGCTCGCCCCACTGCGTATAAGGACCAGTTTCATCTCCAACCAGCTTCGCTGCAGAAGAGTCTGGTGCGCGGTGAGGAGACAGGCAAGGAGCCATCTCTTGCCCGGGGTTTTCCTGCGAGTGAGCGGCAGAGCTGGGACCTCTGGCATCCAGGCCGTTGGGCTCTAAAGCTGGTCATCAGTACTGCTGTCCTCGCGTGTTGTCTCGGACCGTTCTTGGCCCAGAGCTGGCCTCAAAATGGGGTCCTGTGCCTGAGAGAGAAATGCACTGTGATCCTGGGGCACCTGGGGGGTGGTGGCTAGTCGGTTGAGCCTCTGACTCCTGATTTCTGCTCAGGTCAGGATCTCAGGGTCGTGAGATCCGGCTCTGCGTCAGGTTCCGTGCTCAGCGAGGAGGCTGCTTCTCCTCCTCTTCTCTCCCTCTGCCCCTTTTCCTGCTCACTTGCTTGCTCTCTCTTTAAAAAATAAATAAATTAGTCCCCATTTACCCCCCAGTCCATTTTTCTTTGGCCGAAGAGCCCCCTGGCTCTCAGGAAAGTGCCTGAGTACAGCAGAGTTTGAGAGAGAGAGAGAGTGGGGGGAGGCGCGAAGGGAGAGAATCTTCAAAACACTCTGCTGAATGCAGAGCCCAAATCGGGGCCTTGTCCCACGACCCTGAGACTCAGACCAGAGCCGAAATCAAGAGTCTGCACGCTTAACCGACTGTGCTACCCGGGCGGCCCGGGAGGCTGTCCTTTAAATCAGCAAAGTAACTTCGGCAATTTGTGAAAAAGATTCCTCCTTCCACCTTTTAAATCAAGCTGCTTGCCACGTGCATAAGACACCTGGATGCTTCCCGGGTATCTGTAAACAGACTTTTGGCCGCGGCACCTTGCTTCCCAAGTTCCCCTTGACCCAGGTGCCTGGGGCAGGTGTGGCCCTCGAGGACCTGAAATGGGCCGTCTGGGTGACGCGCTGCAGCTGCCAGGGTGGTGGTGGCTGTTCTGGACCGATACGCTGATCCCTGCCTTCCCATCTCTATCGTCCGCTCTGGGAGTGCTTTAAATTTATTCATGAAACTAGAGGGAGCTCAGGTGGCAATAGCTAAATCCATTTAGTAATCAGAATAACAGGGAAACCATTTTCATGTTCCCTTGCAATGCCACAGTGCTTAGCTAACCCAAGATATTAATTACTCAGCGTGCTCCAAGGTGTAAAAGCATAAATTTATCCAGACAGATGTATTCGAATCTAGATTGAGGCAACAAGAGTTAAAACGGTGCAGAAATTCAGGGAAATCAGCGCCTAGCATAACTGAGCGTTTGGGGTTTGCCCTCCCCCGTCTATCACGAGGCTACCTCACTTGTTTGTGTTAGGGAGAGAAATGACTTTCGCCAGAGACATTTGTAAAATTGACCATGCGCGGCGGTGAGTTTGTCGCATAGATTTCCCAGAAGAAGCAGTTTGCAGGAATGTTCCCGTGGTAGGCAGCGGGGAGGTATGAAGTTCTGCCCCCCCCGACTTTCTTTTTATGACTCACAGCCCCAGTGGCCCCTGCCACAAAAGGGCAGGGGAAAGACAGGGCCCTATAAGCAGCCACATGAGGTCACGTGAGGTCTTTATCATATGAAGGTGAAGCATGCTTATTCCGTGGCTCATTTCAAGTTAAATCAAGCTGTGACCCGCCCCCTCCATAAACAGGCTCAATCTCTCGGGACCGACTTCAGTCCCCTTCCTGAACCCAGGAGATCAAGGTGCTTGTGCCATAGTCCTATGTACTGGGTCATGGTTTGACCCCTCGGGTCCAAATTTGATTCTGGCCCATCTTCTCGTGGGTCTTCCCTGCATTTTGGTACCGACCTCACTGTCGACTGAGTCCGTTTCCTCCTTGATGAGTAGCTCCATTCTGTCGGAGCTGTGGTATGGGTTCAAGTGCTGGCCCCCGTGGCCGGCAGGTGGGTTGCGCGGGTGTTTACGGAAGCTTCATTCACACAAACAGATGGAAAATCCCGAGACGACGCTTGTGTTTGTAAAAAGGAAAATGGTAGAAGAGAATCCGCCCTTAGAGAGCAGGGGGACAGGCCTGACTGGGCACTCGAGAGGCACCACCCATCTCCCTGGCTGAGCTGCGACTTGGCGTCTGAAATCTTTGGCAGCCGGGGGTCCAGGCTGCCTCTGCCGTTCTTAATCCGGCAGGGAGCAGATGCGTGGAACTTTCTGTGATGATGGAGATATTCTCTGGTCCTCTCCAGTGTAGCTGCTGAGCACTTGGAATGTGGCTGGTGCGGCTAAGGAACTGCATTTTAAAGTTTTTATTGAATTTTACTTTTAATTGACACAGCCACATGTTAACGGCTAATGGTTATTACCATGCTGACCAGAAGGGACTAACACTGGGACGCCTGGGTGGCTCAATCAGTTGAGCATCCGACTCTTGGTTCTGGCTCGGGTCATGATCCCAGGGCTGTGGGATCGAGCCCTAGTGTTTGGGCTTCATGCTCAGCATGGATCCTGGTTGGGATTCTCGCCCTTTCTCTCTCCCTCTGACCCTCCCCACCCCTTAAAAAAAAAAGACAAACCTAAACCCCTGAGATGGGTGTGCTTTCAAGGTGAACTAGGGACACATCAGGTGGGGCTCTCTCGTGGCTCAGACACTTCCTTTATCAAACATACCTTCTTAAGGGCGTGTGCAAGTCTATGGGTAGATTCTGCCTAATGTGAAAGGACATTTGCAGACTGGTATTACTAGCTCACTACATGCCTTTTCCATGAAAAGAAATTCACCATGGTCCTCTGCAGTGGAACGAGGCTTTCAAGGCTGAATACTTGAATACCGGCCCCCCCAGGTATAGTGCTTCGGGGCTTGTGAGTTTAACCTGCAATGAATCAGACACTTTCTAATGCGCGTCTGGTGCCAGAGGGTAAGTCAGCGTCCTTAACGTGGCGGATTCCTGTCTGCCTACACCCAAAGTGAGTTGTTAGACATTGTGTACAAAGGATAGAGAACACGGCCTTATTTTAGCCCACTTGAGGTACAGGATCTCTCATGAGAGTATTTGTTCCTTTCTTGATTTGGCAGCTGTGCTTGATTGTAGACTCTGAAGAAGTCTTAATTAGCTCTGGATGTAGATTGATGCTGAATGGTTTTGTCCACAGATGGTTTGGGTCCATGGAATCCAAGGTCAATGAGGGTTTAATAAATACTGCAAGATTGTGTTTTGTTGCTCTTAACTCTTGATGACACACAGAAGGATGTATCTGCAAACACTAGGGGAATGGCTCAGGCCAACACCATGTTATTACTTGTGCACTGTGTTAACTGGAAGAATGAAGCCCCAGTAGAATGACTGGCTTATGATTTCGGAGGAGTTGAGTCAGAACTTTTAAACTGGCATCGTAAGAGAAATATCTGTACCTGATTCAAAACAAATCAGGGAAGGCTTTAGATTAATACTACAGTGCTCCCTCTCCCCGACCCCTGTCCTCATTCTTTTTAATAGACTTCATTTTTTTATAGCCGTTTTAGGTTCACGGCAATATGGAGTGGAAGGTACAGTTTTCTCATATTCCTCTGGCTTCGCGGGCCCCTTCCTGTCAACACCTCCTGCCCCCCGGAAGTGCACTGGTTACAAATGATTAACTTACATTGACATACTGTTATCCCTCAAAGTCCCTACTGCAGGTTTCACTCGTGGTGGTGTAGATGGTATGGGTTTGTCCGAATTTATACTGACACGTGTCCACCATCAGAGTATCATGCAGAGTATTTTCCCTGCCCTCAAAGTCCTCTGTTTTCCACCTATGCGTCCCTCACCCTCCAACCCCTGGCAACCACCGACCTCCTTCTTGTCTCCATAGTTTTGTCTTTCCAGAATAGTTGGAATCGGACAGTTAGTCACTTCTACACTTGGCTTCTTTCACTTAGTAATCTGCATTAAGGGTTCCTCTGTCCTTTCATGGCTTGATAGCTCATTTGTTTTGTTTTTTTTTAGCATGAAAGAATGTTCCATCGTCTGGATGTCCCACAGTTTATCGGTTCACCTACTGAAGGAACCTTGGTTGCTCCCAAGTTTTGGCAGTTATAAGTAAAGAAATTGTAAACCTCTGTGTGCAGGTTTTGTGTGGACATAAGTTTTTAACCCCTTCGGGTAAACACCAAGGAGTACAGTTGCTGGATTGTATGGTATTTACGTTTTGTTTTGCTAGAAACCACTAAATTCTCTTCCAAAGTGGCTGTGCCATTTTGCGTTCCCACCAGTAAGTAACGAGCTCTCCTTTTGTTCCACAGCCTTGCCAGCACTTGGAGGTGTCTGCAGTTTGTGCCATTCTCACAGGTGTAGTGGTAGCTTGTCTTTGTTTTAGCGGTTTTTTCCCAGGTATAATTAACATATGATGAACATACAGTGTTGTTACTTTCAGGTTTACATTGTGATGATTCTACAGTTGTGCACGTTACTCAGTGCTCATCCCCATAAGTGCACTCTTCATTCCCTCCACCTGCCCCCCGCACCCCCGGTCTTGTCTGGCAACCACCAGTTCTCTATAGTTAAGAGTCTGGGTTTTTTTGTTTGTGTCTTTTTCTCCTTTGTTCATCTTTGTTTCTTAAATTCTACATATGAGTGAAATCCTATGGTATTTGTCTCTCTGACTGACTTATTTCACTTCACATTATACACTCTGGCTCCATCCATGTTGTTGCAAATGGCAAGATCTCATTCTTTTTGATGGCTGAGTAATATTCCATTCTACTGTCAATTTGACTAGTCTAAATACCCTTTATAAGTGGGATCACGCAGTATTTGCTTTTTTCTGTCTGACTTATTTCACTTAGCATGTTGCCCTCAAGGTCCATACATTTTTTTTAAAGGTAGAATTTCCTTTTTTTATGGCTGAATGGTACTCCTCTGTGTGTGTGTGTCTTTATCCATTTATCTATCAATGGACACTTAGGTAGTTTCCCTGTGTGGTTATTGTGAATAATGCTGCAGTGAACATGGGGATGCAGAGATCTCTTTGAGAGTGATTTCATTTCATTTGGATGTGTTCCCAGAAGTGGGACTCACTGGCTCATGGTAGTTCTAGTTTTCATTTGTTTAGGACCCTCCATACTGTTTTCCATGGTGGCTGTACCAATTTACTTTCCTCCTAACAGTACATAAGGGTGCCTTTTCCTCTATGTTCTCGTCAACACTTACTTACCTCGTCTTTTGGATACTAGCCATTCTAATAGGTGTGGGGTGATCTCTCACTGCAGTTTCGATTTGCATTTCTCTGAGGATCAGTGAGCTGGAGCATCTTTTAACATGCATGTTGGGCATCTGGACGTCTTCTTTGGAAAAGTGTCTATTTAGAACCACGTAAGTGGGCCTGGATCCTAGGTCTGCAGGGGATGATAGGGCACGAGGGGCAGCTGAGGTGCAGCCCAGTTTTTAATCAGAGTGTTTAAGTTTTAAGCATTCTTCGTATATTTTGTATAATGGCTCTTTATCAGATGTGCCTTTGGTAAATATTTCCTCCCAGCCTGTGGCTTGTCTATTCGGTCTCTCAATGATGTAGAAGTTTTTACTTTTAATGACGTCAAGCTTAATAAGTTTTTCCATGGATCATGCTTGTGGTGTTACATCTAAAAAGTCATTGCCAAATTCAAGTCATCTAGGTTTTCTCCTATGTTGCTTCTAGGAGATTTATCATTTTATGTTTTATATTTAAGTCTGTGATCCATTTCAAGTTAATGTTTGTGAAGGATGTAAAATCTAAGTCTAGATTTGGGTTTTTTGGTTTTTTGTCCATTGTGTTGCTTTTTTTCCTTTGTAAAAACATCAGTTGACTGTATTTATATGGGTCTGTTTCTGGGCTCTCTATTCTGTTCCATTGATGTGTTTGTCTCTCCTTTGCTAATACCACACTATCTTGGTTACTGTAACTTTATAGTAAGTCTTGAAGTTGGGTAGTATCAGTCCTCCCATCTTGTTCTTTTCCTTCAGTACTGTATTGGCCATTTTAGGTCTTTGTCTACTCCACATAAACTTTTCAATCATTTTCTCCATATCTACAATATAACTTGCTGACATTTTGATTGTGATTGCACTGAATCTGTAAATCAGGTTGGGAAACTGACATGTTGACAGTATCGTGTTGTCTTATTCACGAACATGGAATATCTCTCCATTTATTTAGTCCTTCTTTGGTTTCTTTCATAACAGTTTTATAGCTGTCTTCATATAGATTGTATGCATATTTTGTTAGATTTATACCAGATACTTCTTTTTGGGGGCTGCTAATATAAATGGTGTTGTGTTTTACTATCAGATTCCACTAGTTCATTGCTGATATGTGGGAAAGTGACTAACCTTGTATCCTCCAACTTTGCTGTAGTCACTTATTAGTTTCAGGAGTGTAAGGAGGTTTTTTTGGTGAATCCTTTTGGATTATCTACATAGATGATCATTTTCTCTTAAACAAAGACGGTTTTTATTTCTTCCTTCCCAATCAGTATATCTTGTTTTCCCCTTGTCTTATTGCAGTAGCTAGGACTTCCACTGTGACGTTGAAAAGCAATAGGGAGCAGGGACATCATTGCCTTGTTTCTGATCTTGGAAGGAAAGCTTTAATTTCTCACCATCAAGTATGGTGTTAGCTATAGGTTTTTTGCAGATACTCGTTTTCAAGTTGAGGAAGTTGTGAACAACCTGTACATACCTCTTTGGGCACATGTGCAAGTATTTTTGTGTAACAGGTGCCTAAAAGTACAATTGCTGGGTTGAGAGATATGCATACTTAAATAATCTTAATTTTTTAAATGTTAAATAATTACAAACCTATAGGAAACTTGCAAGTACAGTATAAGGCACTTCCCTCCACCAAATCCCCTGAGAGTAAGTTGCTTACCTGATGCTCCATCAGTACCCCCAACATCTACAATATAATATGAGGGTGCATTTCCTTCAAACAAGGACATTCTTCTCTGGATCCTTAGTGTAACCATATGAATCAGGAAATTAATGTTGACGTATTACTACCACGTAATCCTTAGACTCGATTCAAGTTTCACCAGTTGTCACAATAATGTCTAATTGAAGGGATTCCCATTTACTGATCACCTAGATTTCCCAGTTTTACCGCATTTGCCCTGGTATGTATAGTTGTGTCTAAATATTTTTTCAGAATCATTTCAGATTCAGTCACGAGCATGATGCTCATTACATCTTAATGCTGAAATGTGCATTTCCTAAAAACAAGGATACTTTCTTCCCTGAGCACAGTAAATCCAAAAGACTGGGAGTTTGACAGTGATCCAGTGTTACCATCTGGTCAATAGATCGCTTTCAAATTTCATTGAGTGTCCCAATAATGCCCTTTATAGGTTCAGGATCCAATCCAGGATCACCTGTTGGATTTAGCTCTCACAATTTCCTTGATCTCCCGGATTGCCATTCAGTGCCGAAAGCTGTTAGCTCATGTTTTGTCCATTTCATAATGTTTACAGTGGGAGGGCTAATCTGACACCGGTTTCTCCATCACAGCAAGAAGCAAAAGTCTGCTTCAGAATTTTAGAAGCTAAGTTAAGTGCTATGACTATTTTTGTGGTGGATTATATGCTTTATAAAATACTGCACTTGTCCTATTTAGAGGTTGGGATCTTGAGTTTCACCTTGTCATATTAATATTGCCACATCTGTTTCCTTCCTTTTAAACATTCCCTGGTATATATTTCTCTATTATGTTCTATTCCGGGTGGGATTATTTTGTTTTAGGTGTATATGTTGTCAACAGCATATAGTTATCTTTTTATTCCATTTATCTTTTGATAGATTTACCCTCTTTACACTCAATTTTTTTTTTTTTACTGATATAATTGTACAGATTGTGTTAAAGTCATGTTTTCTATTTACTATCTTTCTTTTTTCTGTTTGGTGACTTGGATTGATTTTTAGTGGTTGGTGTTGACCTTTTATTTTTTTCTATATCCTATATATAGAGGTTCTATATCCTATATATATATCTTCTATATCCTATACATCTCTTAATATTTTTTTTTTGCTATGGGAAGTGCACTTTTAAAAATAGTTTATTTTTAGAACAGTTTTAGATTTACAATGCCAAGCTAGTACAGAGTCCTCATATGCTCTGCATTCAGTTTCCCCTATTTTTAGCATTTTATATTAGTATGGTACCTCTGTCACAATTAATGAACCAATATTGATGTACTATTATTATTTTTAAAGATTTTATTTATTTGACAGAGAAAGATCACAAGTAGGCAGAGAGGCAGGCAGAGAGAGGGGGGGAAGCAGGCTCCCCACCGAGCAGAGAGCCCCGATGTGGGGCTCGATCCCAAGAACCTGAGATCATGACCTGAGCCGAAGGCAGAGGCTTAAACCCACTGAGCCACCCAGGCGCCCCTGATGTACTATTATTAACTGAAGTCCATACTCTATTCGGATTTCCTTTGTTTTTATCTAAAGCCCCCCCCCCCCTTTTTGTTGTTCCAAAATCCAATCTGGGGTACCAGTGACCTGTCATCATTATATCTCCTTAAGCTCTTTGGGCTGTGCCAGTTTCTCAGACTTTTGTTTGTTTTTGATGACCTTTGTTTTGAGGAGTACTGGTCACGTATTTTGTAGGATTGGAATTAGTCTGATATTTTTC
>CM053612.1:3207824-3223745 GCA_028646535.1 Procyon lotor
CCAAGAACCTGAGATCATGACCTGAGCCGAAGGCAGAGGCTTAAACCCACTGAGCCACCCAGGCGCCCCTGATGTACTATTATTAACTGAAGTCCATACTCTATTCGGATTTCCTTTGTTTTTATCTAAAGGCCCCCCCCCTTTTTGTTGTTCCAAAATCCAATCTGGGGTACCAGTGACCTGTCATCATTATATCTCCTTAAGCTCTTTGGGCTGTGCCAGTTTCTCAGACTTTTGTTTGTTTTTGATGACCTTTGTTTTGAGGAGTACTGGTCACGTATTTTGTAGGATTGGAATTAGTCTGATATTTTTCTCATGATTATACTGGGGTTACAGGTTTTTGAGAGGAAGACCACACATGTTTAGGGGCTGTCTCATCCCATCATATCAAGGGTATAGACTATCAGCATGACCCATCACTGTTGATGTTAACCTTGATTTGATGTAGTGTTTCTTAGATTTCTCCCCTGTAAAGTTACTCTCTCTTCCCACCTACATTTTCATACTGTAATCTTTGGAAGGAAGTCAACACTTATGAACTGGAGGGTTATGTTTCATCTCCTTGAGCTAGAAATCTCTATATAAATTAATTTGAGTTCTTCTATTTTATCTTTTTTGTATTTGTTTAATGTATATATCAGCATGGACCCAGGAATATTTTATCCTTTGGATTATAATCTAATGCTATTTTGTTGATTAAATTGTTCCAACTTTAACCATTGGGAGCTCTTTCAGTTGGACCTGTGTCTCTTTGACATATATCCATTAATATCAATATTTTAAAAAATACTTCATGGCACTAGAAGATGCTTCAGACTCATATATTTCTTGTTCCAATCCTAGAATCTGCCATATCTCCAAGGAGTTCTGTTTTTCTTTAACTGGAGAATGGTATTTAGAAACCAAGATCTGGGTGTGCTCATTGCTACTGGGGTGTTATTGCTTCTAGGCCCTCTCAGGTGACCAAAGGCATGTCTGCATACTAGCCCATGTATGTGTGTGTGTGTGTGTGTGTATACATACACACACACAAAACATGTCTATAAGTATTTCTGTATATAACCATCTGTGTGTATATTAAGCTACACATGATTCATACTGAGGTCTCCAATTCTAATCCATTATCACATGATCACTCTTGCCATTTTTTTTTTCACTTTTTTTCTTTTTCTTTTTCTTGATTGGAATATATGTTTTTGGGTGTTGAGTTTGATAAGTTCTTTATAGAGCTTGGATACTAGCCCTTCATCTGATGTGTCACTTGGAAATATCTTCTCCCATTCTGTAGGTTGTATTTTGGTTTTATCAACTGATTCCTTTGCTGTTCAGCAGCTTTTTATCTTGATGAAGTCCCAATAGTTCATTTTTGCCTTTGTTTCCCTTGCCTTCAGAGACGTGTCTAGCAAGAAGCTGCTGTGGCTGAGGTCGAAGAGGTTGCTACCTGTGTTCTCCTCTAGGATTTTGATGGATTCCTGTCTCACTTTTAGGTCTTTCATCCATTTTGAGTCTATTTTTGTGTATGGTGTAAGGAAATGGTCCAGTTTCATTCTTTTGCATGTTGGCTGTCCAATCTTCCCAACACCATTTATTGAAGAGACAGTCTTTTCTCCATTGGATATTCTTTCCTGCTCTGTCAAAGATTAGTTGACCGTAGAGTTGAGGGTCCATTTCTGGGCTCTCTGTTGCATTCCTTTGATCTATGTGTCTGTTTTTGTGCCAGTGCCAGACTGTCTTGATGATTACAGCTTTGTAATAAAGCTTGAAGTCTGGAATGGTGAGGCTGCCAGCTTTGGTTTTCTTTTTCAACATTCTTTGGCTCTTCAGGGTCTTTTCTGGTTCCGTACAATTTTAGGATTATTTGTTCCAGCTCTGTGAAAAAGGTTGATGGTATTTTGAAAGGGATTGCCCTGAAAATATACATTACTTTAGGTGGGCTAGACATTTTAACAATATTTGTTCTTCCAATCCATGAGCATGGAATGTTGTTCCATTTCTTTGTGTCTTCCTCAATTTCTTTCATAAGTGCTCTATAGTTTTCTGAGTATAGATCCTTTGCCTCTTTGGTTAGGTTTATTCCTAGGTATCTTACAATTTTTGGAGCAATTGTAAATGCGATTGACTCCTTAATTTCTCTTTCTTCTGTCTCATTTTTAGTGTATGGAAAAGCAACTGATTTCTGTGCTTTGATTTTATGTCCTGCCACTTTGATGAATTCCTATGTGAGTTCTAGCAATTTTGGGGTGGAGTATTTTGGGTTTTCCACATAGAGTGTCCTATCATCTGTGAAGAGTGAGCGTTTGACTCCTTCTTTGCCAATTCAGATGCCTTTTAATTCTTTTTGTTTTCTCATCACTGAGGCTCGGACTTCTTGTACTGTGTTGAACAGTAGCGGTGAGAGTGGACTTCCGTGCTGTGTTCCTGACCTTACAGGAAAAACTCTGTCTTTCCCTGTTGAGAATGATATTCACTGTGGGCTTTTTGTATATGGCTTATATAATCTTGAGGTATGTTCCCTCTATCCCTATGCTGTGGACCATTTTAATCAAGAAAAGATGCTGTACTTTGTCCAATGTTTTTTCTGCATCTATTGAGAGGATCATATGGTTCTTGTCCTTTCTTTTATTAATGTAGTGTATGACATCTATTAATTTGTGGATGTTGTACCATCCTTGTAGCCCAGGAATAAATCCCACTTGGTTGTGGTGAATAATCCTTTTAATGTACTGGTGGGTCCTATTGGCTAGTATCTTGGTGAGAATTTTGGCATCCATGTTCATCAGGGATATTGGTCTGTAATTCTCCTTTTTGGTGAGGTCTCTGGTTTTGGGATCAAGGTAATGCTGGCCTCATAGAGTTTGGAGGTTTTCCTTCCATTTCTATTTTTTGAAACAGCTTCAGAAGAATAGGTGTTCTTTAAATGTTGGGTAGATTTCTGCTGGGAAGCCATCCAGCCCTGATCTCTTGTTTGTTGGGAGATTTGTGATTACTGCTTCAATTTCTTTGCTGGTTTTGGGTCTGTTCAGGTTTTCTATTTCTTCCTGGTTCAGTTTTGGTAGTTATACGTCTCTAGGAATGCATCCATTTCTTGCAGATTGCCTAATTTGTTTGCATATAGTTGCTCATAATATGTTCTTATAATTGTATTTCCTTGGTGTTGGTTGTGATCTCTCCTCTTTCATTCATGATTTTATTAATCTGGGTCCTTTCTCTTTTCTTTTTGTTAAGTTTGGCCAGGTGTTTATCCATTTTATTAATTCTTTCAAAGAACCAGCTCCTAGTTTTGTTGAGTTGTTCTTTTGGTTTCTCTTTCATTATTTTTTTCCCCTTAATCTCTGTTATTTCTTTTATTCTGCTGGGTTTAGGCTTTATTTGCTGCTTTTTTTCCCCCCCAGTTCCTTTGGGTATAAGGTTAGGTTATGTATTTGAGACCTTTCTTGTTTCTTGAGAAAGGATTGTAATGCTATATACTTCGCTCTTAGGACTGCCTTTGCTGCATCCCAAAGGTTTTGAACAGTTGTGTTTTCATTTTCATTTGTTTCCATGAATTTTTAAAATTCTTCTTTAATTTCATGGTTGACCCATTCATTTTTTTAGTAGGTATACTCTTTAGCGTCCATGTATTTGAGTTCTTTCCAGATCTCTTCTTGTGATTGAGTTCTAGTTTCAAAGCATTATGGTCTGAAAATATGCAGGGAATGATCCCAGTCTTTTGGTACCAGAGGAGACCTGATTTGTGACCCAATATTTCATCTGTTTGGGAGAATGTTCCATGTGCACTCAAGAAGAATGTGTGTTCTCTTGCTGTAGGATGAAATGCTCTGAATATATCTGTGAAGTTCATCTGCTGCAGTGTGTCATTCAAAGCCCTGTTTCCTTGTTGATCTTCTGCTTAGATGATCTGTCCGTTGCAGTGAGGGGGAATGTTAAAATCCACTACTGTTATTGTATTATTATCAATGTGTTTCTTTAATTTTATTAATTGGTTTATATAATTAGCTGCTCTCATGTTAGTGTCATAGATAGATATTTATAATTGTTAGATCTTCCTGTTGGATGGACCCTTTAATTATGATATGGTGTCCTTCCTTATCTCTTTTTAGTCTTTGGTTTAAAATCTAATTTCTCTGATCTAAGGATTATCACTCCAGCTTTCTTTTGATGTCCATTAGTATGATAAATGGTTTTCCACTCCCTCAGTTTCAGTCTGGAGGTGTCTTTAGGTCTAAAATGAGCCTCTTGTAAACAGTGTATGGATAGGTCTTGCTATTTTATCCAGTCTGATACCCTGTGTCTTTTGATTGGGGCATTTAGTCCATTTACAATCAAGTAAGTATTGAAAGATATGAATTTAGTGCCATTATATTACTATATATTACTATATTAATACATATCTATTATTAAAATCACTGTTTTGTTTTTTTTTTTAAGATTTTATTTATTTGTGTGTGTGAGAGAGAGAGAGCACAAGCAGGGGGAGGGGCAGGCAGACGGAGAAGCAGGCTCCCCGCTGAGCAAGGACACCGATGCAGGACTTGATTCCAGGACCTTGGGATCACGACCTGAGCCGGAGGCACACACTTAACCAACTGACTGAGCCACCCAGGTGTCCCAGAATCACTGTTTCTGCGTATTGTCTCTGTTCCTTTCTTGTCTGTGGTACTTTTGGGCTCTCTCTTTCCTTAAAGGATCCCTTTTAATGTTTCTTGCAGGACTGGTTAAGTGATCACAAATTCTTTTAGTTTCTGTTTGTCCTGGAAGCTTTTTATCTCCAGCCTTGCTGGATAAAGTATTTTTGGCTGCATATTTTTCTCATTTAGCACCCTGAATATATCATGCCGGTACTTTCTGGTCTGCCAGGTCTCTGTGGATAGGTCTGATGCCAGTCTAATGTTTCTACCCTTCTAGGTTATGGACCCCTTGTCCCAAGCTGCAGTCAGGGTTTTCTCTTTGTCTCTGAGATTTGCAAGTTTCCCTGTTATATGTTGAAGTGTTGACCTATTTTTATTGATTTTTGAGGAGTGTTCTGTGTGCCTTCTGGACTTGAATGCCTGTTTTCTTCCCCTGATTAGGGAAGTTCTCAGCTATAATTTGCTCCAGTATACCTTCTGCCCCCCTCTTCTTCTTCTGGGATCCCAATTATTCTATTGTTCTGCTTTTATGGTATCAGTTATCTCTTGAATTCTCCCTTTGTGATCCAGTAGATGTTTATCTTTCTTGCAGCTTCTTCATTCTCCATCATTTTGTCTTTTATATGACTAATTCTCTCTTCTCCCTCATTTATCCTAGCAGTTAGAGCCTTCAGTTTTGATTGTATCTCGTTAATAGCCTTTTTGGTTTTAACTTGATTAGATTTTCATTCTTTTATTTCTCTAGAAAGGGATTCTCTAGTGTCATCCATGCTTCTTTCAATCCCAGCTAGTATCTTTATCATTGTGAATTTTGAACTTTAGTTCCAACATCTACTTATATCCATACTGATTAGGTCCCTGGCAGTCCCTGCCTCTTGTTCTCTTTTTTGAGGTACATTTTTCTCTCTTGTCCTTCTTTCTAGAGAAAGATAGATGAATGAGAGAACAAAATACTAAAATGACAACGATGACCTCAGAGAAATACACCCGATACAAATCAGAAGAGACCTGAAATTGAAAAAAAAAATTAAAAGAAAAAAAGAGAATCAGACAGTTGTCCATGGCAACATGATTATATATATATATATATAGAATATATATATATACTCCTCTCTATATATATAGAGTGTAATATATATACTCCTCTGGGAAACTACTTGCCCATGTAGGGGAAATTATAGGTGTCAAGTTCACAGAACAGATCCATACACACTGGTTCCTATGTGTATTTTGGTTTGTTTGTTAGAAAACTAGATCCTAACATTGTAAGGAAAGAAAAACTTATGTGTACAAGAATAAAATGACATACAATGAAAGGATAGAATGTAACTGTAAAAATGGAAATTAAAACTCAAAAGGAATATAAACCAACAGATGAACAGGACAGAGCAGTAAACTAGATTGTGGGTATATTTGCATCTCTTTTTAGAAGAAACTGCATCCCAAAATTGTAAAGAAAGAAAAACATATATATACAAATAAAATATTAAATACAATGAATGTAGCTGTAAAAAAAAATGAAAGTTAAAAAAGATTTAAAGAGTTTATGGGGGCGCCTGGGTGGCTCAGTCATTAAGCATCTGCCTTCAGCTCAGGTCATGATCCCAGGGTCCTGGGATCGAGCCCTGCATTGGGCTCCCTGTTCGGCGGGAAGCCTGCTTCTCCCGCTACCATTCCCTCTGCTTGTGTTCCCTCTCTCCCTGTGTTTCTCTCTGTCAAATAAATAAAATCTTTAAAAAAAAAAAAGAGTTTATAAAATAAGAAATTGGTTGTAAGAGGAATGAGAAAAAAGTTAAAATTGAAAGACCAGGAATCATGGGGAAAAAACCCTATGAATTCTGTGTACTGTATTTCCCTAATATTCCCTCTGTACTGTATTTCCCTGGAGTTTAGTATTTTTCTATGATCATAAACTTGGTCTTAGCTGGGCGCTCCTGCCGATCTTCTGGGGGAGGGGCCTGTTGCAGTGATTCTCAAATATCTTTGCCCCAGGTGGAGTTATACCGCCTTTGCCAGGGGCAAGGCTACGTCATCTGCTTGTGTTTGCTCTCGGAAGCTTTTGTTCCCTGAACGCTTTCTGCACAGCTTTAGAAGATGAGAATGAAAATGGCAGCCTCCCAGTCTCCCTGGAGCTGAAAGCTCAGTTTCTCACTTCTCAGTGTGCCCTCAGAGAAATGTAGTCACTCCTGTCTTCTGGTCTTTGGCCACACTCCATGCTTGTGCGGCCTGTGACTGAGCATTTCTGTCTCGGGCACAGGACCCCATTTTGAGTCCCCAAACCGTGCAGACTCCTGTGGCGTATGCCCACACTGCTCCTCCCAGGGGAAGAAAGGAAGTCTCGTTGTGGTTCTGCTGCTCCCTGGGCCCAAGCTCTGAGAGCAGTGGCCTGACTGTGCCACTGTTTGTGGTATGTTTATTTCCCACTCCTGGGCTCACTGTTTGCTGCCAGCTTCCCTGCTCCGATGCCTGTGACCTGGGGATCCTGAGACCACACTAAGTGGTCACACCAAGTCCCTAAGTGTTCTGCCCCTGCTTAGCCCCCTGAGTGGTGTCCCTCACCAGAGCAGACTTCTAAAAGTTCCGAGTTTGCATTCAGCTGCTTTATCACCTTCCAGGAGCTGGCTTGTAGAGGCTCCCCCCCATGGTTTATCTTCCCCTGTATCACCTCTGATTCACCTGCAGAAAGTGGTCATTTTTCTATTTGTAGGGTTGCAGCTATTCTTAGATCTCTAGTTAGTTCATAGGTGTTGAAATAATTGAGAGCTATTGCTGAAAATAATTTGATAGCTATCTAGCTGAATTCCCGGAACCAGGCGAAACTAAGGTCTCTTCCTCCTTCGCCATCTCGGACTCCTCCCATTCTGGCCTTCGTACCTATAATCTCCCTTTCCAACAGGGAGAAGCCTAGCTTCTGCAGTTCATCAGCCATTTACCTATTTGTTCAGTTCCAGTATACATGCAGAATAGTTTGAGAAATGATAACGTATATACTCCTCTGGGAAACTACTTGCCCACGTAGGGGAAATGATAGGTGTCAAGTTCAAGAGCAAGCAGAGTTGGGCATGTGGGTCCGCCTCTGAGAACAGATTCTCTTGTGAAAAGCTTTTCCCTTGAGCCTCTTAAGTGATGTGTAATCAGAACTGGTCATCCAGAGGTGGATACTGGGGTCAGGAGGAAGGTACCCTGGATTGACACAGTGCAGGGCAGCTTTTATGAGATGTGGAGTGGGATGTGAGAACCTGGCTCATAATCAATGGAGCTTTGAACTCCAATATTCCTTATCACAAAAGCTGTACATACTACAGACTGTGCTTGGTGTTCTGTACACTTGAGCCTTGAGCTTCTAGTGATGGAAGACTGTGATCAGTAAACTTGGTGAGATTCAGTCCTGCATGGTCTCAAGATTCTTCACTTAATTATATCTGCAAAGACCGTTTTTCCCATTTTGTTTTTGGTGGAGATAAGTTGTTTGTAGAAGAAGATCAACTCAGTGTGTCTTTGGACGGCTTCTACCGATTTCCTGTTGTAGTATTAATCTTCATGACACTCTCTAAAGGGAAACAGTGATTACAAAAAACTATTTCAGTACGATTTTGTTTTATGGAGAAATAATTAATTTTTAAAAATCTTTTTTTTTTTTTTTTTTTTAATTTTTAGGATCTGGGGACCCTGATTTTCGTCTGGAGGATGCATTGAAAGACACTTCCTCAGTAAAGCGTGAGTGTTAATCAAGCTATTAAAGACAAACTGTAGTGATTAATATGCACCACCCACTCAGAATACACACTCAAGGAAAACATTTTTTGTCTGTATTGATAAAATATGGGTGTCATGAATTGCATTATTTAAAAGAAAATCTGAATATTTAACATCATTTGTTTCCTTTGCGAAGAATAGCACACAATGTGTAATAGCTGATACAACATTTTCCCCAGCGGCCTCAGAAGACTGCCTTTCCCTAGCTCAGGAAAAAGTACTTTGAAGTGAGTAAGAGATTTGTTTTTCCTTCTAGATTTTTTTTTCCAGCGGTTTTTCTTAAAATGGTGTCTACATGTAATCTCCCAAATGCTAAGCTTCGTTGTCAGTTTCTCTTTACATTTTTTTGAAAAAAGAAATTAACCCCCCCCCTTTTTTTAGTGTAAACTTTAGAAAGTAAAGCCGAGATTTTGTGTGACCCCGTCCCCATCCTACTAATGTCCCTGCCATCCCAGGAGGGGATGCTGAATTCCATCTGGAATATTCTGGTCCCAGGTGATTTTATGTGCTGTCACGTGGATCTGTACGCATAGATTGTTTGGTGTTTTTATTTTACATGATATGCAAGGCTTTGTAATCTAGTTATGCACCTATTATTCTACAATCTTTTTTAAATTTAATATATATTGAAGACCTGGGTGAGTGTCATCTATTATAAACCGGCAGACGTAAATCCACAGAAACGTCTTCTCTCACCGTTCCGGAGGCCAGAGGCCCAAAATGAAGGTGTCGGTGGGACCTTGCTCCCTCTGAAGGCTCGAGCGCAGGAAGCTTCCTGACTGAGCACAACTGTGGTGGCTTGTAGCGGCCTCACTCCACCCTCTGCCTCCTCCAAGTTTACAGAGCCTTCTCCTTTGTGTGGTGTCATCTTCTCTTCTGTCTTCTGGGGGTTCTTTTTGTTGGATTTAGAACCCCTCCTGGATAATCCTGCATGATCTCATCTCAAATATCCTTAATGACGTCTGCAAAGACTGTTTTTCCAAATAGGGTCCCATTTCCAAAAAATGGCCTCTGAGGGTTAGGACTCTGCTATATATTTTGGGGACCACCGTAAAACCTACTATGTTATCTCTGTATCCACATCATTATATCCCTACTTCAGGTGTAACCTTGGGCTTCATGGAGCTGGCATTCCAGTGACGTGGCTCTGGCCATGGCCAGTGCTGCCCTTTCCTAACTGGCCGATGGGTGACTTGCTTTCATTTTGCATAATTACAAATAGAGCTTCAGTGAACATTCTTGTCCATATCCTTTGTGTATGAGTTCAGTGGAACTACCAGGCTGGAGGGTATACATATTTTCTATTTTAATAGATTCTGCCAAATTGTTTCCAAAATGAATGTACCATTATATAGTCACTGAATACTGTTGAATTCCTTTTCTCCCAGATCCGCACATCACCAGATTTTACTAATCAAAGGCATTTTACCGATACGATGGACAAAATATCTTATTGCTTTATTACGCATTTTCTTCATTATAGTGAGATGGAGCATCATTTCATGTGTTTATTGGCCATCTCTATTTTCCTCTTTGGTGAATTATCTATTCATGTCCTTTCCCCATTTTTTTCTGCCAGTTGGCTTGTCTCTTTCTTATGGGTTTGAGGGCTCCCTGTGTATTCTGGATTGAGAAAGGCAGGGTCTCTGGAGCCAGACTTATGGTGTCTGAACCCTACCTCTGCCACTTACTGCCACCTTGGCTGAGTCACCTGACTTCTCTGTGCCTCTGTTTCCTCAGTTAATAATAAGCCCTCCCTCCTCAGATTATAGTAAGGATTAGATGAGATGCCCCGTGTGAAGTGCTCAGCACAGGACTAGTTTTTGCAGAAACAGACAAGCTGATTCTAAAATTCATATGAAATTCAGGGGACTCTAAATTGCCAAATTGTCTTGGAGCACCTGGGTGGCTTAGTAGATTAAGCATCCAACTCTTGATTTCAGCTCTGGTCATGACCTCAGGGTTGTGAGATCGAGCCCCACATTGGGTTCCATGCTGGATGTGGTATGGAGCCTGCTTGAGATTCTCCCCCTGCCCCACTGCCCCATGCTCATTCATGTGCTCTCTCTCTCTCTCTCTCTCAATTAAAAAAAAATGCCAAAACAGTCTTGAAAAAAGAAAAAGTCAGAGGACTTAACTTCCTAATTTCAGAACTTACTACAAACCTGCAGTAATCAAGGTAGTGTGGCACTAGCATAAAGAGACCTAGAGTTCAGTGGAATAGAATTGAGAGTCTAGAAATAAACCATTATATCTATGGCTGGTTGACGTTTGACAAAGATGCTGAGACTGTCCAATGGGGAAATAATAATCTCTTCAATAAATAGTGCTGGGACAACTGGATATCCAGTTGCAAAAGAATGAAGTTGGACCCCTGCCTCACACCTTATACAAAAATTAACTCAAAATGGATGATACACCTGAAACTACAAATCTCTTAGAAGTTCATTTTCATGTATGCTGTGAGGTGAGAGCTTAGAGCATTCTCAGGTCTTTCCTGAGTATACTCACCATCCTTTACGTGCTGGTGGCCTTTTGGATTCCCAGGGAAAAAAACACTTAGTTCGGGGCGCCTAGGTGGCTCCGTCATTAGGCATCTGCCTTCGGCTCAGGTCATGATTCCCAGGGTCCTGGGATCGAGCCCCACATCGGGCTCCCTGCTCAGCGGGAGGTCTGCTTCTCCCTCTGTCCCTGTTTGTGTTTCTTCTCTCTGTCTCTCTCTTTCTCTCTCAAAAAATAAATAAAATCTAAAAAAAAAAAAAAAAAACACTTAGTTTATTAGTGATGATGGTTTTAATGAAATCATTTAACATCTTCCCAAACATTACCAAATCCCCCCAAAACCTAAATATAAAGACCCCCCAATTAGGAAATTTGTTACTTTCCTAATGGGGACTTTTTAGTATTTACATTCCTTTCTCCGTGGGGAGAAAGTACACCTGCCCATCTGATCTTCATCAGCATGCTTCAGCCAGTGTGTCCGGGACTCCTAGGAGCACCAGCACGTGATGTCTTTGGTTGAGTGACAGCCCCCAAAATCTCATCACTCTGCCATCTTTTTTTTTTTTTTTCCTTTTTTTTTTTCAGTCTTAGCTTACATTTCATGCTACTGAGGTTCAAAGAGACCTGTTTGCCTCTCCTCGGCTCAATTATGTTTTCTGGTGGAGAATGTTCTGCTTTGTATCCTATACATTTCTTGTTTAAATAATCTCTGAACCTCCTAGGTCAGGGTCTTGCAAATGACCTTCCTTCAGCAGTTCAACAGTGTTTGCATGCCTGCTTGCAGTCAGGTGCTGGGCATGCCTTGGGGCTAGGCTTGTCCTCATGATGTCGTTTTCTCTGAAGAGACACAGTACATGAAATAATTTCCGATCTCAGTGAGTACTCTGGAACAGATACAACCAGATGACGGGATAGGGAGGGCCCACGGAGGTGGTAAGTGGTGGCTAGTTTAGATGAAGTGGTAAAGGCCTCCCCGATGAGAGGTGAGCTGCAAGGAGCAGGGGAAATAGCTGTCAAGGCCAAAGGATCAGGTGTAAGGGTCCTGAGGCAGAAGAGTGTGTGGAGGGTGCTGGAGGAAAGACAGAAGTTGGAAGGGGCTGGATCATATGGGGCCTTCTAGGACGTGGTGACCGCTCTATTCTAAGTGCAAAGGGAAGCTTCTGGAGTATTATTTTGAAAGCTGCGGTGTTGAGATATAATCCAGATACTGTACAATTCACCCATTTTAAAGTGTGCAGTCCAGTGGTTTTTAGTGTATTTACAGGGTTGTGCAGTCATCACTACAGTCCATTTTATTTTATTTTAAATAAATTTGACAGTGAGCACAAGCAGGAGGAGGGGCAGAGGCAGAAGGAGAAGCAGGCTCCCCTGCTGAGCAGAGAGCCCGATGAGGGGGTCGAGCCCAGGACCCTGAGATCATGACCTGAGGTGAAGGCAGAGGCTTCAACCCACTGAGCCACCCAGGCGCCCCCACTGCAGTCCATTTATGAACATTGCCCTCACCTCAGAAAGAAACTGTCAACCCCCTGATTCTTGCCCTCTCCCAGCCCCTGGCAACCTGTCTCTCTGGATTTCCCTCTTGCAGGTATAGTCGTATAATGTGGACTTCATGTTTGGCTACTTTTACTCAGCATGATATTTTCAAGATTCACCCATGTTGCTTCCAGAACGTGGCTCCACTCTCCCTCCGCCCCTTCCTCTACCCTTCCTTCCATCTCCACCCCTTTTCCCTCCATCTCTGCCTTTGCTGTGTGTGCAATCATCACACAGGGGAGCACACTTCTGCCTTTGCCCTATAAAGCTTCTTTTCTTTTCTTAGTTATTTATTTGGAGGGGGGAAGGCAAAGGGAGAGACTCTCAAGCAGGCTCCCCGCTGAACATGGAGCCCAACGTGGGGCTCGATCCCAGGACCTTGAGATCATGACCTGAGCTGAAATTAGGAGTTGGATGCTTAACCGACTGAGCCACCCAGGGGCCCCTGCCCTGTAAAGCTTATGAGTCTCCCTATTTCCTCAAAATGCCATGGATGCCATCAT
Organism: Procyon lotor; assembly: GCA_028646535.1. Classification (NCBI taxonomy): domain Eukaryota; kingdom Metazoa; phylum Chordata; class Mammalia; order Carnivora; family Procyonidae; genus Procyon; species Procyon lotor. The sequence continues at coordinate 3,220,747 of CM053612.1, forward strand.
TAAGCCCCCTTTGGGGGAACCTGGCCAGTTTTGTTTACTGTGTTGTCGTAGGCACATATTAAAAAGAATCCCTTCTGGGGCGCCTGGGGGGCTCAGTGGGTTAAAGCCTCTGCCTTCGGCTCAGGTCATGATCTCAGGGTCCTGGGATCGAGCCCCGCATCGGGTTTCTGCCCAGCAGGAGCCTGCTTCCTTTTCTCTCTCTGCCTACTTGTGATCTCTGTCAAATAAATAAATAAAATCTTAAAAAAAAAAATCCCTTCTGGCTGGTTTATTTTAGGAGCTCACCGCTTTCGTGAAGTTGATCTGTTCTAATTCCTTGATAAGCAGCTAGACTTTCCTCCTCTCAATTATGGCTAATAAATCCCATTTAAAGGTTCATGACAGGAAAACCTGTAGTGAATAGTATCTTAAAGATGACACAGACCCACTAATGTTCCCCATCCCCACAGGCTCAGGCTCTGACAGAGCCGCTGGTCCCACACACGTGGAAAGGAACGTGCTCTTCAAGTGGCCCCTGGAGATGTACGGAGAAACCCCACTTCTGCCGAAACTGTGTGTAGTCGGGCAGAACCCCACAAAGCTGTAATGATCAAGACTGCGTGGTACTGGGGTAGGATAGACATGGTTGGGTCAGTCAAATAGAACGAGAGTCCGAAAAGAAACCCTTATTACCTCTCTGGTCAGTTGACTTTAAAAAAAAAAAAAAATCTCGAAAAATAAGTATCTTCACATGAGGTGTTTGAGTGCTGCGGATTTTAAAGTACTATGACATAAGTGACCATTGCTTTTCTGAAAATTGCTCAGATAACGGTTGCAGTAATGTATCACCATAATATAAATACACAGAGCCTCCTTTTTCATTTTACAGCTTAAAGTCAAGTGGACATTATAGACCTAAAATCCTCTCCAAATTATTGATGAGCTAGATTAAAAAGTATGTATACAACGACAGTAGGTTATCACACGTGGTCCTCTAACCGTAAACACCCCCCCACTGGTGTGGTCCTCACGCTGAGGGACACGCTGGTGTAGCTGAAGCCTTCCCAAGGAGTAAGCCGGCACCGTCACTTTAAGGGAAAGACTTGCCATTGTCTCAACTTCCCGCTGTACTTTTATTAAAACTGAATGATGGTGGACTAAACCTGTGCTCGTGCAGATGATCTCCTTTCCCACCTGTCCCTCTTTGTTTAAAAATTACCGAAGTAGGGGCACCTGGGTGGCTCAGTCGTTGAGCATCTGCCTTCGGCTCGGGTCATGCTCCCAGGGTCCTGGGATCGAGCCCCGCATCGGGCCCCCTGCTCGGCAGGAAGCCTGCTTCTCCCGCTACCATTCCCTCTGCTCGTGCCCCCTCTCTCGCTGTGTTTCTCTCTGTCAAATAAAAAAAAAACAATTACCGAAGTAAAATTCACTTGACCTAAAGTCGGCTGTTTGAAAACATTCAGTGTTGGGCAACCACCTGGTCTGTCCGGTCCCCAAACCTTTCCCTCCCTCCAAAGTAAAATCCCTTACCCAGTAGGCAGTCTTTCTTCCTGTACCCCCTCCCCTTGCCCCAGACGGTCATCGGCGTACTTTCTTTATCACTTGGTTTATCTATTCTGGGTATTTCATGTAAACACTTGTCTTTCATTTAGCAGAACGTCTTGCAGCCCGCATATCAGTGCTTCATCCTTTTTGTGACTGATGTTCCAGGGTGTGGGTAGACCACGGTCTGCTCATTCATCAGCCGATGGACATTTGGCTGTTGTGCATAGTGCGGCTGTGAACATGTGTACATGTTCTTGTTTGAATACCTGTTTTTAATTCTTTGGGGCGTATACCTGGGAGTGGAATCCCAAGGTCCTACGGTCATTCCATGTTTGATGTCTTGAGGAACAGCCATACCGTTTCCATAGCGGCCGCACCATTTTACGTTCCCACCAACGGTGTGCGAAGGTTCCCTTTTCTCCACAACCTTACTAGCACGTTACCTTTTGTGTGTGTGTTTTTTTAAATAATAATCATCTTAACAGGTGTGAGGTGATCTCTCATTTTGATTTGCATTTTCCTGATGATTATTAGGATATTGCACATCTTTTCATATACCTGTTGGCCATTTCTTTGGAGAACTATCTAAGTCCTTTGCCCATTTTTTTTCCTTTGCCCATTTTCTAACCAGATTATTTGTTGTTTTGCTACAGAGTTGTAGGATTTTCTGACCTATTTTGTTTCTTAACTCTTTATTAGGTATATGATCTGCAAGTATTTTCTCTCATTCCATATATTGCCTTTTCATTTTGTTGACTGTTTCCTTTGCTGTGCAGAAGCCTTTTGCTTCGATGCAGTCCCACTTGTCTGTTTCTGCTTTTGTTCCCTGTACTTTGGGTATCACATCCAAGAACTCATTGCCAGGTCTGATGTCAAATTTTTTTTTCCTATTTTTTTCTAAGGGTTTTATGGTTCTGGCTTTATGTTCATGTCTTTATTTTCCAGTTAAAAAAAAAAAAAGATTATAGCCCTCCTAGTAGGGATGAAGTAGAACCTCATTGTTGCTTTTATTTGTGTTTCCCTGGTGACTGAGGAGGTCTTTATACATACCGAATGCCAGACCTTCATCAGATATAATTTACAAATATTTTCTCCCATTTCATAGGTTATCTTTTCGGTGTCTTAAAAATGTACTTAGATGCACGGAGGTTTTAAATTTTGATGAAGTTTAATTTATCCTTTTTCTTTTGTTGCTCATGCTTTTGGTGTCTCTGAAAATTTGTGGCCAGATTGATCTATTTTGAGGTAATTTTGTGTATGGCGTGAGAAGGGGGTCCAACGTCACTCATTCTTCTGCATGTGGATATCCAGTTGTCCCAGCAACATTTATTAAAAAGATCATTCTTTTCCCCCATTGAGTGATCTTGAAACCCTCTTGAAAATCAATTGACCATAAATATGTGGGTTCTTTCTGGACTCTGAATACTGTGACATTGGTCTATATGTATATTCTTTTTTTTTTTTTTTTAGAGTAA
>CM053612.1:3224245-3248627 GCA_028646535.1 Procyon lotor
ACAGGGGCACCATAGTCCTGGCGTAACTTCCCCGAGTCACGAAGCGGCTGCTGTACTCAGTTACTAAATGTGTTCCCATGCTGTCCCTCTTCCCCATTTTAGCGCGATGGGACCATGGCACCACCACAACCAAGAGGCCGGGAACAACCAGACCTCCAGCAAAGCCTGCAGGTAATGCTGCCTCTCTAGGGAGGGCAGTCAAGAAGGGACCTTGCTTTGGGGCCGATGTCCAAAGAGCTACCTGTACTTTAACCAATTGACTTTCTCTTGTATGTTTTGGGGCCCACTGCAGAAGATGATTTTGACTTGGCTGACGCCCTGGATGACCGGAATGATCGAGATGACGGCCGCAAGAAGCCGAGCGCAGGGGGAGGGGGTAAGTCAGAGCCAGCCGGAAGCACTGGCCAGCCCGGCGGCTCCCCGGCCAGATTGTCGCTCATTCACCACAGCGGCCTGGAGAGCACCCCCCTGGGCCCGGCTGAGCTGGGAGCACTTCGAAGCGTAGGAGAACCCTAAATAGTAGTTCACAAACATTTTGGTCTCTGGACTCCCAAAATGATTGAGGATTTCAAAAGCTTTTGTTTCTGTGTACATTTTGTGCACATTTCTATGAGCAGAAGAGCTAGACTCACTCTGTTTCCAGATTCCGTTGTAATGGATTGTGATGGCTGAGGTGAAGGAAATCTGGCCTCATATAAATATGCAATTGAAAAAGGAATATTGTCATTGACTTTTTAGATCACTGTTACAGATATTTTTCTTTGTTAAGACACCCAGACTCGGCTGGTGGTGGTTTCTTACCGTATCAGTGAACTTTTCATACTTGATTCCATTAAACCCTTCAGGACTTGCTTGGACTTTCAATGGAATTTTTACCCATTCGTGGTTTTATGCATTGTGCATTGGTCATTTGGAAATACTGGTGTCCTGAGGTCTTTTGAATTTCCAGATAATGCCAGACTTACCTTTGTTAATGTCACCCCCGTCTCCTTAGATCAAATCTCAAGTATTGGGAGGCTGTTAAGCTCACAAGTGGTGGACAGAGAATTTTTTTCACAATTCTGAGTTGTGTTTGAAATCTTACCGTTGGCAACAGATTCTGCCAGTGGTTTTCTTTGAAACGACAGCCTCATTTCATTAGTGAGATTATTCATTATCAAGAAAACATCTGCCAAATATTCAAGCTCCTTTCCGTGGCCTCACACGTGGTTAAGCCAGATCCAGTGTCTCTCTTTCCTTGTATTACTTTTCTGTTGCCTCATAACGAATGATCGCAAGCTTAGCAAGTTAAGGCAGCACCCATTTATGAACTCAGTTTCCTTTGGTGAGTGGGGAGCTCAGGAACAGCGAAGCTGGGACATCGTGACATCATGATGGCGGCCCGGCTTGCTCTCTGAGCCGGCGTTCTCGTCCACGTTCGTGTGGCGGTTGGCAGAGTACATTTCCTTGCGGTTGTAGAATTGATGGCGAAAGAGACCGGGGACAGCTGGGAGAGAAAGACTCACTCACGCTGTGGCTCCTGGTGTCAGGCCCACGGAGCATAATCTCCTGTCTGATTCAGGCAAAGTCCAACTGATTTGGGGCCTTGATTACATCCGTAATATCTCTTCACCTCTGGCTCCTAATATAACCTGATCGCAGCGGGAGACCGGCACCGTGTTCATGGTCCCACTCACGCTTCAAGCGGTGGGAGATTATGCAAGGAGTGTACTCCGGCGGGAGGGAATCTCTGGGCCCACCATACTGATCTAGGACATTCTGGGGATGTTGGGCAACTAACACAGGATTTTTGTCCCCGAAAAACGTACTGTCCTGTTTTGTTTTCTCCAGGTTTTTCAGATAAGGATCTTGAAGACATATTAGGTGGTGGTGAATACAAACCTGACAAAGGTAAAATTGGGAGCATTGATCTGCCCGAACCCCTTAATCTCTTTACAAATGTGATTACATCGAGCCTTTCTTAGCCTCTGGGATAGAAGAGGTCATTTCCAGACATCGTGCTTACAACTTGGAGAGCGCACTTGGAATCATGTGCGCTGTGCAGCTCAGAGGAGGGGGGCGTTTATAAGCCAACTTGGAAGAGCCACACAGTCCCCCTGGTGCTCCCAGGGCAACGTGCCGCATGGCTGGTGTCTCCATCCCGCGCCGGAGCCAGTGACTGGGATCAATTCCCGCCTCCAGCCTGGGGATCCTGTCACCCGTGGGTTGGGAAGAGCAGATCTCATCATGACAAGCAGTTTTTAGGAGACTCGTAGCAAGTCTGACATCTTTTAAAATCTCTTTTTACTTTAAAATAGTTTAAAACTCAGGGTGCTTGGCTGGCCCGGTCTGTAGAGTGTGCAACTCTTGATCTCGGGGTTGTGAGTTCAAGCCCCACATTGGGAATAGAGAGTACTTAGAAAATCTTTTAAAAAAAAAAAAGGAGTTTAAAACTCACAAGAAGTCAGAAAAATTATTCAGGAGAATTTCTGTGTGGTCTTAACCCAGCGTCCCCTGAAGGTCGCCACTGAGCTCACATAACCGTAGTATGTTGTCAAAGCCAGGAAGCTGGCATTGGTGCAGGCTGTGATTAAGTCACATGCGGACCCGATTCAGATGGCATCACCGTTTGTGTGTACCCGTGTGTGCACGCGCACCCACGTGGGTCTATGAAATTTCATCACGGGTGTAGATTTCAGTGACCACGCCCAGTCAGGATGCCGGATACTGAACTGTTCCATCGACACAAGGAAATCCCCTCATGCTGGCCCTTCTTAGTCATGCCCTCCCCCTCCCCCCCCCCCAAACCACCAAAGATTAAGCCTTTTATCCTAATACACATCAAGATCTAATCCTACTGTGGAGAGAATCAGCCAGATTTGATGTGGCAAAGTGAGTTATGATTGGAATTTGTGATCGTTACTAATGGTGATCGCCTGTTTTGATGGTGTGTTGTGATTGTAACTCGTAGTCACGAAGCTAAGTTGTTACCGTTGTGCCTGGTGCGGCAGGTCGTGGTGGTGCCTTACCGTGGTCATGCATGAACGAGGTATGAGTGTGTCGGGGACCCTGCTACACTGCCCACGGTCCTGGCGGTGGCATCGGCATTGCCGCAGGGACCGTGTGCCTTGCTTGTGGATCTGTGTTCTCTTCTGATTAAGGGTTACCATAGTCACATCTGTCCTTCAAAACACCTTTCCAGACAATGTCATCTTGAGTAAAAAGTTCTAAAAGCCACTAAACGAAACTCACCGGTGTCAGGGGAACATGGAACATTTAAAGGGCAAACCCAGCAAATTGGCCAATTACTCCTGGGTGACAAATGGTATTTCCAGATGGTGAGATGCGGGCAGCGGTAGCGAGTGGGAGCGCGCGCACGGATGGAAGGCTGAATGGCACGTCGGGGGCTTCCTTAGTACCAGTACATGTTTTAGCAAGGAAGAAGTGTTGGGAAATTCTTTAATTAGGCTCATGTTTGAACTTCTCATCTGAAGAATAATCAATTGTTAGCTTAAGTTATACCCCCTGTCGTTATAAGCATCGTTAAAAGAAAATAAAGGGGGTCCTAGCAGAAAATCCGAGTGTGAGCCTGGTCACACGTGGTCATGATGAGCACGCAATGAAATTCTCACTCTCCTCCGTGCAGACACTCTAATGCCACGAGTGAAGGTAAAACATCCTATTTCGATACACGATGATTGTCAGCATAAAAAAATGATCCTAACTAATGTATTTTCCAACTTTGGGTCTTAGGCACATACACTAGACTCAACTGGAGTTTTGGAGTTCAGTTTTGAAATAATGTGCTATCTGTTACGTAGGTTTTTTCCTCAGAGTATTTCTATCAGCCTTGCAGGAACGCCACGTATTTTGCTTGTAGGTGACAGGGACAGTCTCTTGTCAATAGGTCGCGCCAGCCACCTCCGTTCCCTAGCACTTGCACCCACTGAGAGGCTTGAGGCCCATCCGTTTCAGGTCCTCGTTGTCTTCTGTGGGTCTGCACCTTAGCGTATGGGCGTCGGCTCCCACTCCTGAGCTGCACTTTGGTCCCCAGTGACTTCTGGATGGTCCCAGCTCTCTGTCCCGTGGGACCTCTGCAGTATTTGGCTTCGATGACCATCTGCCGCTTCACATTCTTTTGTCCCAGCTCCTCCTGGCACTCTCCCACTTTCTTGGTCTCATTCCCTTCTTCCTGAACGCTGTCGCCTGCCGGGAAGGTTTCGATGTTAGATTGGTGTTAGAAGCAAAGATCTGAGTGTTGAGGGTGCTCGTCACTTAGTGGGGTGGCCCTGCTTCTCTCCCCTGTAAGGGGGCAGGAGCAAGCAAGGGGTGTGTGGCTGTCTCCACGGGCATCCGTGATTATTTCTCCATTCGTCGGCATTTATCCTGACCTAAACAGGAGTTCATACCTACTCCCCAGCTGTGCGCGCCAGTGCCCAGAGCTTCCTTTCGGCCTTTTCTTGCTTCTGTGTGACTTCCCTCTCTGACAGGGAGAAACCTACCGCTTGTCAGCGATCCGCGTCCTTGCTCAGTTCTGGGGTCGGCTCGTGCAACAACTTTACCGTTGAGAGCACAGGGTTCATGTTTAAATCCTTCGGTCTTTCCCTTACGGTTTCCGGTCACAGTAGCCTTTTTCAGGGTTACCCGCGTCAGCTCCTCGGTCCCTGCTCCCCCCGTTCCTCAGGCAGTCAGGTCAGTTGTCACAGCCCACACGCGTCCTGGGGTCGCCGCCCACCCAGTCGATGTTTTGTTTCGTTCTCTTGCTTACATACACTCAAGTTCACTCTTTGCAGTGGACAACCGTGTGGGTCACGAGTCCACCACCCAAGTACCATACAGAACCGTCCCGTCGCCGTGAAGGTTCTCGCGTCCAAGCGTCTGGTACTCAGCCACTCTGCCTTCTTCAGCCCTGACCTGTTACCTTCTGCATAGTTTTGCCTTTTCCTTAATGCGGACGGACTTCTTTCTCTTAGCAATATGCCTTGAAGATTCCTCCATGTCTTTTCAGGGCTGGATGGTGTATTTCTTTTTAGCATCAGATAATATTCCATTATCTGGATGGAGCTCTCTGGGTTCGCTCTTTACCGTGGAAGGACATCCTGGTTGCATCCAGTTTTTGACGATTGCGCATAAAGCTGCTGTAAACACTTATAAATGTGTACAGTTTTTTTTAATTTGTATTTCCTTAATGAGAGGAGATGTTGAACATTTTTTTATATTCTTTTTTTGAATATTTTATTTATTTGACAGAGAGAGATCACAAGTAGGCAGAGGGACAGGCAGAGGGAGAGGGGGGAGCAGGCTCCCTGCTGAGCAGAGAGCCCGATGTGGGGCTCGATCCTAGGACCCTGAGATCACGACCTGAGCCGAAGGCAGAGGCTTTAACCCACTGAGCCACCCAGGCATCCCAGTCTTTTTATATTCTTATTTTATATTCTTCTTTGGTGAAACCTGTTCAGATTTTTTGCCCTTGTTAAAAAAAAACAAAATCAGGGGGCACCTGGGTGGCTCAGTCGTTAAGCGGCTGCCTTCAGCTCAGGTCATGATCCCAGGGTCCTGGGATCGAGCCCCACATCGGGCTCTCTGCTCAGCGGGGAGCCTGCTTCTCCCACTACCATTCCCTCTGCTTGTGTTCCCTCTCTCGCTGTGTTTCTCTCTATCAAATAAATTAAAAAAGAAAATCTTTAAAAAAAAAAATCAGGTTTTTTGCTTTTACGAGTTCTTTATATAATCTGGGTACAAGTCCTTTATCAGGCATATGATTTTGAAAATCTCTTCTCCCTGTCTGTGGCTGTCTTTTCCTTGTCTGAAGTGTTTGTTGAATGTTTATTTCTTTATAAAGGTCAGTTTATCAGTTTTTCTTTTATGAATCATGCCCTGGTGTTTAAGAACAATCAAGGTCATGAAGGTTTTTTTCCTCTGTCTTCTAAAAGTGTTATGGTTGTAGCTTGTACATTTGGGTCTTTGCTGCTCCATTTTGAATTAATGTGTATATGGTGTGAGATAGGGGTCCAACTTTATTCTTTTGCGTGTGGATATCCAATCATGGCACCACTTGCTACTGAGATGATCCTTTCCCCACTGAACTGTGTTGGCTGCCTTGGTGAAAATCAGCTGACTATAAGGGTAAGGTTTTGTTCCTGGACTCGGTCAATACCAGAGTGTCTCTGCTGGGCACGTGCCTTCTCCCCAGGACTGGATCCGTCTCCTGTCATGGCCACCTCTCATGGTCCGGGCTTATAGTTGCTTTTTGAGGAGAGGATTTGTTGACCTCCTCACTCGGTCATGCCAGAAGTCCTCTCCTGTGGCATTTGAATTTGGAATCTTCTCTTTGGTTCCCCTTGAGCCCAGGCCCACATCTCCTCTCCTCTGGGGTCATTACTTTAACCTCTTAACTGGTCTCCTGGCTCCAGAGAGAGTCCCCGGGGACACAGAACTGCTTTCGCCCATCCTGTTAAAACTATGATGACGAATGAAAAGACAGCCCAGTTAAAAAGCAAGCATAAGATTTGAACCCTTTATATAGAAGGAAATTATATGAAGATGTTCAAAGTCATTATTCATCGGGGAAAGGCAAATTAAATCTACAATGAACTACCACAGCACACCCACCAGAGTGACTAAAATTAGAAAGACTGACAATACCAAATGTCGGTGCAGTTGTGGGTAAACTGAAACTCTCCTACATTGTTGGTGGGAATGGAAAGCTTCTTAAAATACTGAACATGGACCTACCCAGTGACTCAGCAGTCTCACTCCTATTCCAGAGAGATGAGAGCTTCTGTCCAGAAAAAGACTTATAAAGAATATTCATAGCAGCTTTATTTATAATAGCAAAACAAAACAAAACAAACTGGGAACAGCCCAAGTACCAGCAGCAGAATGAAGAGACAAATTGTGATATATTTATATATTCACATGACAGAACGAATTACCAATATAAAAACATGGGTAAACGTCAAAAACGTTATGCCGAGTGAAAGAAGTCAATGAAAAGAGAGCACGTACTATATGAGCCCAATCGTATGAAATTCTGATACTTGAAAAACTCATATATCAAGTTAAAAACGAGATCTGTGGTGCCAGGGTCGGGATGTGGACAGGGATTGACTGGGCAAGGGAAACAAGAGAACTTTCTGGGGTAACGATGCTCTTGTATATTTTGGTGGAGGGACGGGTTTCGCACGGGGCTGCACCTGCCAAAACTTATCACATGGTACAAATAAGATTTGCGTATTTTACCAAAAGTAAATTTTTTTTTAAAGATTTTATTTATTTATTTGATTGAGAGAGAGCATGAGAGGGGAGGAGGTCAGGGGGCGAAGCAGACTCCCTGCCGAGCGGGGAGCCCGTTGCGGGACTCGATATCGGGACTCCAGGATCATGACCGGAGCTGAAGGCAGTCGCTTAACCAACTGAGCCACCCAGGGGCCCCAGCAAAAGTAAATTTTACCTGAAAAAAGGAAACATGGCATCGTAGGTCATAATACTTTTAGGGGTGGTGTGTACGGATGTCCGCAACTGCCCTTGAAATGTGACGTAGAAATAAGAGAAACTGATGAATGGATGGAGGGGTAGACGGACGGATGGACACATGAGAAAGCGTGTATTGCCAAACGCTATAGAATTTAGAGGGTGGGTAGGAGTGTTCACACTCTGGCACGAAGCAGCGGTTCCTTTCATCCGCAAACCTGCAAACAGCCTGTGCCCTCACGCGCTGCCTCTCTGTCTAAAATGCTGTTCTTCCTCCTGATGAATTTCCGCTCATTTTCTGGGGAACGCTGAGCTCCCCATCCCTTAAGAGATGCCTCGAAGATGGCCTCCGCTCTGGAGGCCCCAGCACTCTGTGGCCGTGTGCAGCCCGGCCCAGGATGGCCCTCGGATGCAACGGCCCCGTCCTCCCCTCGTTGTCATCCTCGGACCTCTGTCTTGCTGCTCCATCACACGCTTGTGTATCCTTGGCACCCCAATAAGTGTTTGCTGAAATGAGGGGACTGCGATGGAGCAGACCGTCTTGTGCGGGCCTCCCCGTGAAGGGAAGAGGGACACACCTGATGGGCTCGGCCGATGACCCTCTGGGCCACATTTGTGATGGGGTCATGGCAGGAAACACTTGGTCCTGGACCGTGAAGGGCCCTCTGGCCGGGTACGTGCGCTCTTAGAGGCCGTAAACTCTGAGATCTGGTCTGTGGACCCAGCTTTCTCCCAGGTGAGCTCCGAGGGGATGTCACGAGAGGGGAGAGGACAAACAGGAAGCCCTGATCTTGACGGTGTGAAACTTCCTCTGGGCTCCTTGCATCTGTTCGTAGTTGGTAAGGACCTGGAGTGGGAGGGGATGTCATTAGCACCCCCAGATCAAATGGCAGCGGGAGACAGGCTGTATGTGGGGAATTTCTAGTCCGGGAGAGAGCAGCTCTGGTCTCTTCAGTACATAGTATAGTTGTGAACCCAGGAGGCGGGTAGGGATACAAAACACACTGTCCTTGAAAATGAAGACCCTGCCAGCGACCTGTGGAATAGCTTCTTCGAGCTGTCCCTCCAGTTGTGGGAAAAACAGGGGCCGATGTATTTTCAACATTACTCATAAAGTCTATGAAAATGCTGCTTTATCGTTTCACCATCCAGGGAGAATCGCCAGGAATACGTTGGAGTATATGCTCACAGTACTTTCTCTCTAGGTAATATTACATTTATAAATAGTATAGGTATTTTTATAAAAAGGGGACCATGCTGCTTTTTTAAAACCAGTTTTTAGCCAGTAGGACTCCGAATATCTTTCTTGGTCATTAACTTTCGTCGCTGTAAAATGCTCTCCTGTTGGTGTCTGGGTCTCTCTGACTACAAGAGCGCCGGAACGCTTTCTACCTCTAGGTCTCATTAGACCCTCCTAATATATTGTGTTGAATTACCTGTTCGCATTCGTTGCCCATATTTTTTTTGCTCTCTTTGCTGGAGTCTGCATCTTCTCTCGTCGACTTGTAAGGACTCCTTTTCCGTTAGGAATAGTTAAACCCTTTTCATAAATTCCAAAAACCATCTTATTTACCAGTTCATCAACCGATAGACCTTTGGCTGGTTTCCACGTTTTGGCTTGTGTGAATAATGCCCTCCTGTCCATGTGTCACGTGACAGTCCTGTCGCTCCCGATCGTACAGACTGTGAGGTTCAAGACTCAAGGTGAAAGGAGGTGGTGGTTTAATTGCTCGAACCTGTCTGGAAATCTGCAGAAGGCAACGCCGACGGCCAACGTGGTCGGACGCTGGGTCCTCACAGGCGACTGTGCTGCTGACCTGCTGATCACTGATGATCACAGAGGACCTGCAATCCCTGATGCACAGAGGACCCTGTGTCCTCCTCCCCGCTCGGCGCTCGCTGACGGCACTCACTGTGCTTTGGAAAAAGCCAGTGTCCATTGTTCTGTAAATAACCATTTCTGTCCAATTGAGGATCTTTAACTCAAGGATTTAGCCCTAAGTAGGAACATAACCTTGTTTTCTACCCCCCCACACTTTTTAAAAAATGGACTTTAATTTTCAGAGCGGTTTTAGATTCACAGCAAAATGATGCTCCCTGCCCCCCACACACCCACCCGGTACCGACGCCCCGCAACCGAGGGGGCCCGTGTGTCACAGTCCACGAACCCACGCATCCCCGGACTCCTGGTTGGCGAAGGAAGCGCCACAGTTCATTGCCTCCAACATTCCAGAGTGGTTTCCCTTAAAATCCTGGGCCCTGGGGATACACCCCCTCCTATTCCATGAAAAAGCGTACCCTTCCCTGAAGGGAGAGCTCAAGGCTAACGAGCGCCCGGGAATGGCCCCATTGCTCATCAGGGCGCTGCTGTGTGTGTGTGGGGGGGGTAAGCACGCGTGCTGAGTTCTGCCCAGTTTTCGCACTCGCAAACACAGTGTAGACGTGTGGGACCACCACCAGGGCCCCGAGAAAGACCAGCTCAGTCACTGCAGGGCCCTTTCAGAGTCACGCCGTCTCCTTTCCTCCCCCTTCCCCGTCCTAATCCCAGCCACCCACTGATCTATCCCGAGCCTTTTGAATTTCAAAGTACTGGGTCAGGGACGCCGGCCTCCATTTGCTTATGTGCCCCTGCATGGCTGTGTGTGGACCTGCAGTGCACGGACGGGGACATCGGGATGGGGAGAAAGGCCTGGAAAGCAGCAGGCCCAGGAGGCAAGTCAATTAAAACATCAGCTGCAAATCTGGGTGGTGGGATTGACTCGGTTTTCTGCTGGTCTTCCATCCTTTAAAAAAAAGTTTCATAGAAGCATTTTCTGCAACGCGATGAGGAGTCGGGACTTCCTACAGGAGGCAGTCCGTGCTGGGCTACAGGGAGCCGCGTCGCAGAGAATCCCGCGTAGGAGGAGCAGGGCTAGAACATGTGCTTGGGGCACAGTCACTGTCATTTTACAAATAACCAGTCGTACCTGGCGGCCTGGGCTTTGCGGTTGGGAGGCATAAGGAAGCAGGTCTTGTCACAGTCAGGTAGAAGCTCCCTGGGGATTTACTGGAAGGTTGGGGTGGGGGGCGCTGTGGCAGGGGGTCACGGGCTCACGGCTTTTGTCCTTTTGCCAGGTGATGGGCGGTATGGCGGTGACGACCCTGAATCCGGTGGGTTCGTGTCCCGAGGAGATCTCCTGCCGGCCTCGCCCTGACTGCTTGCAGCAGAGAGCCCCCCGGCTGGGCTGGCGGCAGAGGGACATGGCGATTTCCAAGAATGAAGCATGGAAATGAGGGTTCCCGGGGAGGTGGCCCCGTGGGAAGCCTGCTGGCCCGAGACCCCAGTCTGTCCTTAGATAGCAGTGGGCGGGGGAGGGGCAGGCGGGCCCTGGGACGAGCTCGGCTCGCGGGCAAGAGGGGAGCCAGGCGCCCGAGCCCATCTCGCGCCCCGTCTCTCACACCACCCCCCTTTGCCTAGGAGTGGCGGCCGAGGCCGGCACCATCGCGGGTGTGGCCAGCGCCCTGGCCATGGCCCTGATCGGCGCGGTCTCCAGCTACATCTCCTACCAGCAGAAGAAGTTCTGCTTCAGCATCCAGCGTAAGTGCAGCCGCGCCGCGGCCTCGAACCCAGCCGCCTGGGTCTTGCGGGGGTGGGGGGCGGCGGCAGAGACGAGGGCACCGTTCGGGTCCATCGCACGGCCTGCCCGAGTCCGACTCGCAGAGGGGCTTTCGGCGCGGGAAGGGTCGAGGCCGGACCGCAGGGGCAGCCAGCCGGGTTGCCGTGGCCAGTGCCGCGGGGACACGGACTTGTGTCTCGCACAGAGCGGGAGAGAGCCGGGCTCTCCTTTCGGCCGCGGGCCCCCCGGGGGCACAAGGCGGCGGCCTGGGGGCTCCGAGAGCGAGTGTGCTGCGATGACGCAGAAGAGAGGGGGGGTTTGCACGCCCTCCCCGCGTGCCTCCCGTGTGGAGGTTGCTTTCGTTTTACGCTGTTGCTGAGAGCGTCTCAGTTGTAAGTGGGATAGTGACAAACAGAGCCCCCTCTTCCCAGCCTGTAGGGACCCGGCGAGGGGGAGCAAGAAGGGCACCCCCACTCATTTCAGCACCACTCACTGCTGGCGGTGTGTCTCTGGGACTAGTGATTTTTAGTTCAAGTGAGAGGGCCTGGCTCAAGTGTGGCTTTCCTCTTTCCTGAAGCTTAGGAGCATCTCGTGTGAGGCTTCCCTTCTCTGCCCTTTCTTTGGGTCTCTGGGCCTCTGCTCTTAATTGTAACCTGGAGCCAACGACTGAGCCTGGGCCTCAGAATGCTTAGATGTGGGTAATGCAGAAGTCTCCATGTCTTTGTTCCTCTGGTGATATGTTTGTTTTTTTTTTAAATATATATATATTTTTGCTTTTCTTATCTTGGACAATGTTCTTGACCAGGGCCACCACATATGGTTACACAGGCTGTGCGCAGCAGTACTCCAAAGGCACCGTTCGTGTTTCAGTGCACAACCTGTGCAACTGTTTGTGGTCACCCTGCTTGAAATCCTATTTCACCCACTGTGGACCCACAAGCCTGACTGTAGGGGGTGTGAACAGGGAGGTGTCAAGAAGGGGTACAGAACTGGAAGGTGGATTGTTCTTAGAGTTGGCCTTGTCCAGTTCAAAAGCAAAGAAATGGAGCGACTTGTAATGACAGAATCCATTGTCTCACAGTTCTGGAGGCCAGAAGTCCAAGATCAAGGTATCGGCAGGGTTCACGCCTTCTGGAGGCTATAGGGGAGGATCCTTCCTTGCCGCCTCCAGCTTCTGTTGGCTCCGAGTATCCCTTGGCTTGTGGCCGCACCACTCCAATCTTTCCCTCTGTGTTCATATGGCCTTTTCCTGTGGTCTGTGTGCCTTCTCCTCTTCTAAGGGTCCTTGTCATCACAGGTAGGGTCCACCCTAAATCTAGAATCATCTCCTCTTGAGATCCTTAATCACATTTGCCAAGACCGTTTTCCAAATAAGGTCACATCTGTAGGTGGCAGGGGGCGGAGGACGTGGCCCCGTTTCCGGGGAACACCATTCCCGACAGGGAGATGCCCGCGATCCGCGTTTATCGGAGCTGGGCTGACGGCTCTTATGCCAGGACACGGCTCATATGCCAGGACACGGGGCCACAGCGGGAGGAAGCACATTTACAGTGCAAAAGGCTTCCCAGCCACTGCTGAGCGCTGGCCGCGGGGTCCCGCCCTGAGACCCCTGCCTCAGCCCCAGGGGCCAGGTTCCAGGGCAGCCTGACTTTATCCACAAGGAAACAGGCTCAGAGGACTGTTGCAAGAATTGAGTC
This sequence comes from Procyon lotor, assembly GCA_028646535.1. Classification (NCBI taxonomy): domain Eukaryota; kingdom Metazoa; phylum Chordata; class Mammalia; order Carnivora; family Procyonidae; genus Procyon; species Procyon lotor. Next base: position 3,236,991 of record CM053612.1, read on the forward strand.
CAGATCCACGGGGGAGCCAGGGACAGGGACAGGAACAGGGAGGGCCGGGCGGTGAAGAGACCCGGGGTGGGGGTGGGGGCAAGTGAGGAGAAAATACCTCATTTTCGCACTTGTTTTCTAAAACAGGTTTGAGGGTTTGCAAATCAGATTAGCAGGCAAAGCCAAAGGAAACATGAGACCTTGAAGGCCTTGGCATACAGAGTTAAACGATTTATGTGACATTTGAGGGAGAACGAACTGCAAAGGGGGCATTGAGGACAGCTGCAAGCTGTGAGCGAGTCTGTGGGAGGGCGTCTTTGTGAGGGCCGCCTGGAGGTGGCGGCCAGCCTGCTGGTGGGGGGAGGCACAGTCTGGGGGGGCAGGTGTGCTTGCGTGGCTACTGAGGGCTCCCCCTCCGCGGGTCCCCTCAGTCTGAGGGGGGCCCCGCCACCCATGTCTCTGGTCCCCACACCCCCTCAGCCTCTGGAATCTCACTGTCCCTCCGTCCCCCCCTTTGCCCCCCCTTCCCCTCCATCTGTCAAGGATGTCCTTGTCATCGCTGAACCCACACTGCCCTGAGTCCCTTCCCTGGACACACGCGTGTAAGCACTGTCCTCACAAGGGAACCGAGCATGGAGTACTCCCCCTTCCGTATCCGCCCACACTCCGCAGAATTTGTGAGGTGTCTCCGCTCCTGTGTCCGAATCCTCCCACACCTCTGCCCATCCGGGGCCGGGTCCCCCCATGAGCCTCCCGCCTGCCCCGCCCCCCCATATTCCTGTGTTTGGGGCAGCCAGAGGGGCGGCTCTGCCCGGACCAGGTCCCGGGCCGGACGCTGAGCCTGGCCATTCAGAGCCCCTCCTGCAGCCCCTGTCCCTAGAAGCCATACCCCCTCCCTGTCCCTCTTCTCACCCAGCTGCTCGCATCCTGGGGCCTGGGCGCCCTCCCAGGGCTCTGCTGCATGCTGCCACAGCGCCCCCTGCCGACCGGGCCTGGAGCCCACGGGGCCCAGCTGGGCTGGGTTCCTGCGTTGTGACTGCGCTGCCCCGGCCTGGCGCTCCGGAGGGGCAGCTTGATAGGGGACCCGGTGTGCGTCATCCACGGATGTGTCCCTGGCACCCAGGCCGGGCCGGAACTGAGAGGAGCCCCATGGGTGTTTGTGGAGCAACTAAGCCCCAGAAAGCTGGGGTGGGTTCTTGCCTTGCCTACCCTTTCTACCAAGCCTCTGCCCAGCGTGGCCGCGGCCAGCCCCGCGTGGAGGCGGCCCCTGTGCCGGGAAGCCCCAGGGAGATGGGGCGTGGCTGCTGGGGGGAGCCGTCCTCGCGGTGCTCAGGGGGCTTCCAGACTTTGCTGCCATCGGAGGGGCCCAGGCTTTGGGAACCCTTTGCTTTCCGTCCGTCTCTGCCCTCAGTGACAGAGTCACAGTGTGACAGGGTCCGTGCATCTCGCAGAAAGCCCCTGCGGTCTGTTGCCGGGGCCTGACTTCTCGCTCCGGGGTCCTAAGCTTTGTGTCTTGCCTTCAGATGCAGCAGAAGGCCAAGGTAATGACATGCTTTGACTTACTTTCCTCTTCTGCTTTGGCCACAATACGTCATTGTCCACCCTCCCCCCCCCCCGCTGCTCCTGCTCCCCCCCCATCCTCCTCCCTGCCCCTGGCTCCCTCACCTGCCTCGCCCTGCAGGGATATAGCCCGGGATGTGCCTGGCCCTTAGTCATTTGGTTGAGAACTGCGGCCCGATTTGCCCACAGGCCCAGGGCTCTGATGAGGCTTGTAGCCCTCCGCTCATCCAGGGCTAGGACGTGGACTCCGGACTCCCCCTAAGTAGCAGCAGGCTGGGGTCCCCTCGGGGTCCCCAGTGCTCGGTGACCTGAGTGCTGGCACGCAGAGGATGCTTTGGGGGTCCCCGAGCCCCTCTGGGAAGTCAGTGGGGAGAAGGCACAGACGGAGGACCAGAGCAGCTCCCCGCGGGCCGGGCCCAAGGCGCGCAGGGGTGCCGGCGTCGCCGCGGGGCCGGCATCTGTGCCCCGGAGCCCCGGCCCGCCACCTGCCCCGCCCCACCCGCATCCGTCCCTCTCCGCCTCGCTGGACCCCGGGCTGGCATGCGGACTCGTGGGTGGTGCTGAGCCTGCTGCCCGGCCCCCGGCCCTCCGTGTGGTGGCACCTGGCCCAGGGGGGTGTGGGTCAGGGGCCTTGGCCGCGTGCCCTGAGGACTGTGACGAGAAGCCGGGGGCTCGGTCGGGGCCCGCTCGGTTCTGTATCAGCCAGTCTGGTCCTTGCTCTTCGCAGAGGGTCTGAACGCGGACTACGTGAAGGGGGAGAACCTGGAGGCCGTGGCGTGCGAGGAGCCCCAAGGTGAGGCCTCCCGGGCCCTCGCTTCTTGCTGCGGGGCTGCTGACCAGCGGCGTCTGTTTCTCCCTGGAGCAGCAGATTCCAGCTTCGCGACTCCGGCCGGGGACACAGGGGTGCCTGGTGGCGGGTCGAGCACTTTCGTGCACCGGGGGGCAGTGAGGAGGAGGAGCAGGCGGGGAGCCCGGGCCGGCGGGGTGTGTTGTCACCGGGGCCGACAGCAGCAGGGACAGGCCTGTGGCTGTGTCGCGGGGGCAAGTGTTGTTGCTTACGACGGGGACCGCGGTGCCACCGCACACGGGCTCCCCCCTGACGGAGGTCTTCTCTCCCCAGTGAAATACTTGACGCTGCAGACGCAGGCCGCCGAGCCGCCGCCCCCCGAAGCGCCCCGGATCTGAGGGCCGCTCCTCCTTTCGCCGGGACCCGCGGCTGCCCTGCTGCTTCTCGACGTCATCGCTTCTCATTCTAACCGCAGACGGGCTCGGCTGTGTGTGTGTGTGTGTGTGTGTGTGTGTGTGTGTGTGTCCTGTGCCCGCCCCGCCACGGAGGCTCTGAAGAGACTCGCTGTCGCCTCCGAGCCGCCGGGTCCCCCCCAGAGCCGGCCTGGCCCCGGCCTGCGCGAGCTGGGGGCGGGGAGCCCGGGACGGCGGGGGGCACGAGGACTCTGGTGCTCGGGGGCGACAGTCTGGACCCAGGGTAGTGAGAGTCCTGGCAGCTCGCGCCCAGGTCGCTCGGAGCCCCCTCAGGGAGCGAACGAGCGAGCATCGGGTCACCACGCTCACACGCACACGCACACCACCCAGCTCGTACCCTGCGGGGCTTCCAGAGAGCTGGTCCCCGCGGTGGTTTTGGGTTAAGTGCAAACATGCATGCCTTGATAGTCCCTCCCTTAGGAACCTTCTGGATGAGTAGGAAGCTGTGACTCTGGGGCCCGATTCCCCTCTGACTCCACGGGGCCCCGGGTGCGGTCTCCTGGCTGACGTGATTAGTTTTTAGGAATCATTTATGCATCGAAATGCGTGTTCCCCTTCCACTCTGCACATGTTCTTCTTTTGGTAGCAGAAGCTACAGACGTTAAGAATAAGCGGCAAAGCCAGAGGCACGCGTGGTGTTTGCTCAAACCTGCATTGGCGGCGGGAGGGGGTAGGGAAAGGGCCGTCTGCTGGCCTTGTGGACACGCCTGACTCCGAGTGTCTAGAAGGCTGCCTCTGCCTGGCCCGTTCTGATGAAAAGCCCTTGGGCTGCCGGTCACTGTGGTGAACACCAGAGCCCAGGGACTGGGCCCTCACCTGGCCCGGAACTGTCTGGTTTGGGCCTGGTTTGGGGCCTCCTGGAACGTTCTGTCTGGCCCCCGTGCTGTCTGAGGCCGAGCCAAAGTCTAGAGCCAACGTCCACCGACGACCGGTTTGCGGGGCCCAGAAGCACTTCCGGAAGAAGTCAGCAGGAAGGTAGGGTCCCACTGACGTGACCCCACGGACCCCTCTGCGCAGCACGGGCCGGGCATCCGCTGAGCTGGGACGAGGCAAGTCGGGCTCCCTAAGGGCACAGTTAGAGCAGACCCCGCGCGGCGGACTGTACGCCTCACGCGCTCGTGTTCGCGGTCTGAGCCCCGCAGTTGTCAGCTCGGCCAGGCTTGTCCGTGTCGCCAAGGAAGGCGAGGGCTCGTGGCCCCAGCCCTGGCTGGTGCCGGCCGCTCTGGAGGATGGTTGTAGGCACGGCCCACTGTCACCTAGTGTCCTTGGTAACAGCAGGGGGGAGGGTCAGGTCGGCCTCGGCAGCTCCCCGGGTGTGGATAGCTGCTCCCCCCCCCCCAGGTCCCCGCCCCCAGGTCCCCGGGGCATCTCAGAGGAGGGCTAGCTGCTCCCCCCCCCAGGTCCCCGCCCTCAGGTCCCCGGGGCATCTCAGAGGAGGGCAGTCAAGGCTCGCCTGTGCTGAATGACTTCTCTCTGCCACGGGCAAGTGAGAGGGAGGCCCAGGCACAGTGGCAACCAGGCTGAGGAGTGATGTGGCCGGGCACGGCAGGGCGGTGGCTAGAGCTATGGAGCTGCCCCCCGCCCCCCCAGCTGTCCCCTTGAGCTGGACAGGGAGGCTTCCGTGGTGGGGGAGACCCCGAACTCTAGCTCTGGTGTCCGTTTTCCCGCTGCCGGGGATGGAAGAGACCATAGGCGCCCACAGCCCGGCACCCGGCCCTCCTAGTGACTGGACGGGTCAGGGAGGTCCCTCCGCCGCCTGTTTGCAGAGCTCTCGTCCCAGGGGGCGGCGGGCAGGGACGCCTGCAGAAGCCTAGGTGCTCCTGTGTCTGTCTGGGAGGAGCCTTGATCTCCCTGGGCCTGTGCCGGATGGCAGGGAAGGTGGAGAGTATGTGGTCTACTGTTGCTCACCTGGGGGGCCGGGGGGACCCTCCCGGCATGGGACCCAGAGGACAGTGCCAGGCCCGCCGACTGGGGGGTGCTCGTGCCCCTCGTCTGAGGAAGACCGGTTGCTGATCTCAGAACCCCTGTACTTTTTATGTGCTTGTGTTTAAATGTGAGTTGTAAACCATCCTGTGTTTGCATTAAAGGAAATGCAACCTAACAGATCATTGTATTCTGATGGTGTGAAGGGACTTCCTTTGTCAAGGGACGCTGGTTTTTTCCTTAAGGTGGTTGTGGTCGCCCTCCCCGCCACCACCCCCCCCACCAGCCTAAGGTGTTTCTCCAGAAGGTTAAGTTCTTGCATTTCTTTTGTTGGTGAGCGGTTCGGGGTCAAGGGGAAGAGAGGCCTCACACTCCTGATTCCCCAGCCCAGCGCTCACCGGCATCAATGAAACCCAGGACCCAGAGTGGATTCGGATTGTGCACACTCGTTCGGGCCGAGCAGGCCTGGGGGGCCCCGCACGCCCCTCGCTCATGCAGCCGCGCTGCAGAGTGGCCCGTCTGGGGACGAGCGTGCCCTTGTCGGCCCCTCACAGCTCTGCTTGCAAACCGAGAGCAGCGCCGGACCGCTGTGGGGAGCGGGACGCAGCGGGCGTGTGGTTTTCCCACCAAGGTAGGTGGCCTCTGGGCGCCGTGACGCGCCGCATCGTCCAGCAGACGCTGGCCCGGCGCCTGAGTCTCCGGTGAAGTTGTTCTGCGTGGCCAGCAGGGGCTAGCGCGGTGGCCCCTGGCCTTGGCACTCCGGTGTCACTGCTGGGGCCCACCAGTGGGGGGGGACAGGGACCCAAGGCCCTTAGGAGAAGGGGCAGCCACAGGGGCCGGCGTGGCCTCATCCAGGCCTCTACAGCTCCCCCAAAGGCCAGCACTCCTTCCGTAGACCCGGGGTGGGGACCCCGGGGCCCCTCTGAAGTCTGTCCCCTTCCGGCTCCAGGGCTCCAGGCCGCTGACTCGGTAGCTCTGGCTCTTTCCCACCAACATCTTCTCAAGCGTAAGGTTGAGGAGCATTTTGGATTTTAAAATCTGAGTACTTACCCACCATTTTGGCCGAGACACTCAAGACCTGATTTCCAGCATTTGGGATTCAGTAAATGAGTTACGTGTTTTTTTTGGTTTTTTTGTGAGTTATGTGTTTTAACTGTGCCTGGGACACATAAAATAACAGGTATGGAGGCTTCAGTCATTTTCCCCAAGGAAAAAATTGGAAAAACTTAAACAAGACCACGGAGCAAACATATTATTTTAATTACAGATTGAAATACAGTGTATCAGATGAGGCAAATACGATACTGTACCAGTTTTTAAAAATCTGAACCATGAATGTTTTACACTCTAGTACACTTAAATAAAAGAACTGCTTAGGTAACAACAGTATACTTCAAGTCGTGTTAGAAACGCCCGTGTGCTAGGGACACACACAGGAAAGGGGGCTGCTGTGCCGCTTGTCGGTCGGCCAGGTGAGGCCGGGGCTGGGCGGCCCGCGGGTCCCTGTGGCCCCCGCCACGCCGGCCTCGGAGGGGGAGAAAGCCGGGGAGCGCGGGGGGTGTGTCGCCGAGCGGCGCACGGGGTCTCTGCGCAGAAGCCTTGCGGCCGGGCAGCTAAAAGGGGAAGGCCGAGCCGCTCGGGGACAAACAGCGGGCAGCAGTGAGGGGACGGCAGGGGCGAGGTGCGGCAGCCGGGGAGCAGCCGGACAGACGGCCCTGGGAGGGCCCCCGAGGACGCCAGAGCGGGGGACGGCGGGACCCCCCAGCCCAGCGGCCCCATTGCAACCACGCTGCAGATGTGCCATGTGAACCCGGCACGAGCCTCGTTTGACAAGTTCTCCCCCAGTCCAGTTAAGCAGAAGCCGCCTCGGGTGACCGTTCTGAACATAAAAAAGGACATAGGAAAATAAAGGCATGTTTCTCTTTTTTAAAAATACCTTCTATGTACACAGCAGTCACTGGAGCAGGAGGGCCCCGGGCGCAAGGAGGCCCGGCCTCGGCGCCGTGCAGTTCCCAACGGGCTTCGGGCGCAGCAGGAGCTGAAAGCGGCCCCGGGGCCGGCGCGCTGTCTGGCAGTGACTGGGGGTCTGGAAAGGGAGGGCTTACCTCGGAAAGAAACGGAGGGGGCTCCCGCGCCGCCCCGGGGCCCCGGCAGGCTGGCCGCCGCAGGGGCGCACGGACGGGGGGAAACAGTTCACGCAGCAGAAAGCACTTGGTGACAGTGGGAGCGGTCACCTAGCCACACAAACGGTCACCGGTGGGAAGTGCCGTCCAGACCGGGAGGGCCGTGGGCCTGATCGGAAAGGGCAAGACCACGGGCCCCCATCCCGTGCCCGAGCCGCCGAGCAGCAGGTCCTGGCCGGCCGGAGTCACCACGAGCGCTGGCCCCGGGAGCCCCTCAGACGGAGGTGTGCACGGGGGCGACCGAGTGGGACGGCGAGGAGCCCCGCTCGGATGAGGACGAGGCGCGAGCGGCCACCTCCCGCTGCAGGTCCTCCACGCGCTTCTGCAGCTCCGCCTTGACGGCCAGCAGCTCCTTGAGATTCTGGTGAACGGGCATCTGGGGAGAGCAGAGACGGCCGCAGTCAGGGCAGGGGGCAGTCCCCTAAGGACGCTGCAGACGCCCCGACCTCTGCGGTTTTGCATTGTTGTAAATCGCTTTGCTGACAACACAGCTGTTAAATCGGCACCTTCTACAACTTCAAGTTGTATCTGTTTTCCTCAGTCGCATGAGGAGCAGGCAGCCCCCCCCACCCCCCGAGAGGATGGCGCTGGGGAAGGGGGGCCCCTGGGGAACCAGCTCCCTCCCTGCACAGGGAAGAGGAGCTCTGTTCACTGAACCCCCAGTCAGCCCCTCCAGCCCCCATAGCAAGGCCTCCCCCGATTAGCTTTTGTCTTTTACGCCCTTCCCCGGGGGCTGGGCCATGAAGCACCGACAAGGGTTTTCCTGGGACACACGGGATGCCCGGCCTGACTACCGGGGTCACAGCACCTGCTCTCTCCCTCAGCTAGCAAGCCCAGAGCTCCAAGACCTGGCTTCTCCCTCACGGGGCTCCTGGGCTGGCGTGAGGCACCCCGGGAGGACTAGCACCACGTGGGGGGGCTCCCCTTGTCCCCGAGCCCGTCTACACAAGGCAGCTACAGGCCTGGGCTCTGAGCCTCAGCCGGGCTGTGATGCCCGCTTCTCTCTGCCGCCCTGACCTTGGCCTCAAAACCCTGTGGTCTGACTCCAGCCGGCCTCTCCTCCCCTCTCCCCAGATCCTGCCTCTGTATCCCTCCTGCATTCCAGAATCTTCTAGGTTTTGATAGATGCCAGGCAGGTGCTATCCCTTCTGCCTGCAGCACTTTTCCCCCAACCCTTTGCTCCCTCCCTCAAAACTCTGAGCTCCCCATCAGGGCTGCCAATGACTGATCAGCCCTACTAGAGAGAGGAGGGAGGGCAGGAGCCAGACAGACGGGACACACGGACAGGAGGGAGAGACAGAGGCAGATGAAAGAACACGGTGCTTGGCAACCAGCAAAGAACAAACTCCTAACTTCATCAAGCCACAGGAAGACGGGAAGAGACAACAATGTGAGTCTGATGCCAAGGACCCCCAAAACAAGGGAAAGTTACCTCATGGTGGCCTCTGGGATCAGCAGCAAATAAGGTCAGCAATAGCTTCCCTCTAGGTCTTGGGGCCTATTTGTTAAATTTTCCTGTTTACAGGATCATTTGATTCCAAGTGAATTAGACGAGGGAACCTTCCAGCCCCTGTAGGGGAGTGCCCAGGGCCTAGAAGGAAAGGCTACCACTTACGATAAATGCAAGGCCTGCAAGGCCTGCTTGTTCGAGGGAATGCCCCCGGCTAGCTAGGGGCCTCAGCCAATGGCCCCGTGCCCGCCCCCAGGCAACAGTGCCGCTCGGCCCTCCTCCCACCCAGCCATCCTTTGATGGAGGCCCAGGGAGCCGGTCTCCAGGCAGCCATTCTGGCCCCCTCCTCCTCAGACAAAAAGGGGCCGAATAGGCTAGTCACCTGCCTGGCCTCGCCATCCCATCACAGCGACGCAGGCCTTCTGGCTGATGCTTTGCCAAGCCCCCCCGCCCCGGCACCCCCCCTTACCCCCCTCCCCCAGTCCTGCGCACCTAGCACCGCTGGACGGAGCTGTCCTATGCGCTGTGCGGCCGCCCGGCCTGGCCACCTTTCTGGCCTCCAGTGCCCCCAAGGCCCAGCCTGTGCCCCCGCGGGCCCCCGGTGCCGGCCCCCAGGAGGCTCTAAGATGTGCCGGCCGCACTTAGGACAAGACGTGGGGCCCGGGGACGGCGTTCCAGTTCTCCCTTCTGTAGAGCACGGTGCAGGAGGAGCTCCTGCCCCACAAGGTTTCAGCGAGGCTCGGGACCGCGCCCCCGAGAGGCATGGAGCCACTGCTGGGGAGGGGGCGCAGGCCAGGCGGTGGGAATGGGCCCGGCCGCGCTCCCATGTCCACGAAGGCCCGCGTGTCCAGCACCTGCTGGGGGTCTCGACCTCGAGCCTGCCAGAGGTCTCGACCTCGAGCAGCGAGGCCCGCGGCTCCCGCTCCTGTCACGATCACTACGGCCGCGGGAGGACAGGCTGGCAGGCTTGCCGAGGCCCGCAGTCCGTGCGCGCAGGGAGCTCGTGCCACAGGAGGAAGAGCTCGGGCCCACGCACCGGACGGCCCTCGTCCAGCAGCCGTGCCTGTGCGGGCTTCCCTGCTGAAGTTCCAGAAATCCCACCCGCCATCTGTCCTGTGTCACCCACGATCCTATTTGCTAACCCTGTGATTTAAATAAAGTGACTTTCCTACACTCTACCCCCGAGCCCATCTTCCTCGTTGCTACAACACACGAAACCGAACCGCCCGGCAGGTGGGAAGGAACTGCAGGAAGCAGACGCTGGCTTGCGTTCCTGAGTCAGAGGGACCCTAGTGACTAGGAAGAAGGGCTTAAGGGGTCCCCGGGGCCGGCATTCGAAAAGCAGCTGAGGCCAGGCTGGGGTGTCGTCCTCAAGCCACCCGAGGAGCTGCTGACCCGACTGGTGACACCCGGCTCACGGGGAGGCTTCCGGGCCCACGGTTCTGTCTCACGTGTGGTTCTCATTCGGGGGATGATTCCATCTAACAGAACACGTAGTCGTTAGGCCAGGGGAAAACCCTTGCAGAGTACAAAGTCGGAGTGAGGAGGAGAAATAAGTCGTCACCACGGCCCGATGAATATAACCCGGAGCTCAGCTGAGGGGCCGGTGGGGGCACACGGCGCTGGACCGTCGGGCAGCCCCGGGAGGCCAGCCCTGGGCCCAGCGGGCTGCCGGACGGGCTACTTCAGCCGCGTGACGAGGGACGGCGTAGTCGCAGGGGGATGGGTCGCCCGGAAGAGAGAAGGGGAAAGGATCTGGGGCCATGCTTGTAAAGAGGCTCTCGGGAGGCCGCGGACAATTGTCAACTGACCCCGCGGCCCCCTGCACAGCCGCCGCAGCGCCAACGGGATGAGTGCCCGTCGGCAGGACACTTGAGACCAGTTACTAACGGCTCCGCCCACAAAAGCAAAAACCTCTATTTAAAACACGAACCACTGCCCAAAGAACTTGACTACACGTATACTGTTAGCTTTCATGGAGAAAAGAACAGAGACTACGTCTCTCCCGTCTCAGATGTTCTGCAATAAAGAAGACATTTTACAACTCGTAAAAGTTAGCACTAAACCCAGAATTCTGCTGCTCTGTGCGGTCCTTACCGAGGAGGCAGCTAACGGCCCCTTCCACCATCTGAGAAAGATGCTTGGTGCCCAAGGACAGCAGGCAGGGCCTCATTACGGTAAGTGAGGGAAGTTTCAGCCTGGGGAGGGTTTCCTAAAGAAGGTTCTCAGAGCGCCAGCCATTGGCACGGTCAGAAGCTGAGGCAGGGGAAGCCTCCAGAGTCGGGGGTCTGACAGGGCCCCATGGGGACATGGAGTCCATCAGACCAGGAGGAAGAGAGGGGAACACAGAGCCTGGGGCTAGCACCTGCTCAGAGAGAGAGACAGGTACGGGGTGGGCAGGCCCCAATCGCGGAGTTCTGGAAAACAGTCCTGAGGCGTCTGAGGGTGGCAGAGCGGACTTAGAGGCTCTAGAGGAAGAAAGAGCTTTTGTAGCTGTAGTTTCATGGACCAGAAAGCAGCAGGAAAGAGGGAAGAAGAGGCCAGAGATGAGCTGGAAGTGTGCAGCCTCTCTCCTCCGGCTGAGTCTGCCGCGAGTGAGTCTCCCGTCCGGGAGGGCAGCTTACTGAAGCGGTGGTCCCTCCACAGGTGAAGGGCCAGGCGACCGCAAAGACAAACTGCTGGGTCTTCTCCGTGCTTAGTGGGGCTTGGGGGTTCTGCGGGTTAACTGTCTGCCCCCAATTCGTGTGAGGTGCCCACCCCGCGACCACACAACGTGGCTGTGTCTGGAGACAGGTCTTTACAAAGGGAATCAAGTGGCAGCGAGGTCCCCACGCTGGGCCCTAATCCACTACAACTGGCAGTGGATAAAAGGGGCCATTTGGACGCAGACACCCACAGAAAAGGAAAACATGAAGGCACAGGGAGAAAAGGGCCTGTACAGTCCGCGGAGAGAAACCCGGAACAGACTGCTCTCCGCCAGCCCCCAGAAGGAAGCGACCCAGTCAACGCCTGGACCTCAAGGCCTCTCCTCTCAGACCCGGGAGCCCCCACGTGCGGTCCCTGGTGATGGCAGCCCCGCGAGCGCCGTGAACCGAGACGCGGGACAGGCCCGCGGAGCCGGCGAGGATGCCCAGTGCGAAGGAAGGACAGAGGAGAGCGGGGGAAGGCGCGCAGGGCCGAGCCCAACACGGCGACGACGTTGGACAAGGCCCGGGAGCCGGCTGCTGCCAGGCCGCCAGGGGACCCGAGAGACACCTGACCGAGAGCCTCAGGAGAGGGTGG
>CM053612.1:3249127-3309087 GCA_028646535.1 Procyon lotor
TTCAAACACTGCAAAGTTACAAAACATCTGCTGAGCCCCACCCCATCCCTTATGCCCCGGCATCGCCTCATGCCGGGGATGACGCGAAAACATACACTGCTTCCTGTCCTGGAAAAAGGTACTTCTGAGTTAGGTGACATCTGCCAACCGCGTCTGTGTGGAGGCAAAATGAGAACTTTCTAACAAGCACAGGATGATGGGGCCCATCAATAACAAATGCATTTATTTCCAGTTTGCAGTTTGGCTTGTGTGCCTGGGGTACGATTCACAGGCAAGATTCCTTTCACCGGAAAGTCACGGCTATCCGGGGGCAAACACTCCAGGGGGGCAGACTGCTGAAGCCTCCCACCGAGAAGCAGATGCCCATCACTAAACGCTGTCTCCCCACCTCCCAACCCTGGCGCACCCGCTCTAGAAGTGCCGGACCCCCTCGCACTGCTCACCTGAGTGCAAACACTGAAACCTGGGCCGGACAGGTCAGTGTCACACATGGACCAAGCCCAGTGACAAAGTCAAAATTAGAAAACCATAAAGGCAGCCGAGTCCCTCACAAGCTATCTAGACACAGAGGATTCTGTCAGGACCTTTTCCTATTTTATACTCTGTGTTTCTAAGAGAAACACCAGCGAGAATTCAACGGACTCTGAAGAACCACAGTCATCAACACAGGTGGTGCTGGCCTGGGAGGGACGGACATGGGCATCAACGGATGAGAAGATGATACAGAAACAAGCCCTCACCTACGCAGTCCACTGATTTCCAACCCGGGCACCGAGACTGTTCGGGGGGGCAGAGCAAATCTCCACAAACAGCGCCGGGATGACTGCTTAGCCGCGGGCAGAAGAAGGAACCCAGACTGCATGCTGTACACAAGAAGAACTCACACACGGGTCACAGATCTAAATGGAAGGGCTAAAACTATAAAACTCTCAGAAGAAAACACAGACTCAACTCTTCACGACCTTGGGCTGGGTGACGGCTTCCTGGATAGGACCCCAAAAGCACAGGCAATGAAAGAAAACAGACAAACTGGACTTGGTGGAAATTAGACTTGTGTGTTTTAAATGAGACCGTCAAAAAAGTGAAGAGACAATGCACAGAATGGGCGACAATTGTTGAAAATCATATATCTGATAAGGGACTTGTATTTATCACGAATTTATAAGGAACTCTTATAACTCAATGATAAAGACAACCCAACTGCAAATGGGCAAAGATCTGAATAAACATTTGTCCCCAGAAGATATGCAGAAGGTCAAGAAGCACGGGAAAACATGCTCACACTATCATGAGTTACCAGGGAAATGTACACCAAAGCCCACAATGAGATACCACTTTGAAGGCTGGAATTAATAAAAATACACAAGTGTCTGCAAAGAAGTGAAGAAAACAGGCCCCTTAGACCTTGTTGGTAAAGTATCGAAACTTTGGAAGAACAGTCTGTGGTTCCTCGAAAGGTGAAGCACGCAGTTCCTCTGTGACTCGGCCGCTGTGCGTCTAGGCATGTGCCAAGGGCAATGGCAGCACGCGTCCACACGACATCTTGCCATCCGAATGCCCACAGCACAGCAGCACTAGCGTCAGAGCCCAAAGCGGAAGGAGCCCTGACGTCTGCCTACCGCCGACCACGTACACAGCACGTGGCCTCCCTACCATGACTGTTGCTCGGCCAGAAGAAAGGCAAAGGGTTCTGACACCTGCAGAAACACGGATGGACCTTGACAACATTAAGCTTAGTGAAATCCGCCAGTCACGGGAGGACAAACACCGTCTGAGCCCATTCATAAGGGATGTCCAGAACTGGTGAATCCACACAGGCTAAAAGCAGATCGTGATTGCCGGGGGCTGGGGGGCAAGGAACGGGGAGGACTGCTCGTGGGCATGGGCTTTTTGGGGTGATGAAAAGTATAAGGGGCTTATGAAATTAGATGGTGATGGTTACACACTGAATATACTGAAAACCACTAAACTATATACTGAAAACCACTAAACTATACACTTTAAAAGGGTGAATTGTATGTAAGTCATATCAAGAGAACTGATTTTTTAAAAGAACATAATTTGTCAAAAAAAAAAAAAAGACCATCAGGGTTTAAATTCTACATGTGAATATCATTCTTCTGTTGATTTTTTAAAAATAGCTTTATTGAGATGTGAGTCACATACCATAAAATTCACTCTAAAACTTCTTTTTTTCAAGAGGTTAGCAGGGCCCTCTCACCTGGGCCCAAAGAATACGGACATTCTCCTGCTCAAAATGGAAGCCACACAGAGGTTTCCAGCAGGGCAGAGGCACGCGACAGGACTGGAGGTGGGGTTGCTGCCCTGGCCACCAGACAGCAGAAATGGAGGGAGCGAAGTTCATTTCCAGGCAGCTGCCTTAGTCCACACGAGGCCATTGGGGCTGGAACTAGACTGTGGGGCAGTGACAAGTGGCCAGATGAAGAAAGAATCTCTTCACGGTGCCTGGGTGGCTCAGTTGGTTGAACGTCTGACCCTTGATTTCAGCTCAGGTCATGATTTCGGGGTTATGGGACTGAGCCTCACATCAGGCCCTACACTCAGTGCACAGTCTTCCTGTCCCTCTCCCTCCGATCCCCACCCCCCCAATCTCTCTACGTAAATACAATCTTTTTTTTTTTTTTTTAAGAATCCCTTCTGGGGAGCAGCTGTGGCAGCTGGGGGGAGCGGGAGGGAGGAGGCAAAGGTGGCTCCTCTGCATTTGGCCTTAGCATCCGGAGGGGCAAGGCTGCCCTTTCGGGAGATGCGCAGGAGCAGGGGAGCAGCGGAGCATGGTAATTAGGCCCCGAGATGGGACAGACAGTGACCTAGGGAGAACAGAGTTTGGGGCAGGAGGAAGATCCGGAACTGGGTCCAGGCAGGCTCCCAGGTGACAGAAGGGCTCAAGGGAGGAGACTGGATGGGGGTGGACACGGAATGAGGGGTGACAGCTGTGGGGAGGCTGCAGAGGGAGGTGGGTGCTGGCGACCCATTATTTTCTCCCAAATTCGATAATGTTCTGATGTGCTTATTAGTCTACAGGTGGTGGCCCTTTTCGGTTAAGCAGAGGACACTCGAAGCTGCCTTTCCCCAATGCCTCCTCGTGATCATTTCTTCCGTTTATCTCAGAATGAGAAGGAAAGTGGCCCCAGGTGACGTAGTCGGCAGAGCACTCGACGACTGGTTTTGGGCCAGCTCTCCGGTCGCGGGGTTGAGCCCGCCGCTGGGCTCCGCTCTCAGCCCAGTCTGCTCGGGGTTCTCTCTCTCTCCTTCTCCCACTGCCCCTCTAGCTCACGTGCTTGCTCTCGCTCTCTCAAATAAGTAAATAAATCTTTAAATTAAAAAAACCACAAATACCCTAGGAGGAAAGAGGGGAACTAGAACCCTGAGAAGTCAGCAGCCGTTCCCTTATCGGCCTGACGGAAAAGGAAGTCTGGCTCGCTACCTCGCAGGACGTTCCGGGGTCATCTACAGACTGCACCTTCCTAGGCCCCCGAGGACCTGTCAGCCCAATGGGATGGAGAGTGAAGAGCAGACTCACATCATTTTGGAGTCAGTGTGGTAGGAAGTACGCGAGCTTGGGGTTTAGGGGTCCAGGGTCTAGAACTGACCCTACAAAACCTTAGAGGCCTCAGAGAGCTGTGGGCTTGCTTCCCAGCCCCAGGCCCCATAAAGTGAGGGGCTTGTGCCCGGCCACGTGCTGGGGCATCTCATGCGACCCCCCCCACTTACAGACGCAGCAGGGTCAGACCCAGGTCCCCTGTCCACCCCACCCCTCCACGGTGGCACTTAGTGGGTAAGGCCCCTGAGCCATGGGAAAGCAACGGCCAGGGTGGAATAGACTTACCTCTTGGAATCGCTGCTGTTCACAGTTGCACAAAAAAGTCCCGAAGAGACAGCTGTACAGGTGGTCCAAAATCGTGATCAAGAAGAGCTCGTTAAACTCGAAGGCTGAGGGAAACTGAAATGGGGAGAGAAGAAAGGCTTCAAGTTCAGTTTCTACAACACAGCGGTACTAATTCTCTGTGAAAGCTACAGTACAATTTGGAATACAGGCAAAGGCTAAAAGGAAGACGGAGCCAGGTCGGATTTTACTTGTCCGGCTTCACGTGCAAGCCCGCAGAGCCGGCCGCAGGGGCCCCTGCGGTAACGAGAACAGCCCGCGGTCGCCCTTCCGCCAGAAGCAACCAGAATGCTGGACAAAGTACACAGACCAGCTGTTTTCAGACTCTGGCAACAGGCAGCACGAGACTGCGACAGGCCCCTGGCCCAGAAGCGAAACACACAAGCAAGCCCGACTACTGTCCCAGCTTTCTGCCTGCAGGTACGCTTGGAGTCAGAGAAGGGACAGGGGTTCCCGGGCACAGCATATACCACAAGGGCTTCGAGAAGAACAGAAAGCCTATTATCTAGTAACGAACTAACTCATAATTAAAAACCTTCCCACAGAGACAACTCCACGAACATAAATCCCCAAATCCTTACCAACGTCTGAACAAATCGACCCTGGCAATATATACAAAGGGTAACACAACATGACCCGGTGGGGTTTAGCTCAGGAATTCAAGGCTGGCTTAACATTTGAAGATCAACGTTAAAAAAAAATAATAATTACTGTAATTCACCACTTTAACAGCATAAGAAAATCACATAATCATCTCAATGATTGTTTTAGGTAATTCTCAATGGGTTTTTGCAGAATTCCAGCAAAGACTTTACCATTGCCGGGAGGTTCTAGCCAGTAGCTGGCCTGCAGTAGCCATGAGGAGATGCTCTGGAAACGGTAATAATGACTAATGAGGACGACGAGGCTCCCGGCAGCAGGCGTGGCCGGGGCGCCTACCACGTGCGGTCACACAGTGAAGTACCGGACCCTCCAGCCAGGGCTTTGTTCAAGCCACCTTACTTCAAGGTATTAAACTGTTCCCCAGAGTGCTAGCTGCACACTCTCATGACTGATCCTGTCCTCTCGAGAGAGACAAGGGTCACCGAGGGCCGTCTCACTTCCCCAGGCTAGGGACGCGCTTCCCCGAGACAAAGAATGGTCAGTCCAGGACTGTCCCAACCACCTGAGCCCGGTCCTTTCCCCACCGGCCCTATCACATGACCAGCCTACGGGCTTCCGCTCAGCTACCTCGGATTCAGATGAGCCTCTCTCTGTCTTAAGGGCTGTTCCCACAGAAACACACAACTCTCTTCTGCGGAGCCCCCTCAGAATGTCGCTTCTTCAGAAACCTCTGGAAACGAGCTGTGGCGGTGGTTCTTACCGGCATTCTCGTTCCTAGATGAACTAAATAAACTAAATCTGGCTGCAGTGCTGAAGACAGCTACTGACGAGCCCTCCCTCAGGGCCTTGAACTTGCAAATTCACCAATGGCCTCGCATTCCCAATGGCTCTCCTTTAAAAGGCCAAGTACATCAGGTCTACTTTTTCTAGCACTTTTCTATGCAGCTTAGTCACACTCTTTATAAGTTGTTGGCACCACAAACTTCATGAATGTCAAGCAAGCATATTACGTTTATGTACGCTGAAGCTTTATTAACAAGGATACAAACGGAAGATCCAGACTTTATTTTCATTTAAGTTGCACATTTACTAACAAGACAGCGAAGCTTCTGTGGACACACTTCTGGAGCCCGAGGAGTCTTCAGTGCCCGACTCTGAGCCCGCCCGCCGCGCCTGGGAGCTTGGCTGGGCCCGTTCTGGCACCGCCGACTCTCAGCCGTGCTCTGGCTGACAGGGTCCCGACAGGGTCCCAGAGTCGGACGGACTAGGCTGGCCGGGGCTCGGCCTCTGCCTGTCAGCACCCCCGGGACCAGGACACAGGAGCCGCACCTACGGCTGCTCCTCGTCGGGACCGCCAGTCACATGCAAACGGCGTTGCGGCCTCAGGCTCGGCCCAGGAAATGTTCCCTTAGAGGAAGCAGCAACAGCTAGAGTAATATGAACAGACGATTAAGTCTCGTGGTTCGTAATTTCTTTTGGTCTCTTTTCCCGGAAACTATACTAAAAAGTATGGGCTCGAAAACTCTAGAAATCCACAAGGAAATTCTGCACCTCTTGAGGAACAAAAATATGAACCACTATTAAACCTATCCGAAGGGCAGAGAGTCTATTAAACTACAGTTATTGTAGAATGTTTGAAGCTCTTTTCCGAAGAGCCCCTCAATTCCTTTCCTTAGATCCGTTTATATCAATTTGTGCACACAGGCTAGTTCACTTTATCCTGAGATTTCAAATGATTTAACGTGGAGTTAGCTTACTTGATTTAGCAGTAGGCAACCTCCAAATAAATGCATCTTGGCAAACAAGCCACATGTCTCACCCACTTGTGACCCAGCTGACAGAACGAGCAGTGGCGCTGCTGCTTCTACTGCTTTGACCGCATCGTCTTAAGAGGTGTCAATTATACACGTTTCACAGACAGGGTCTTAGAGCTGAGAGGCATCTGAAATCTAATCTAAGGCCCTTGTTTTTTTTCCTTAAAATCCAATAAACAGCACAAAATGATCTAGATTAGACATGAAAATAGGCACGAAACAGTGTGAGGAATGGAAGGCCATCTGCGGGTACCACGCGCGCACACACACTTGGCATTTGGGAGGAAGAAGATACTTCACATACACACAAGTAGTGCTTAGCCCCTCAGAAGCATCATTTTTTTGTGTTTGACCTTGCTACACAATTTCTCTAAAATGCATTTTATATTTCTTTATTTTAACCTCAATGTAACCATCATTTAACTTTGTTATCGGCTCAATTAACACAGACAGCAAGAATTCCATGGCGCTATGTGACAGTGAGACCCCGGGCCAGCCTCCGTGCCTTCTGCGTATGTTCACTGCCATCTGTCACCCGTCCCGCCGGGGCCCACCTCAGACACCGCCCCTCCACCCCCGCCAGCCCTCCAGCTGGCTGCTCTGAATCAGGTGGGACCTGGCGCGTGGGAAACACAGGAGCCCCGTCAGTCTGGGCAAGCTGGGCCTAAGAGTATGAGTAAGCTTTAAGTCCTGAGGACTCCGCGAGGTGTCCTCTAGCTGATCAGAACTCACACCCCCCGCTTTTTTTCTTATTTCTGAAAGCATGCCTGCTCTCTCCAGCTCCTTGGTACTGAGATCTGTGAGACATGCAGACTCACAAATCAGACTGAATTTTAATAATACCCCCACATCCAGTGCCAGCCTCCCCCCAGAGTCAGCAGCTCTGGGCGGGCCCGAGAATTTTCATTTCTACATGCCCAGGGGAAGCTGAGTCTACTGGCCCCAGGACTGCAGTAGGATGGAGCCCACTGTCTGGATGCTGGTCTTCTGCCTCACTGGCGCCTGAGAACCCGCATGGGGAATGTTCCAGAACGACATACATCTGAGTTTCTCCCTCAGCCCATAGGAGGATGGGTCTGCAAGGTCGGGGGCCCAAGCATTTGCATCTTTAAAAGTTTCCAGGTGCTGACAGTGTGCCTACAGGTACATAGTGAAGTGGGTGTCCCCCACATGGCTCCTGAGCAATTGCTGCTGGAAGGGGTCTGGGCGGAGGGGGGTGGGGCAGCAACAGCCCCACAGTGGCGCTAACCGTGGGGCACGACGATGGAGTTCACAGATAGTGGTGCGTCTGACCTTCGGGGCTTGGAAAGCAGAGGTCCTTTGAAAAGGTCATGGGGTGATGGTAATAATGTGGTCAGCAGGCTGTCGTGAGTGCCATGGCGGCTGATGGAGTCACTAGAGGTCACCAGCAGTCTCTCCAGCTCGTCCTCTTCCCGTGACTAAGGCAGCCGAGGCCGGACCTCCAGACCAGTAGGAAAGAGAGCACCAGGCCATGGATCCCCACCCTCTGCCTCCCTCCCTGTGCAGGCACTGGGGAGACTGCCTGTCTTCTAGTCTCTCCATCTTGGTCCCTCTGTGTCTGCATGTGTATCTCTGCGCGTCTGTCTCGCTCTCTCCACCCCACCTCTCTATGTGCCACTCTGTCTCTGTCGCTCTCTCTGGCACTCTGGCTTGATCTCCTGTCCTGAGGGTAAGACCCCAAACTTGGGCTCAGGTGTTAGAGACCAGGCCATAAACAGCACAGGCCTCAGGGCCTCCTTTAAACTGAAGCTGTCGGGGCCCAAGCCGCTTAGGGAAGGGGGATCCCCACGTGGCCACCTTGCTTTCCAGGGCTCTGTGCGCTGGGGTTTGGAAACTAAGCACCAGCCACTTCCTATCTACCTCTGCTTCCTGGACACTCCCTGCCACTGGCGGCACTGCCGCGGGGCCACGGGGGCCCCAGCCAGGCCGCAGACTCCTGGGTTCCCAGGGCCGGCACCCCGCCTTGCTGTCAGTTCTGTCACATCCTGGTCTTGAACACTTGGCCCACTCAGCAGGGGACTGTGCCTCCTCACCTGGACAGAAAGGGAGCGCGAGCGGCGGAATGGCAGGAGCAGGGCCGTGGTTCGGCAGAGCTGGTGGACAGAGGACTGGCAAAAGCATTTGCACAAGAATAGGAACTTTTGGTGAGAAACGATAGCCTCTAATTTTCTGCTTACACTTCTAAGTGAGTTAGAGTCAAACCGGGTTAGATAATAGAAGGGGCCCTATTTTTACACACATACACACGTGTTCATTTTGAACGAACATGAGTATTTATCGAATCTTCAACTTTAAGGTCAGAAATATACTCGAAATTTCTTACCTGTCTTGTCATTTGCCAAACACAATCAATAAACTGAAGAAATATAGGGGATCGGTCGGCATCCGCGTGGTTGTCATTGCCGTGGCCCACTCTCTGAGAACAAACGAGAAGTCAGGCATGTGAACACGTGCCCCGGTCCTCTCAAAAGTCACCTAAAATTGCCTAGTGGCAAGCATCAGGTGTCATCTGTATGTCCCAAGACCTAACAGAATTCTTGGCATAGAAAATGCACTCAAAAACATGCACTGAATTGAACTGACTTCCGTTGCTCTTAGGAAACAAAATTTCCGTGTACTGTAATTTTGCGTGTTGACTTTTATAAGTTCACTTTAATATAGTGGCCATTGCTTATAACTTCTTGATCTCCACTATATTAAAGTAAAATTATTAAAGTCAACACATAAAAAATACAGCACACTGAAATTGTGTTTCAGTTCAATTCAGTGAATGTTTTGACTGAAATTGAGATTCTCAGATTTCCTGACATTTCTAAAAAAAAATGGGCAAACCTAGTTTTCTGAGAATCAAATAATAATCTACACGTTTTAACCAATTCTACAGGACTCAGAGAACCCCCCAAATCTCACACTTGAAATGGTAAGGGGTGTCCTTGCTCAAGGCAGCCCAGTATCGTGTTCTTTTGCAGTTCTGAGACATACTTAACATCCGATAGTGTGTTTCACACCTTTCAGTGTTTTCGAACATACTCATAGATTCCTGATAAAAATGAAAAGAATTTCAAACACAAACAGGACAAAACATTGGGGAGGTCGAGTTAAAAAACAGGTCGATAGTGAGCATTTGAAGAGAAGGCTCAAATACTCTGGTGACTAAGCAAAAGGATGAGAAAGAAAAAACATTCCAAACATATAATGCAACCCCCACATGGAAAGCGTGAGAAATGCTGGGTCTATGAAACTGCCAGCAGGAGAGACATACAAGCGAGGAGATCCATGCCTCGGGCCTACAGTAGTTGGTGTTCTTTCTCTTACCGGTTTTCAGTCGTGGTGAAACATACAGAACAGCCGGCGGGCCCCCTCGCCCAGTCGACCCTACAGCTCAGTGGTATCGAGCACGGTGCCGGGCAGCCATCCCCGCCGCCCATCTTTCCAATCTGAGACTCTTCCCCACTAACACCAGGTGCCCCCCACCCAGGGTGGGTACTTTCTGTCCCTGTGAATGTGACTGCTCTCAGTCCCTCTCAGAAGTGGACTCCTACAGTATCTGTCCTTTTGTGACAGCTTCTTTCACTCAGCAGGTCGTCCAGGCTCATCTGTATTGTAGAATGTGTCAGAAATTGCTTCCTCCTTTCAGCTGAGTAACACTTCCATCATCTGCGGTAACAGACCACACTCTGCGTATCCATTCATTTGTCGATGGACACCGGGGTTGCTTCTACCTTTGGGCTACTGTGAATCACACTGCTCATAAATGTGGGTGTGCAAATATCCGAGTCTCTGTTTTCACTTCTTTTGGGTGTATCCCCAGAAGCAGAATTGCTGGATCACAGGGTAGTTCTATTTTTAATTGAGGAACTGCCATACTGTTTTCTACAGCAGCTGCATAAGCTGCCTTACCCCTGCGCTTCCCCTTTACAGAATAATCTGTCCAACCTGCTCTTCAGTATTTAAGGCACCCTGGGAACTGTTCTGCATGACTGCTCGCAATTTAAGATGCATTCTTTTAACAGCCATTCGCCGAATTCCTCTGATGTACACAAGGCATCTTGCCTGGCCCCTGGGAATTTTGGGACATGTGGGGGCGTCCCAGAGGCCACGCCCTTGGCGACACACCTCAGGTACCAAGACAAATGAGACACAGTACCCGTGCTGAGCAAATAATTCACTTGTGCTCTAGTCGTGGGAGAAAGACCTGTAAATAATGAGGAACTAAAACGTGCCCAGGGCTTGCACGTCTGGAATGGGTACGGTGGGGCCACAAAGGAACAAGTGGCCAGCCTCAGATGGGGCAGAGGAGGGAACAGGGAAGGCAAATCCTACGGACAAGCCTTCAAGGACAGAGGGAGGTACCTGCTCCCTAGCTGACCAGGGAGGCACCGTGGTAGAAGCAGTGGGAACACGGTAGGGGACACCGAGTAGCCGGGCACAAGGCTAGGGGAGGGAGGCGAGATTAGGCCGGAAAGGTGGACTAGGCCAGATGACCGAGGGCCTCAACTGTTGAGTTAAGGAGTTCGTCCACAGCCACATGGTCCACGGGAAGGCTCGGAGGGGTCCACTATTTCTTGGAACACTCCATCTGGCTGCAGCGAGGACAATGGATTGGAAGGGGATAGGGGACAGAGAAACTAGTTAGGAGGCTGCCGTCAGAGCCCCAGAGGGGATAGGCGGGCCAGAATGAAGGGGGCGTCAGTGGCACTGAGATAGATTTGGAACACATGTATTTAAAGACGTGGGATTACGAGTCGAGATCACTAAGGTATTAAGCACACAGGGAGAGGAGGGGCAGTCGGAGGGCTGAGCCCTGGGGCGCCCCGACACTAAGAGGTTGGGGAGAGAGGGAAGACCAGAAGACAGGAGAAAATTCAAAAGGCTGTGCAGACCTAGAAGCCAAGGGAAGAAACAGTTTCCAGAAATAGGGAAGAACCAACAACGTCCAGTGCTCAGGCCAAAGAAGAGAAGGGCTTGGCCAAGTGGCAGAGATTGGTGACTGTGCCGTGCGGTTTCGGGGTGGGGTGGGTGTCGGGAGGAGGAAGCCCTGGCTTGTGAGTGCAGGGCACCTCTGTCGCGAAGGGGGCAGATCTCTGCTGAGACAGCCAGAGGGGCAGCAGGGTCAAGAGAGTTGGTTTCCACGGTGGGATAAATAACGGCCTGCTTCTCTGCCAGTGGGACCCATGTAGGCGAGAGGGGAGATGGAGGCACGCCAGAGGCAGGATGGTGGAACGCAGGGCAAGGCCAGGAGCTCAGCTCGCTCACCGACAAAGTCCAGGGAGGGTAGAACATACAGGGAGGCCGCAAGGAGGTGGCTCCACCCTCCGGAGCTGGGGGACCTCGGTCAGGTAACTCACACTCCTGAATCTCCATTTCCCCCCACGTGCCAGTGAGAGCAGCTGCTTCGGGGTCGTTCTAGGATTAGACGAGAGGCCACG
This sequence comes from Procyon lotor, assembly GCA_028646535.1. Classification (NCBI taxonomy): domain Eukaryota; kingdom Metazoa; phylum Chordata; class Mammalia; order Carnivora; family Procyonidae; genus Procyon; species Procyon lotor. The sequence continues at coordinate 3,260,899 of CM053612.1, forward strand.
TGTAACGGCGCCGGATATGGATGCACGGCGGTGCTCAGTGAACTGCGGCCGTTTTGAGTCTCAGGATCTTACTGCATAACGCAGCCTGGCGTCAGCACGGAGGGGCGGGAGTGGAGCGTGTGCGCACCCCCCCACACACGTGCTGTGCATGGCCACCGCTGGCGTCTCAGTAGGTGACCTTGAGCCCCACTCATCTCATCAAGAGGCCCTGCCCGCTTCTCCTCTCCCAGGACACACACTGTGGGGAGAGGAGGTGGAAGGGAATGGCCTGGAGCCTTTGGAGGTGGCCAGAGAGACACTGGGGAAAACGTCACTCCCTCCCCTCTCCCCACAGAGCCCGGCCTTTCCTCGGGCTGGCCCCAGTGTCTGCCACATACAGACTCACCTCTGCTGCACCACACTCCCCCTCGGAGAAGGGGACCGAGGTGCAGAGAGGGAAGGTGCGCAGTGCAGGGGAGGCTCCGACAAAGGCCCCTGAAGGGCATGTGGCTCGCAGGCTGTGGAAGTTCCCTTCCTCCTGCTCACTCGGTACTCGGTACCCCCGCGGCGGGAGCCACAGAAGCACCCCCACCCCCACGGCCCCTCCTCCCGCTCCGAGTGGCTCTGCGGCTTCAGGGTACTCCAGCACCACGCACAGTTACGATTCCCCAGTGGCTCAATGACTGGGAAAGACCAGGAACGAACTGCCAGACTAAACACAAATGGCAGCCCAAGAACAGCTACCAGATGACGCAGCGATCCCACTCCTAGGGGTGTCCCCAAGTGTGAAGGCTGAACTGTGCAGTGCCCAATCCCCATGCTGGAGCCCTAGCCCCAGGGTCTCAGAATGGGACTAGAATTGTGATGTAGTCGGGGACGGAGTAGGGTCTATAAGACGGATAGGTAGATGGAGACAGGGTCTATAAGAGGTGATTAGAGGAGGATGGGAAGCTGGGCCCTACTCCAGTCAGAATCCTTTTAAGGAGACGAAATTCGAACGCACAGAGAGGCCTCGGCGAGGCGCACACTGGGGAAAGGCCACGTGAGCACATGGTGAGAAGGCGGCCACGCACAGGCCGAGAAGACAGGGCTCAGGAGAGACCAAGCCTGCCGGCACCTGGATCTTGGATGTCCAGTGCCCAGGACCGGGAGACGATGTGCTGTTACTGTCTAAGCTCGTCAGCTATGGTGGTGTGCGTGGCAAAGACTCGTATGCCGACGTTCACAGCAGCAGCAGACACAAGAGCCAACTGATGGGAATGATCCAGGTGCCCACCAACAGAAATGGATAAGCAAAGGGAATACTGTTCAGGTGTGAAAAGGAATTAAGTTTTTATATACACTATGATATAGATAAACCGTAAAAACACTGTGTTCAGTGAAATAAGCCAGTCACAGAAAGACAAATGTTATGATTCGACTTAGAGGAGGCGCCTAGAACAGGCAACTTGAGAAAGACGGAAAGCACGTTAGTGACGGGCAGGGGCTGGAGGAGGGGAGATGAGGAGGGACTCCTTAATGGGTACAGGGTTTCCTTTTGGGGGGTGAAGAAATGTTCTGGAACTAGATAGACTGGTGCTTGTACAACACTGTGAATGTACTAAATGTCACCGAACTGTATGCCTTTCAATGGCTCATTCTATTATATGAATTTTACCTCATTCATTAAAAAAAGAGATACTTACACACACACACACACACACACACACAAAAGAGTGCCCTACCAAAAACACACCATGCTGAGGTCCACGGTATTCTATTATGGTGATTCAGGTCTGATACAGAGCAGAAAGCGTGTGTGTGTGTGTGTGGTGTGACACACACATGCACAGGATAGTGTGTGTGTGTGTGTGTGTGTGTGTGTGTGTGTGTGTGGTGTGACACACACATGCACAGGATAAAACAAGTCAAGAATGTACATTACGGTCTCAGCTTACCAGTGCAAACCTATGTCCGAAGCTTATCCACTCCTTTTCTATGAGAGTCTCGAACCCTTTAATGGTGCGGTAGTAGCTGTCCAACATCAGCATAGCCAGAGACGTCAGCTGGGCTGTGCGGTCCCAGCCATCGCTGCAGTGCACCACCACCGAAGTCTTCCCGGATTCTATCTTATCAGCAATCCTTACTGACCCCGCAAGAAGCATCTTCAGAAAAAAAGGCACATTAGAGCAGGCGACACTTAATTTCTAGGACAGCAAAAATAGTTCTGCGGAGAATGTTAGAAGTTCAAGTCAAAAACCAAACAATGCAATCAGGCGAGGGAGACTGGGAAACCTCAGTGCTGGGGGCGGGGAACACCTCACACGGAGGAAAATGACGACGACAAGTGCACTCATACGTTCCAAACCGGGTCTAAGGCAAGCAGTGTCCCCCAGCAAAGCCCACCGTCTGAATGCGGCCCGTGGAGGCTGCGAGGGCCTAACACACTGCAAAGATGTGCTGCTTTACAGGGCTGAGCAACCGCGCAGAAATCTGGGCCGGGAAGCACGCCGCGGGCCGGCCCTCTTACCCTTATATACTCCAGCCAGTGCGTCGCGTCCACGCTGGAGAACCACCGCGCCTCGTCAATCGAAGGGTACACGATCTCCTTCAATTTGCGCAGGGATTCTCGCATCACGTGGATGTTGTGGATCTCCAAGAACACGAGCTCCGCGTTGGGGTAAGCACTTTCACTTTCGTACCCTCCACCCTTGGCCTGTGAAAAACAAACGACACATAGCACTGTGTCCGAGTTCACCCTCGGACTGTCTCTAGTGTTCATCGGAAAGAGATCAGGAAGGAAGCAAGAAGCCGTCTGAATAACATGAGCCCCCTAACCCTGCGAGGCCACGCCCCGGCCGCTGGCACAAAGCACCATACGCTAAGCAGCTTAAAACTACAGAAATGTCCCCTCACGGTTCCGGAGCCAAAATCAAGGTACGAGCAGGGCTGTGGTCCCTCAGAAGCCCCTTGGGGAGGACTCCTCTTTGTTTCTCCCAGTTCCCGGGAGCCCCACGTGCTCCCGGTTTACAGACACTTCACTCAGATCTCTGCCTCCTCATCACGTGGCCTTCATCTTGTGTCCGTGTCTTGTCTCCTTCTAAGGACCCGGGTCAGACTGGATTATGGCCCACCCTAATTCAATAGGGCCTCCTCTTAACTGGATCACATCTATAAAGACCTCAATTCAAACTGAGGCCACGGTCACTCACCTACTGGGAGTTAGGTCTTCGGGACAGTCATTTACGGAGACACAACTCAGCCCATAACAACTCGACACTCATCATCAGGTTTTGAACCATTAACAACTGGGTCTTGCTCAAGGCGAGTCAGATGTTTAAAGGTTCTATGTCTGTTAGTGCCATCGGTATGAACACAAACAGTTGTGCTACTGCAAAAAGGTCTGTATAACAAAGTATTTGTAAATCCCAAACAAGGAGATTTAAGCGATTTCAGTGAGATAAAATGCAAATGAAACAAAACTGGGGGATGAGGCCGACCCTTTGGTGATCTCCTAACAAAATCTGCTCTATAATTAGCTTATATTTTGTGACGGCCAACATTCAGACCCCATCCGTGATGAGACCATAAACAACCTGAAACCTGACTACTCTGCCGGTGGGAATGCAAACTGTAGTCCCCATGGGAAAGTCTGGGGGCTGCCCAGAGTTAGGCCACCCCACGCCCCCTGAACTGAAGACAGGTACGTGAACATAAACTTGCCCGTGAAAGATCACAGCAGCACTATTTGCCGTAGCTAGAAACTGGAAGGAACCCACTTGCCCAGCAGTGGACGAGTGGATAAAGGAAACACAGTGGAACATTCTGCAGGCGGGCAAAGGAAGTGCTGCGAGAGGAGGAACCTTAGAAACTTCACACTAAGTGAAAGCATCCCGGCCCCAGAGACTCTACGTTGTATGATTCCATTATATGAAAGGTCCAAAACAAGGAAATCTATACAGACAGAAAGTAAATTAGTGGTTGATGGGAGCTGGCCGGGGGGGAGGGTGAGAATGGGCAGCAACTGCCAGTGGGCACGAGGTTTCTCTTTGGGGCCATGATAGCATCTGGAGTTAGAGGAGATTATTGCACAACATTGTGAATATACTAGAAGTCACTGGATCGTAAACTTTGGGACAAATAGCCAGATTAATGTTACATGAATTTTATCTCCAAAAACATAATAAATGTATCTGTGAACCCAAAGACCACACCCTTCATTTCATCCCCAACCACTTAGCATGTGGATATTAATGCTCAGCCCTGAACTAAATACTGGGGTGACAAGTGGAGACCCTGGTCCCCAAGGCACTCACAATCTGGCGGGGTAGGCGGGTGAGGAGGGGGACGTGTGCAGCGCGGAGTGGGGGGCAAGTCCTCTGTTGGAGAGCACGGGGTGCACTGAGGGCACATGGCCAGGCCTGGGAGGCTGCCGGGGGGACAGAAGAGATGTCCGCACTGAGAAGATAACACACGTCAGGAAAGCTCTGCCGTGGGGAGGAGGGTCAAGAACACAGGGCAGAGGGACCATTGTGTCGTTGTCCAGACATGGGCGAGGACGTGGCTCCCTGAGAGGCAGGCGAGCAGCTGAGCTGAGGAGAGGCGGCAGAGAGTGGCCTGGGGCTGGAGCCACCAGACTTGCACTGCGGCGTCATCACGGGCTGCGCTGGGCAGACGGCCTGGAGGAGGGGGCGACCTCCCGCAGGGAGACCAGCTCAGAGATGGGCACTCATCCGGCAGAGGGAATCAGGGTGGAGGCAGCAGGACAGACAGACACAGCAGACTGGAGCTATTTAAAGGGGCAACACTCGGTGGCTGAGTGGGGCGACGAAGTAGATAGCACGAGGATACAGTGACACCCAGGATGCCAGGCCAGGCGCCCCAAGAGTCGGCAGTATCCTTTCCTGCGACACAGACGATTACAGAGGGAACGGAGGCCTGAGCTCTCGCTGCAGTGAGCATAAGATGCCTGTGACACACGCGGCGGAAGGGTCCGCAGGCAGCGACTCAGGAGCTCAGACACAAAGTCCCTGGCCTCTGGAGGATATCGGGGGACAGAGGTCTGGCACACAGTGCTCCAGGTCAGCAGGTAAGCCAGGAGAGAAGCGGAGGCCGGACGCCTGGAAAAGATCAACGTTTAAGGCACAGAAAGTAGAGGAGACTGAGAAGAGCTGCCAGAGACCAGAGGGAAAAAAAAAGGGGGAAAGGTATTTTGAAAAGGAAAAAGTACTGAACTACCAAAAAGCTTGAGAAGTCGAGGGAAAGAACTGAAAAATACGGTTGGGTTCGGCGACAAGCAAGGCGCCGGGGCGGGCAGAGCTGGCGGCGGGAGCGGGCCTCCCAGGTGCGGGGCCGAGCGAAGCCCGCGGGAAAGCGCAGGAGAACTGTGGTGCCAGCCGGAAGGGGCCGGTGACAGCAGCTGGAGGGGGAGCCTGGTCACGGCGGAGGCGGTAGCGGACAGAGAGGAGGCCACCCCGCCACCGTGACAGGCGGCTTCCAGGTCTGGTGGCCGAGGGTCGGTCTGCCCTCCGTGCGGAGAGGCGAGGTCAGCGGCTGCCCATGAAGGGGGTGGGGCGGGGTTGTACATTAGAAAAAAGTCAGAAAGGGGCCGAGGGGGAGCCTGGGGGCGGGGAGGAGGGACTTGCGCGCCTCACGGAGGGCCCAGCTGAGGCTGGAGAATTCCAGCATGAATCTGGACTGGCTTCGGCCTGCACATTGCGAGCCCTTCACTGTCAGGGAGCGTGGGGCACCGAGGAGGCAGGAGAGCGGACTGGGCCAGGTGGGGGTGCCACAGGGCCCCTGAGCCGAGAGGGGGTCGGGGGGGGGGCGTACTGGGCCCCCGTGCCCAAAGGACAGGCCGCGGGCCGAGAACCCAGGCTACATCTAAGAACTCAGCAGGGAGGCGGTTCTGGGCAAGAGCGGGCTGTGTGCGGCAAAGAGCCTGGTCACCTGGACGTAGGAACAGGGACTAAGCAGGAGAAAACTTTTGCAAGTGGCCGATGTGACCGACAGGAAAACAAGCATTTCGTCCATGCGAATCCCAGCTTAACTTCAGGCCGTCCCCCGGAATTTCAGGGGACGCTTTCGCTTCAGTGAAACACTGCAACACGCACCGCCGACAAAGCGGTCCAGGGCTCAGTCCCGCCTCCGTGGCAGAATTATATCTTCACAAAAAACCACCAAAGCCTGCAGTGAAGATGCTGCAGCTGAAGGCAGGGGTGAAAGGCACGGGGCTCTGGTGGCAGGGAAAATGGGTTTGTAATCCCAGCTCCACCGCCCCAATAGTTAGGGGGCCCTCACCTTCTCTCTGCTCCCCACCATTCCCACCAGCAAGAGCTTCACAGGGCCGCTGTGCAAATTAAATGCTCATTAAATTAACTAAGTAAAATCAGTTTCTTTAATTAATGCTAACCTATGTGAGGCTTGGTGCCTCCCCCCGCTGCAAGATGGTCAAGCGCGAGGGCAGGATTACCTCACAGAGCACCTCCTACCTTTGCACACCTGCACCAGGCAGGGGAACAGGGCCCGGCGCCTGCCTCCCGGAGCCCTGAGGCCCAGGGAAGCCGCTCTGCGAGGTGCTGCCCTGGGCTCCAGCGCGTCTAGGCCTTCGGCACGGAGGAAGCCCGTGCCCAAGAGGAGCACCAGGAGGTGTTTATTTATTTATTTTTAAATTTTATTTATTTATTTGACAGAGAAAAATCACAAGTAGGCAGAGAGGCAGGCAGAAAGAGAGGGGGAAGCAGACTCCCTGCTGAGCAGAGAGCCCGATGTGGGGCTCGATCCCAGGACCCTGAGATCATGACCTGAGCCAAAGGCAGAGGCTTTAACCCACTGAGCCACCCAGGCGCCCCCAGGAGGTGTTTAAAGGCAATTTGTTGCCCAGAAACTGATCACTAAAGATACAAATAAAACAAATAACAATCAAGAAATGACGTTATGGAAGAAAACAGAGGCAGAGAACAGGCACCTGGAGGTCTTGAGCCAGAAGGGGAAGGAGGGTGAGAAGAGGCCCCACCTGTACCCCAGAAGGAACAGGGCATGGGGGTCCAGGGCATTCTGGAAGACAAGACTTTGCTGGCCAGATCTCTCTGCATGGGGGCAAAGAGAACCCGGGGATGTGGGGACACTGTTACCTGCTAGCCCCCAAGGCCCCAAGAATAAGCTGATGGCAGTGGCGGCAGGGCCACCCCCAACCCTCATGGGAAAAAGAGACCTGAACACCCCCACGGAGCAGCTGGCCGAAGGACGGATGCTAGTTTCCCTGATTTCACACCAGCTCTTCTGCGCTTGGGGCAGGACTGCCAGGCCATCGGCCCATCAGTCGGCCAGTCCTCGGCAGCAGGGGGGTTCCCAGGTGAGACAGTGGAAGCCTCCTGGAGGGCAGGCGACTCCCAGGGGCCAGAGGTACCAAGTGGCAGGACAGGAGCCCCACGCCCTCCAAATCCAAAGTCCACACACCTCTCCTGTAGTGGACTGCACATTTTCGTCCCCACAAAATTCATGTGTTGAAGCCCTAATCCTCAAAAAGATGTCAGAAGCTGCGGCCTTTGGGAGGGGAGGAGGTCTGGAGCGTAGAGCCCTCATGATGCCATCATCAGTGCCCTGCTTAGAGACAGAAGACAGCGGGTCTCTTCCTGCTCTCGGCAGTGTGAAGACACGGCAAGAAGGTGGCGAGCCACAAGCCAGACACGGGATCTGCTGTTACCTGACCTTGGGCCTCCCGGCATCCGGTGCTAAGAAATAAATGTGTGCTGTTCATCGGCCACTGTGACACTGGCACCGATACTTTGCCGAGACACTGCTCCCACCCAGTTCTCCCACGGGATGCTCCTCCTCGCCTGGCATCGAGGACCCCCCCTTTGGGGTCTCCTGCCACCACATGCAGCGGCCCTTCCTTCCGTGGTTCCGCTCCTGCCTTCCAGAGATGGCTCACGTGACTTGGACTCCTTTGGTGGCCTTGCCCCCGCCTGCCCCCCACCTGCAGCCACCACCCAGCATGCCACTGGGCCCCAATCTCAGCCTCCGACCCAGCCCTTCTCCGAGCTCCAGAGCCTTGGCTCCCCCACTCAGGCTCTTCGAATGCAACTGTTAAAACAAAATACTTCTTTCCCTCCATGTTCACTTTCTTAAGAACCAATCTGACGGAAATCCCTTCGGTGCCATCACACTGGCTCCATAATGGAGTCTGGACTTCCGAGTTCATGCCACTTGCCCTCAGGTGCCCCACGTGGCGACTGTCCCAGGAGAGAGGAACCCGACCCAGCGGCCAACCCCTCATTCCAGGCACAGAGCCACTATTAGGCAAGCACTGGGTTCCGGGGACCCTCACAATAGTCCCTGCCACTCGGCACCGAGGGCCCGGTGGCTAGACGCACGCTGAATGAGGAACCACAGCTGTGTGCTGGGCGTCGCCGCACAGGGAAACCTCAGCTCATCTGGAAAGACGTCCCTGAGGAAGCGACACTGATGTCATCTCAAGGATGGGGGAGTGCTCAGCTCTGGGGGCAAAGGCTCAGAGATGCCACCAGGACATGCTGCAGGAATGGAAAGATGCACCCCCAGCTGGGACGCGGGCCTGGGAGCTGTCAGACAGGAAGGAAGGGTCCGGGCCCGGAGGCTTCGGAGGCCCCACCCAGGAGCTCCGTGTCACCGCGTCTGGGCTTGGAGGGTGGGCGCAGAGCTAGACGTTCAGAAGGTCACTCCGGCCACGTGGAGACTAGACTGAACGGGGCCTCTCCAAAACATGAGCAAACTGAGTCTAGCAGTGTATTAAGGGGATTCTGCGCCAGAACCAAGCGGGATTCATTCCAGGAACATAAGGGGGCTGTAGGAGTTTCCTAGGGCCACGGTAACAGAGTAACCACAAGCCAGGGGCTTAAAACAACAGACTTCTCCCTCACAGTTCTGGAGGCTACGAGTCCGAGTCCGAGTCCGAGTCCGAGTCCGAGACCAATGTGTCTGGCAGGCTTGGCGGGAGAATCTGTCGCGTGCCCCGCTCCTGGCTTCTGGTGGCGGCTCAGCGCACAGCTCCGGCGGCCCACCTCCGGCCCGCCGCCGCACTGCCACCTTCCCCGGGTCTGTGTCTCTACATGGCCTTCTTCTAAGGACACCAGTCGCAGGACCGAGGGCCCGCCCTACTGCAGCATGACCGCCTCTCCACTACTGACATGTGCAAGGGCCCTATTCCTGAGTAAGGTCATCCTCGGAGGTGCCAGATGAACACGAGTTTCTGGGGGACACTGGGCAAGCCGCTACAGTGGCCAATATGCAAAAAGCAGTCAGTGGAATGCACCACGTTGACAGAAGGAAGGAAAAAAGAAACACATGATCATCTCCACTGATACAGAAAAGGCCTTGGGAAATCTAATGCCCTTTTGTGATAAAAGCACTCAAAAAACCAACAGCAAAAAGGAATTTCCTTAGCCTGACAAGGGCAAGGCCACACCTAACATACCCAACGGTAAAAAAAACTGCAAGCTTTCCCCCTGAAATTAGGAACAAGACAGGATGACTGCTCTCACTGCTTCTATTCAACATGGTGCTAGAGGTTCTTGACGGGAAATGAAGCAAGAAAAAGAAATAAAAGGCATCCAGGTTGGCAAGGAGCAAGTGAAGGATCTCTGCTTGCAGATGCAGCATCACACGGAGAGGAGCTAACGGGGCCTTGGACAGATCAAAATCCCCGCTTGGTTCACAGACACTAGACATGAGCGTTCTGGACACGCAGCCTGCTGTCCCGCTGCTGTCTCCCCCACAGGAGATTGCACACAAAGACGTGCCCTTGCTCCGCGGGGTGTTGAGAAGCCCGCTTCTGTGAACGCACGGCGGCGACGGAAGTACGTAGAGAAGCACAAAGACCGACGGGGTTCGTGACCCACCAGCTGGGAGCACGGGGAAGTGAGAAGCACTCCCCGTGGCTGAAAGACACCGCCCCGCCCCGAGAGCTACATCAGATCTTGGGGACTGCGAATGTGACCTTTTTGGGAAAAGGGTCTTTGCAGAGATCATTGAGTCAAGGATCTTGAGATGAAGAGACCATCCTGGATTATCTTGGGTGAGGGGTAAGCCCCGGACGCCACCACGGGTGGCCTCAGGAGAGGTGGGAAGACACAGACGCGCAGAGGAGAAGGCCACGTCAAGGCAGAGGGAGCGACCTGCACGCTACGGCTCTGTGCGCAGAGCAGCCAGCAGGCTCCGGAAGGGGCAAGGAACGGATCCCCGCGGAAGCCTGAGGAGGGCACACAGCCCGGGCACAGTTCAGACTTCTGGCCTCCCGAACTGTGAGAGAATAAATTCGTGTGGTTTTAAGCCACCTAGTTTGTGGTAATTTGTACAGGGCCTCAGGAAACTCCCGTCCTGCCTCTGTCCTCCCCGTCTCCATAAGTGGTACCACCAGTCACCGCCCCCCCCCGGCCTGACCTCCTGCGGGGCGAGCTTCTGAGCATCATGTGCCGCAGCCGTGACGCCCATGCTTCTCAGGGGTCCCCCGGTACCTCTCTCTGCCGCGCGCTGCCACCACCCGCCTTAAAGAGCCGCCTGAGGCTTACGGAGAGGTCAGGAACCTGCTCAGGTGCGACAGAGCAGCAAGGGCAGACCCTGGAGGAAAACCCAGGCGAAACTGGTTTCAAAGCCCAGGGTTCTCACTGCCCTGCCTCTCAGGCCGAGTCGGATACAAGGAGGTCATTACGTGGGAGAGAGCTGACAGCAAACTCTGCCTCGACCTCCAGGGACCAGGCTGAGATGGAAACTCAGGTATCACATTCCAAATGTGGACGGTGTCGGAGGCGGCGGCTAGGGAGGTGGTGCAGAGCACAGAAGAGCCGGGATGGAGTTCAAGGAGCACCACCATCTGGAGGCTGGGGAGAGGGGGAGGAACCAGTGAAGGAGACAGAGCCAGTCAGGCTGGACAGAGGGACCCGGGCGGTGAGATGTCATGACGGCCACGCAGACAGAGCAGTTCACTCGGGGCTCAGGAGCGAGGACAGGTACCGTGACCCAAATGCTTTGTCCAGGATGGGCCCTGACCTGGGCCCTGTGCAGTACTTCCTTCCCACCCACTCGGGACATGCTGTCATGGCAACTGTGGTCTAGAGAGACGAAGCCACTGCCCGGGGTCACGGAGCAAGTGACCGGGCCCCTTCCACTCACCGAGCACGCGCTGTGCTCCTCCACGGCACACTGGGTGGTCACGTGGCAGATCGCGTGACGGCTGCTCCGTGTGTCCCTCCCCAGGGCCTAGCAAGCCACGACACATAGTAAGCACCCAGGGACTGAGGGGAAATGGTGCGGCTGGTGGCTCGTGTGCGCTCTGAAGTGGAGACAGGGGCAGTAGGAGCCTGGCTTTTGGGAGACTGTGCTCAACGACAGACCATGAAGAAGAGGCACCAGCTGCCAAGAGAAACAGACTCCCAAGTGCTGCTGGGGGGGGAGGGGGCGCAGCTGGCCGTGGGCTTGGTGACCACTCCCTTACACGTCTTGCCATCCTTGGGAGTGGTGTGCTCTACACCCTTCCTGCTCTAATGCCACCTCCTCCGTGAGGCCTTACCCAGCCGCACCAGCATCCTGGCTGCCCCCGCATGCTGGGCCGACACCTCCCGCAACGGCGTGCCGCACCGTATCGGTCTCAGTGTTTCCCCCAGCGCCTGCCCCCAGTAGGCACGCAGCACACGTTTGTGACCCAGGTGGCATTTTACCAGTAAGCATGAGATGGGAAGGGCTGCCGCCACCTTCCCGATCTGTGAAATCACTCACGGAGAGGGCCAAGTCCTCCGAATGCCAGACGCGCGCCTGCAGGAACACACCGTCGGAAAGGCACTCGTGGGCAAGAGAAATGAGGCGGTTCAGAGCTCTTCCGACTTGGGAGAGCAGGTTGTGGAGGCGTGTCGCCTCTTAGCTGCGGCCGTCCCTCTCAGCTAGCGGGGCCCGCGTGGGAGCCGTCTGGTTTCACACACGTGACTCCCTTCCGACAGAGCGTCACACCAGATAGGAATTAATCAAGTAATCACCACAGTTCGCAGGCGAAAGGGACTTCTAATGGCCTCACGATCATTTCATCAAAAGTCTCCCTTGATTCTTCAAGTGATGACTCTCTTTCTGGGTCTTTGCTTAATTAACGCGGCAGACAGGACGGTGGAGAAGCAGTGAGAGACAGGGGATGTGTACCGGCGAGGGACAGCTAGGGGCTGCTCAGAGACACCCCGCCTTCAGGCGGGGAGGAACTCCACAGTCTAACTGAGCTGCGGAACAACCTATGGCCAGCACGTAACAAAAGAGCCACCGTTTCTGTAACGTTATTGAGAACGTACCTTGTTGGTATCAGCGACACTGTTTTGTCGGGCATCAAAGATGATAAGCTTGTGAGACTGCGCGTTAGCATCCATTATCGTCTGCAAGTATTTTTCATCTTCTTTGCAGCGTTTATCATTGGGACCCACAAGTGGCTGGCTGCAACGGGTAATTGTTGCCTGACTTTCTGGATGAATCCACGATAACACCTAGTGTTTGTAAGCAACAAACATTAGTATGGCTCCTAAAACAATATGTGCTGATTGCCAGGCACTAAAAATAAGCTGTCTTTTCAAGGACGTCCTCTTCTGCATACGTTCCTCGAAGGTGAGGGCTGAAACCAATCACAGCACGACAGTGCCTCTGGAACGCTGGGTCAGGTGGAAAGAAGTCTGACTAGATAACCTCTAAGAATCCCCTTCCACCTCTCAAATTCTATGACTCAAAGGAAAACAGAAACTAAGCAAACTCTGACTAATGTCAAGCCCCACTTTATTTGAATGACTCGTTTTATTTTGTCTCCTCATTTAAAACATTTTTGTATGTTCACGATCACATATGTGGTAGGATGACGGCAAAGTGAAGACAGTCTCTTATGAGATCTGAAGCTATGCTCCCAAACCTCCCATTGCCCTCAGGCAGCCAGGAGACTCAGGATCATACCCGACCACAGACTCTAGGCTCTAAGACATTCACTCCCTCTCTGATTACGGTGAGAGCGTCACGGGCGGACACGTACGTTCAAAGTCATTAAACTGTACATGTGCAGTTACACCTTAAGAAAGCTCTTTCAAACACTTCAGCCCCTGCTGGCTCCTACGCCGATCTGGGTAATGGTGCGGCATTCTACTCGGCGTCTAAGAGAGCGTCTTTGCTCTAAGACGCCTTGATGAAACCAGCGAAGGACGCTGTTAATGCAAGAGTGTGCTCTTTCTTGCTACTTCTTTGTTAGTCTCCACTGCCTATTGAGCTAAGTTTTAGGCTCATTTTTCTACTTTCTATTTTGTTCACTAGAGTTTTTCCTGTCTTGCTTCTTTCCATATTAGATCCAATCCAGTGTGGGTTTCTACCTAAGTGACAATGTTTATCACTTACCGGGACTCTGCCTTTTGCTCGAAAGGCTGCCACTTTTGAAAGGTCATCATCTTTCACACTAGTTGGCACAACAATGACAGCGGGGTAGGTGTCACAGAGCTCATAGTTGCTGTTCACTTTGGATATTTTCCAGCTCTCATTTGGCAAGCCCTGCAGGGTGTTAAGAGAAGGGCGGGAGAGCAAACCTGCACTTGCAGAAAGTATGCAGTGTGAGCCACATCCATTTCTTATGTTCTCCTAAAATCCATTCATAATTTGTTGTTCACTGCTACTTACAAGTTTAAATATATTTATCTAACAAAACCCATTTCTTACCTATTTTTAAAAATTTAATGAAGCAGAAGACTTTCCAAACATATTTTAAAATGGTAAAAATTACATACAAGAATCCCAATCCTGTACTTTTTTTTTTTTTAAAGATTTTATTTATTTGACAGAGAGAAACACAGAGAGAGAGGGAACACAAGCAGAGGGAATGGTAGCGGGAGAAGCAGGCACCCCACTGAGCAGAGAGCCCAATGTGGGGCTTGATCCCAGGACCCTAGGATCATGACCTGAGCCGAAAGCAGATGCTTAACGACTGAGCCACCCAGGCGCCCCCAATCCTGTACATTTCTTGCTGTGTTTTCTATAAAGAAAGAGCATGGTATTGCTTTTGGAAAAAAGAACATGTTCTTCTCTAAAGAACGTGTTCTTTAGAGACACAGAAACTGTTTACAAACATCTATAGGAAGTAAGATAAACCCCCATGCCAAATATACAGTGGAGACAAAGATTAAATGTCACGAAAACAGTATCTTATCGGATATCTTGAACCTGACAATGCACTGAAGACTTTCTAGGCACAGGAGCACCACACCAGACCGAAGTAGTCATGCCATATACTTAATCTAATTCAAGCCATTGGTTTTGATCCTTACTCATCAACTCATTACCAAAATATCTAATAAAAACCACCTGGCTGATACACTTTTTAAACCCTTGTGCTCATACTCCACTTGCCCTCTGGACAAAGACTGAACAGCAGCAGCATCAAAGGGTTGGCATCGGGAGGATGGGGCATCCCAGGGATGAAGAACGTACAAGCTACGTAAGTCATACCTACACATACCTTGCTTCAAACGGTTTCTGCTCTACTGTATTTCTAACCTGTTAGAAAAGAGAAAGACACTCAACCCACTATTTTTGGTTTCATAAGGACCATACTTTACCTGTCTCTTGTACTCAGATACAGGATCATAAACTTTCCACCCATTCGTTGGAAATTTTTCCTTGTAGCTGAATGCAAAGAGTGTCTGGATACAAAACACACAAAATACACGTTAGTATTTCTTTGCTATATCATATACCCAATATTAAAGCTTTTCATTCAGCTATGAACTAAATATAGTAAGATTTCTATTTTAACCTGTACATTTTGAAGAAACAAATTGGCACTTTCCTTAATCATTACACAGAACTCATGAATTTTAAATATCCTAACATTGGTCACAAAGAGAGAAAAGAGATAAAGGAAACCTCTGGAAAAAAGGAATAATTAAACATGACTTTTTGAACCCCCCCCCAACAAAGGCATGCAAAAAAGGTTTATTTTGGTGTACTTGCCTGCCCATTGGAAAGAGGAAATGCAAGTTTGTTGAGGTTTTCAAATATCCCAAGTTTACTCTGTTCTTCCTGCTTATAAGCAAGTCGCAAATTCCTCATATCCTATTAAACAATTAGCAAAACTCATTTACTGAACATTTATTATTTGTGAGGCAGACACCATGTTATAAAGAGATAAAGGAAATATTTGTATTCATTTCTCATGTTATAGATTGCTTCTACTAACAAAAGACAATTACCAAAAGCACCTCCAACAAGGTACCAGCCATTGAAGAACCTGGAACAGAGGGAGGCATGCTAGAGAAAGAACTCATCAGATGGGAACAAGAAGGTTAGTGCCTAGAAGATGTGTGCTGACTGCTAGAGGTGTGCACAGAAGCAGCGGCGAGCTCTAGGCTGCCCAAAGGGTCGACTGCACATTTTGCAGCCTCCATAAAATAGAACCGTGGCAGAGGTTTCTCCCTGTGCTCACAGCAAGGGCCCGTATCACATAGAGACTGTGGCCCTCGGGACACTCCTTACAGAAATTCAATGCTGTTTCCCAAAATCGGTTTCTTTTCTTTCCTTTTCTTTTTTTGTTTTTAAAGATTTTACTTATTTCTTTGACAAGGGAGAGACACTGAAAGAGGGAACAAGAGCAGGGGGAGTGGGAGAGGGAGAAGCAGGCTCCCCGCTCGGGCTATCTGACCTTTTTAAACCTACGCCGTTAGTTAAACACAGAAGTCTCGTGCTTTAACGTGACATGAAATTCAAAGATAAAAATGACCACAGATTAAAGCAAGAGCAATTCGGGAAGTGGCGAAGTTGCTGCTGCAATATCATTTATAATAAAGGACAGTGACTGAAGCGCCCGTCAGGAGAGGCTGGAGCGCCCAGTTGCTGTCGGAGACCAGCAGCAGCCCGCACCTTACCAAGGAGTTCCGAGACACGTGGCTAAGGGGGAAGGGCGGGCGGGAGGGGCGAGGGGACAGACTACCACCTACGTCTGTAAGGACCACGCAGACACACTTGCGCGTGCAGCTTGTGTGTGGAAATCGGCAACGGCCAGCACCTGCCGGGAGTGGCACAAGGTGGCTGCGGGCTGGGTGGACACAGACTTACTCCGCCCTACACGCCCCTTTTGTACCTTCTGAATTGGGTACCACCTGTTAAAAGAAACCAAACCTTACCCCTTACAAGGCTCTCGGGCATGAGCTGAGCGGGCTGGGCCGTGGCCCTAGCATGTGGCTAGAAAACATTCTAAAACCACCATCAGCAAATGCTCACAGGGGCCATAAAAACACCTGCACTCAGCAGCCCCAGGACGCCTCCCGAGGCAACCAGGCAACACCACTTGCCAGGGCGCCCCCCTCCAGGCTACTCTGAACGAACACACGCACACACCTTGGTAGGTGATTGAGCTCACTTGCTATTTAGGATTGCTGAGAATGAAATCGTTCCAAGCAAAGGAGACAGCAGGTGCAAAGACTCCGACGCAGGGGTGGGGTGGCCTGAGGCGAGTGTGCGCAGCTGAAGGAACCGGATGAGTGAGAATGAAGGGAGGGTGGCCAGAGGCGAAGCCACACAGGGCGCTCGTCCAGCACAGACACACGGGCTTTTGGTGAGTCCTCCCTCTAGCCTAAGGATGACGGGACATTACCGGAGAGTTCTAAGTTCCCAAACTGCAGGACTCGTCGATCACCCCTCTGCTTTACGCCCCACGACTGCTTCACACAGCTCGGCATGGGGAACCCTGGCCCGAGGAGGACGGACGCAGTCTGTCTCGGGACAGCACTGCCCTGAAGCGCCCACGGGGAATCTACCACGCCAGCAGATTCACGATCTGCAAGAGCAAAGGAGCCTTTGAAAAAAATGGGTTCAACTGCAGTCTGGGGCCAACCAGAGGGAGCTGTCTTGAGAGATGTGATCAAAGCGAACTGATCGGCAGCAATCCAAACCCTGACCGTGGACGGGACCCTAGCAATTCTACATGGACTCTCCTTCCCGGGACTTCAGGGTTATTAATAAAGTGTACCCCGTGAGGTAAAGTCCTTGGGAATAAGACACAACACTGGTTAAAGTGTTTCTTAAATGACTAGTCAGCATTAAAAGCATCACACGCATTTCTACTTAACCCACTGGAGGAAGGGTAGAAAACCAAACACAAGCACGGCTCAGGTGAAAATCCTGGCATTGAGTTTTTAATCCCGGAATTTGTAGACTATTGCTTTCTCTTCAGGAAGTCTCTGAGCATCCCCTGTTCTGAAGGGTCGTGTTAAAACAACAAACTGGGAAAAAAATACTGATCTCTGCTTTTCACTTGGTTTCTCTGAAATGTAACAAATAACACGAACACTGAGGTTCTAGGTCCGTGATTATTAGAATTCTTCGACAGAAGACAAGAGGCTTACCTCGACAGCTCCCAGAGTGGTACGAGTTAGCTGCCACGAGACCTGAAGAGGCCTCTGTCCCGAAACCACGTGACTGCCAGCCCCGGTGACTCTCGCCGCCCCCAGACCGTGGCGAGCGCGCTGGCGAAAGCCCCTCGCCGACTGCCCCGGCAGTCCCACCAGGCTCCGCACCATACCTTGCACACGATCTCTATACCGCAGGAATTGTCCCCGTGGCTCTGCACGCCAATCTTCTCAACTCTGCTGATCACACCAAGGGGAACGTCGAGGACAAAATTCGGGTCCTGGGTTTACAAATTAACGAAGGCCTATCAGTGTCAGTCAGCAGAGCTTTCATATTTGAAGTCTTCTCAGGGTGAAAACACATGTTTATTTCACATTTCCCCTTTGAAGTCGGATTTATAACATGCTTTACGAAGTCGATGTCAAGACTACAACTAAACTCCTCCCACCAGGTCTAAGTGTGAGTAATAGCACTTTTTTCTAGATGCAGAATCTATTTCCAAATGTGACATCTTAAAACTCACCCTGTGGTTTTCTCAGAGTGATGGGATTTCAGGGTTCTTTCTGCTTTCTTCTTTATCATTGACTGTGTTCTAAAGTGATTTTAGAAATGAAATACCCCTTTAAAAACTTACCCTCTCTACATTCTTGAAGTACATCTTGAAGTCCGTCACTGTCAGGGTTCCGCTCACTGCTCCCATAAATGGGCAGATGTACATGACGTCTTTCACTGAAAGAAAAAACCCCAAGTATCAACTTCTGCCACAGTCTTGTGCTTCAATAAATCTTGAGTTTCCAAATATATATACTTGTGAGTCCAGTTTTCTAGGAGCTTTACATTTTTTTATCAAATTAGATAAAGACACAGATAGTCTTCTAAGAAAACTGGGTTTTGTAAAACAGTTCTGATTTGCTACTTAGAGGGGTTTTAAGTAAAGGGCCTCATAATAAGTTACATTTTATCACTGTTTTCCAGGTAGTTAACATTTTTCCTGAGTGATAAATTCATCATGTTCAAAAACACAGTAATTAAACTCTGAAGAACCTGGGGGGCTATTTCATTAATTACTCCTAATGAAAGCTAAAGCACCTCCAAAGGAAACTGCTTTACAGATGTCAAAAAGTAGAACCACATCGGGGGCGTGGAAAACGACTTCTTTGCTTCAAATTCCTTATCAGCTTCCATATCAATTTTCATTTTCTATTGTTAATATCAACATATTTAGTATCACTCTCAACCACGAACTAGGGTCCAGCGAGGGTTAAGAAGCTCGCCCTATCACGAAGATAGCACACCCTCACCGTCTTCTCGAAGTGCCCCCCGCACCGGAAGAGCAGGAGTGAAACAGCTACAGAGGAGTCCGAGGGGGACAATTAAAGGCACTAAAGTTGCCATCCAGCCAAGTTCTCAAAACACTTCCATTAGACTTTTCCATGGCTCAGTATGCACTAAGCAGCTTCTGCTGCTGGGGTTCTGGGGATAAGCAGGCACAGTTCCTGCTCACCAGCAGCCAAGCCTTACAAGAGGCACTACACAGAAGATCTTGGGCACGGTAAGAGCTCAGAAAAGGACGCACTTAGCTCAGCAGAGGAACAGAGTGGTGGGAGGGGAGGGGCAGGAAGGGAGGAAAGAGCACAGAGTTGTTGGAGGTTAGTGTGGATGGGTCAAAGGGTGCAGCCAGGATGACAGGACCCGAGGCCAGAGCAGACTGATTCATGAAGGTTCACAGCAGCTTTGTTACTAACGGCCAACAAGTAGAAACGGCCCAAGTATCTACTGACAGACGAATGGCAAGCAAACCGCAGTGTAGCCACACAATAGGATTCTGTCCAGCAGGAAAAAGGAATGACTGCTGACCCCATTCCACAGTATCACAATATGGATGGCAAAATAACTATGCTGAGTGGAAGAAGCCAGACAAAAGAAGAAAAGACTCAGTGACTACACTTCTATAACACTGTAGAGAAGAGAAATCAGTTAGAAAAGAAAGGGAAACAAGGAAAGAGTTTCAAACCCACCGGTGGGATAAGTGGGGTCCAGAATCACAGACCAGGACACTCAGCAGCAGTATCGTCTGGAGGCCCTGGGAGAGCCCAGCTACTCAAACCTTCTTCTTCTTCTTAAGATTTATCTATTTATTTCAGAGAGTAAGAAAGCGAGGCAGGAGGGAGAGGGACAAGCAGACTCCGCTCTGAGCCTGACATGGGGCTCAGTCGCATGACCCTGAGATCACGACCCAAGCCGAAACCAACAGTCAGATGCTTAACCAACTACGCCGCTCAGGCGCTCCCGACACGGGATGATTACACTGAGACCCAGCACACACGTCTTCCCACACACGCGCGGGAAGAAGGCAACACCCAGTCTAGCCGACTGGACTGCCCAGCCCAAGCCCCGTAGTGGCGAGATGAAAAGTTCCCGCCCGCCCACAGCACGGTGGGCTCCCTGGGCAAAGCCTGGCGGTCCAGGGGGGGAGGGGGTGCTCTACTCGTGCCACTGCCCTCACGGCGCAGGGTGGCAGCACGCGCTCTTTCTCTCGTGCTCCCGTTGTACTTTCCGGTCTCTCGTAAGCCACCGAAATTCTTTTGCCAAGTTCTCAAACCTGTTATTAAGATACGACATGGATCTTCTGTCAACATATTCTTATAGTGAAGGATTCCAACGAAGCATCACATTACAACGAAGCTGCGCCGAAGCATTACGTTCCAGGGAGTGTCTAATCAGCCTTCAATTCCTCAGGAAAAGTCAGGGCCCTCTTCTGTTGGTGATGCCACCAAACGTTCAGCTGGAACTTAGAGTGATCCTATATAGTCTTCTACCTCTTAAGGTCATGAGGACATTAGGAAGAATGAACAGACCTAGTCCATCTGTCCCTAATTAAATTGGTTGGGCTGATCTCCAGCACATACATTGCCTGTGCTCGCAAGTAAAATGCCGTTTCATTTTATGGCTCTCTATAGGCAAAGTGTACTCATTAAACTTACCAGTGGCCTTGATGGATTCTCCTGGAAAAAGTGGTGTTTCTTCCATCTGTGCCAGCTTATTGCCATCTCTTAGCGCCTGGCAAAAAACCAAAGAGCAGTAAATCCCACTTTCCTGCTGGATACCTGGGAAGAATCGTGGCATTCTGTGCTCTTGCTACATGGCTACAGAAGCGTGCACACTGGATGCTCCCCACCCCCCACAAGACAATCTCAAAGCTCAGCATCACAGGACACCATGCTGCATTTTTTAGCGAACTGTCACACGTGTTTAAATTCACAGTTAGAAAGCATTAATACAGAAATGGCTTGACATGACAGATAGACACTGTAATCACTACACAGACAGCTATCACAAGGTGCCTACAGAATTTGGAGGTGAGGTCAGAAAAAGGTTACCTTCTGAGCAGGAAACTAACACAGAGGAAATCAACATGAGACGTAGGTGCTTAGCTAGCCGTGAGCACTATCTAGTGTGCGGAACCCCGAAGTCTGACGGAAGTAACCAGGGAGGGGTCTCAGCGGCGGGGACGTCCTAAGGAAAGCCCTGGGCTTCTGTACTGCAGCCCAGCTACCTGCCTGTGTGTGCCAAGCGTCGGGGTGCGGGGGCACCCCCTCCAGGCCACGAGAGGGCGTGCTCGGGCTGGCCGCCGGGAGCACGTCCGTCACTCCTGCGGCGCAGGGCGTGTTCCTCGGGCCTCTCCCAGACCAATTCACTCTGCACCAATTCCTTGCTCACCGAGCGAGTCACTAATGACTTCTCAGGTTTCCTGGCTACAATGATACCAGGAGAACGATGTCTTGGACGGCTGCAGGGACACACGCCCATGTTTCCAAACGTCCAGGTTGGCCCTGCTGCCCACCAGCCAGTTTCTTGTGAGTTTGGTCAGATATAGTGCCTGATAGCTCAGGAGAGCAGAGAAAAGGGTGTGCGAACTACCAAGTTATGGAGCCTGAACTCGGGGCCTGCTCCAAGTTACTGCCACCCTGGGACATGCTGCCAAGGAAACTGGTCACTTTCTCCTTGGCATCTCTGACATAATGTGTCACGAATAAAGAATAAGGTGTTCAAAACCCCAGCAATTCCCAAGCTGTGTTTCATAGAGCATTAAATTCCCAAGAGATGTGAATAGGTCTTTTTTTTGGGTCAAGTTTGGGTAATGCTGGGTGAAAGAAAAGCTAAACTGTGGTCTGTTTTTTTATTATAGTGAGAAAAGTCTTTAGCATATTAATATACACCGAATCAGCAAGAGGGCACTAGAGTCTGCCGCATTTCCTATACCGATTTGATCAGGGGCTGCTTTCCCCCCAAAACAGTTAACATCGGGAGGCCACTAGTATTCGACGAAAAACAGGTCAGACAATACTGTGTTTGCAGCACTATTTTGTGAAGCAGAATATTTAAGACAGATTAGAATTTATAATTCTAAATTATTGAACATTATAATTCTAGATTATTGAAAATTCAAAATAATTTTTTGCATAGTAACAAGAATACTCCAGTACGTTTCATTAATAGGACTTAAAGGTCAATTTAAAAACCCCATACATCACAGTTTTATCATTTTTATGAAACAAATAAAGGAAAAAGGTCAAAACATGAAAAGCAAATTCCATGCTAAATAAATGTTGGTTGGGGTATGTCTGTTCTACAGGGAGGGTACAAAATGATGTGGTCCATCCTCCTTATCAAGATACATGATTAAATAATATAGATTAGGGGTTCATTATTACCTCTGAACAACTTTATTCAGTTTGATGTTTGGGTCCAGATTTTTGGGACCCATGTTTGGGTCCAGTTTGATGTTTTTAAAACACTTCAGCCAAAAGTTTTAGGGACGTAGAGAACCGTTAAGGGTAAATGGAGAATTGTTAATGGATTAAGTTTTATACTCATACCTGATCTGGAAACATCTTTTATCAATAAAGCATAAGCCAATATTTATACTTCTAAATGTCCAGTTTTAGATATGCTAACAACATCATTAATCTTAGAAGCTTTGAAGTTCTGCTTTCTTTGGCCTGAACCAGTGATTAATTTTATAACAGTTACAAAGTGAGAAAGCTAGTTCGATCAAGCTCAATTTAAAGTTACTTCAAATATTACATCATTAAAGCTTATTTTTAATGGGTAAATATTATTATAGACCTAAATTCCTTAACTTATATTTAAAAATAAATGGGGAGAGGTTATTTCGAAATAAATGTACTAAAACAAGCTGTTCTGGCCAACTGAACCTGGAGGGGAGCGGGTGGGGGGGGGGGACACAGACGTGATTCACTTGAAGCTTTATAGCGACACGTCAAACACTCTCAAGTCCTCAACAGAGGATGGGAGACACCCGTGACTGGGACCATTCTGATAATGTACAGGGCTCTCAAGATTGAGGCTGAAGATCAAACATGTCTCTTTTTTCTGAGAGTCATGTTAAATTTGGCTTGAAATGCCTGTGCATTTATACGAAGCATGAATGCGCTGGTGAGACATAGTGAGACGGACCTTTCACTGATCATAATTCAATCTGGGACATGCTTTGTAATGATGGAAAAGCAACTATCAGAACCAAACAAATGATCCCACTGCTTCTGATTTTTGCATAATAGTTTGATTTTGTATAGGAAACACATTTAGCTTTAGCATAGGAATTCAGGAGAAGAACGGTTTCTAAAGGCTCGTTATTTTGTAAGTACAGTAGATTCCCTTAATAAAGCTGGTGTTAGGAAATGGGACTCACACTTGTGCTACATTAAGCTTTGACTGCAACTACCAAGTTGCACAAGACATGATTTGACCCTTGATTTATCCAACCCATGTACAGTATAATCAAAGAACGGAATATTCTTGTGGACAAAATTTGATCTCATGAACACACCATCCCTCTTGGTGCCCGGTTGAGGAATTCCCTGTGGTGATCTCATCCAAACCCTGTTCTGGTGACCCTGAAAGTCCAGTGGAAGGCCCGCCAGCTCCCTGAGTTTGTCCCCGAGGGCTCCCGCCCACCAGATGGCCCTGGCCTCTCTGCTACTTTCCTCATCACGAATCAAAGCTGCCGGGTGGACAGTCTCTGTAACGGCTGATGCCAATGGCAGTGGTCTTCAAGCTGGGCTCTTCGAGGTGCTTCCAGGGTCGCCAAAGGAGGGTGGGCTGGGCAAAGGCACAGCCGAGCATGGGGGCAGCTGGCCATGCGTCCCTGAGGCTGCTCTTCTAAGCGCTTCCACGTATGGGGATTCTCAACAGGCTTTGGAGAGAGTCCTGCTGCTTCAAAAGACTCCAGAGGGTCTTGAGGAACTGAGCAAAGAGTGAGCACTCAAGAACCTTGATGCGTGATTTTTCTTCTGGTTAATAAATATAAACCATACGGCCTCATTCCACGAATACCTACAAGGTACCAGGTACTATGTCGGGCACAGACCATGCAAGTTTGAATAAAGCAAAGTCTACACCCTCAAGGAGCGCCCTTAGCATATGCATCTGTCCCCTCTCGATCTCTGTAAAGGCTTTTCAGAGGCCTGCTGGGACTAAGACTCCTTACCTCACAGCTAACCCTGTCTGGGAAAACTGAGAAGCACAGACGGACAAATTTCTGGTTGACAAAATGTTGGATAAACCAATTTTTGCAAATAATGTCATAATGGAATCTACCAAACTTGGACAGGAGAGCACTACTATAGTGGAAGAGCGTTTGCTTATCATCTAGAAATCTAGTATGAAATGGCTTCTAAATACACAATCTGTAGCCACGAACAGATGAACACGTAGAACTTGCCACCTGATCAGCTTCTGCTTCAGAAGGGTAGCCATTGTGTTCTTCCTGAATCTCCTGCACAGCACCAGGTGCATGGACAAGAAAAGGCAAAGAGGAGAAAGAGAAACACGTGCAAACAGACAGGTGAAAGGACAGAAGTTCTTTCTTATAGAGACACTAAGCATGTAAAAGTTGACACACCTTTCACGGCTTTGCAAATCACAACATTTTCCCCCTTGGAGTTAAGGAAATAACGTGTTGGCCATCTATAGCATCCTCAGCCTAAAATGGAGTATCTAGTCTGTGTTTGTGCCGGGGCAGAAAAATGAAAAGCAAACAAACATCATGGATTTCAAAGAATGTACGGTCTTTTCTAAATCAAGCAATACTATAGCATATGGCAAAGAAACAAAATAACAGACACATAATATGCTCATAGAACATAAAGCATACCATAGTAACTAAGTAAAGGGCAAAACCAAGCCAAAATATAAAGGCAGTTCATAGACATGTATTTTAAACGCAGTTCGTACTCACACACTCTATAGAACTATTGTTCAGGGCTCAAGTCCACTAGTATTAACAAGCTATCCACACACATGCACATGCACAGATTACATGCTGGAGACATACATATACATATAATCTGTAAATTACTGCTAAATAAGTGTGCTTTATGAAGCAATACCGTATGAAAGGTTTCTAATTACAGTATCAATGTGCTTCAAAGAAACAGCTACAAGGTCACATATCTTTAAGTGTTTCCAATCTCTTTAAAGGTATACTGTGCTTAATTTAACGTCTTCACGGAATCATTTCCAAAACTTTAAAAATTGGACTTTCGGTTCAGCAGGTGGTACAAAGAACATAAATGCTGAAGATGACAAGATGATAACCCCTTTTAAAAGTTATATCAGCTCTCTGGGGCTGCAGATATTAAAATTTGGCATAGATATATTTTTCCTTCATGAAACTTTGGTTACCATGACTATATTTCTTTAAAAGGCAATCAGTGAAGAAGTAACAAAGCTTTAAAAAAAAATACTATTTCTCACCTTTCATTTTTAGCAATATGGCAAAATAGCTACCTAATACGTTGTCATGATTTATCATCATACTGATTTTACTACAAAGTTGGTACTGTTACCCTTCAAAGCAGGGTAATTTTTAAAATGCAAAGGTTTTTGAAATTTCCATTTTTTTAAATACAAAGAAAATGACACCTTTCTTTGATAAAATTTTTAAAAACAGGAAAATGAATGACTAAAACGATAAAAAAAAATCACACAGTAGTTCGAAGCCCATGCAAATGGGAAGCCGAACACTGATATTTAACAATGTGAATCAGTGAAAGAAAATGATTCTCACGAGCAAAAGGAAACATGATGAAAACAAGATTAAACAGAGATAAACCAACTGGGATAACAAGAATTTGACTTAACCTGCTTATTTTTGTACTACTTCATTGGCTTCAGTAAGATTAACCATTTTAAATTCAAGTCATTATTCTATCGAAATCCACATTATTTTCATTGAATGGATATAGGTTAATTTTCAAACATCTGATACTCAGGTTCAAACGCATGCACATTACCAATCTTTGTCTTGCTTTATGCATATTCTGAAATAAAGGGAAGGAAAGTCATGAGGAAAATGCAAGCGACAATCCACTTCTCGTAATAGCTACATCTGTATTTTAAGAAATACTAATTGGGACAGATTCTGCTAAATTTATCCTCAAGACCAGCACTTCTGCTCTTCAGATTCAGCGTGCAAACAGAAAGGTGACTTGCGATCTGACTTGGGATGGACAGCAAATCACCACTTTGTCGCTGCTGTTCAATTCTTTAGCGCGAGTTACACGGGCAGCGAGGTGAAAAGAGGACTCCGCGGGCCTGGCCGCATGAGCCCCCGCCTCGAGTCTCCATTTGGTCAGAATTCGTGCAGCCCAACAAAAGTCAGCACTGCACGCCGGCAGCAACTTTAGCATCCTGCCCTCACACACACCGGCTTTCGCCGCACACAAAAACACCGGAACAGACGAAGCGTTTCTAGTGGACACTTAAAGCTATGACACAGCAGGCCGAGTTGATCTGCGTGACTCATGAACCCAGTGAGAAGGGAAAGAACACTAAAGAGACTAAGTGTTCGATCAAGCACAGAGACACACAAGCAGGAGGCCCATGTGCCGAAAGCCACAATCCTTACCCTTATATCAGGCCTCCTGAAAACCTGTTAGTTAAAACACAGAACATCATCATCATGGACACATTACTACTGACCTGTGAAAGCCGCTGTTAAGCTCACCAGCCCAACCCGATGGAACAGAATAGTCCTCTAACTAAACCAACCAGATCAATCCCAACACATTTGCCCTCTAAGTTTTGTTTGCTGTCAAATCAATCTTAACACATTTGTCCTGTAGTTCTCAGGCAGGTCTCTGATCTGGAGAAACTTACTGCCCTTAGGCTAAGACAAACTACATTATTTTAAACACAAACCCCTTCTGTCAAGTACCATTATAAGCCACTGTGAACAGACTGTGTTTGAAAAGTTCAGTTGTGAGTCTGTTTGGAATACTGAATGCATTTTCCCCATAGAAACAATGACACAAAACTGCGGTTCTGCTCCCAAACCAGCCCACAGAAACAAAACAAAAACGGAACCCAAAAACCACAAAAGCCCCCACACTTGACCCAGAGCACGGCTCAGCTGTTAGCGCTAACGGTATCATAAACCCCAGCTACCCATAAATCTGAAGCTAGTTTCTATAGAAACTGTATTTCCAACTCTCACTCAGGACACCAAAATGAAACGCCCTGCTGTGGCCGCCAGCCCCGGAAGGGAAGGGTGCCTGCTCCTCCCCCTACTGCATAGGGAAGAGGCAGCTGCAGGTGGGAAGAGGTAGCCCGCTCTGCTGGGAGGGTAGGGGAGGGAGGGGAAGGGGGGGAGCCAAGCTTTATTAACCCTCGCCTGTGACTTCTATTCGAACATGCAGTGTATGCACTGGGGAAGCTCTGGCTGGAGAAAACACCCAAAGAACGGGTGGAAAGTAAGGAAGACTTGAACAGCTGTTTCCCAATCCACAATCGGAAATCCTACCACCTAACCACTATACGTTCTGTGGGAAACAGATCATAAAAAAAAAAAATCAGCGGAGGTTCCAATTATTAGCTTTCTAGGTTTTACTCAGGACAGATAAGATCATATGAATACAAGGCTATTGACTTCAAAAAACATCATGTATCATCATTAAAATACCCCCTGATGTAAAAAAAAAAAGGTTCTAAACTAAGTGATGATACTGCAGCTCAGACATCTCAAGCCCATAAATTCCTAAATATAGACTAACCTAAAAAACCTAAACCTGCCTTTTTTGTTTGTTTGTTTGTTTGCAGGAGGGGGCAACAGATACATTTATCCTCTTGATTGTGGTGGTTAAGAGGTGAGTACCTATCAAAATGTATTCAACTGTATACTTTAAATGTGAATTACACCGTGAGAGTTGTACAAAATCAAGAAAATACATGCCTACGTTAG
Source organism: Procyon lotor (assembly GCA_028646535.1). Lineage (NCBI taxonomy): Eukaryota > Metazoa > Chordata > Mammalia > Carnivora > Procyonidae > Procyon > Procyon lotor. The sequence continues at coordinate 3,288,503 of CM053612.1, forward strand.
TAAACAACGCAAAACGGGGCGTGTTCCTTCCCTCGTGAATGGTTCTATGTGTATAGTGTGAATAGCAGAGAGGAAAACAGTGAATTTTTTTCCCAAACACCAAGATTTAAATTTGTATAAAAGTTTGCACTGGGGTTAAAGCTGCCTTCCTCAGCTCTCTGGCTCCTCTCAAGACGTCCTTTGGGGCGCTCTGCACCAGAGAGGCAAGGGCTCCTGCTGACCACTCGCTCTTGGTGAGGGGGTCGGCGCGCTCTTCTCGGCCCCGCTGCGCTCACTGGGATCTGTGTACCAGCGCACCAGGAGGGTACGGCCTGGCCTCCTGGGCCGGTGGCCAGTTTGCCGGTGATACAAATACCAGCAAGCGGTTGTGTTGAAGGTGTTGTGCTAGGTGCCTCACATGTATCACCCCAACCCTCCCGACCCTCGCAGCGCTGCGAAGGAGATACTATTATCCCCCTGTGACAGATGAGGGAACTGAGGCGGCAGCAACTCACGCAATGTCACACAGCCGGCGACAGCAGAGTGGGAATTCAAACCCAAGCTGGCTGGTCCTAGCGCCCACGTTTTTACCCTCAATATGGCGCCCCGTCCCCCCGAACCTGTTCTCCTTCTGAAGGAGGCTGACATAGGCCCTCGAGGCCTAATGCCCAGAATGTCCTGCTCTGTCCCCCTCTCCCCTCACCACATCTTGTTTACACATCCATTTCAAGCCTCACCGCAGTCCAACTTGAACTACACGCTTTGGTGTCTCTTTCTCCTATTAGGGATTCTGCGCAGCCCAGCCCCCTGCACATCAGGTGCTCACATCACGACTGTGGAAGTGAACAGGTGGCAGCGATCAGGAGCCTCTAGGATCCGTTTGTACCTACCACACACATTTGTGCAGACTGAGTGTGTAGAGTAAATGAGGACCGTGTGCATTTCGTGCATAGGCCGCCCTATTTAATACATCAAACCTCTGCTGTAACACCCATTATGCAGATGAGGACACTGAAGCTCAAATGGTTAAATAACTTGTGCAGCTCGTCAGTTATCAGGACTCAATGCAAAGTGCTCCAAATCCAATGCTTATGATCTTTTTGATAAGCCATATAATATGACAATTCTAACTCAAGTAAGTATCAGTGTTTTCTTTTTTTTTTTTTTAAGATTTCTTATTTATTTGACAGAGAGAAACACAGCGAGAGAGGGAACACAAGCAGAGGGAATGGTAGCGGGAGAAGCAGGCTTCCCGCCGAGCAGGGAGCCCGATGTGGGGCTCGATCCCAGGACTCTGGGACCATGACCTGAGCTGAAGGCATACGCTTAACGACTGAGCCACCCAGGCGCCCCAAGTATCAGTGTTTTCTAAGTGACCTGTTTAAACTTATGCGTCTAAGAGGCTTTTCAAGAAAGGACTGTGATGTTGAAGTAAAAACACCAGTTTTCTACTTCAGGCATGAAGCCTATAAAGTAATTTTGCCGTAGCTACCCGATCACTGCAAAATGAGTAAAAAGAAGAGGTTTGTACCCTGCTCTGAAGAGCAAACTTGGCTCAGGAGATCATTCCTCTTGCCGTGGGTGTCTTAATAACCAGAATTCTACCCATCGTGCTGGTCACTGGCTGGCTAGAGGCAGAGGCCCCGGGCAGATGAAGACAAATCTTAACGAGTCCTCAAAATATAACCCCGCTCTTCGGGAAACTAGCCACCCCTGAATCTTGCCCGACCCCATTTGTCACTTTCCACTCTCTGAAGCCCTCCAGGAAAGGTGATGAAGGAACGGTTTGTGTTCAAGTCCGCCCTCGATGAAACATGCTGGCCCCAGCTGCCGCTGAGGAAAGGGATGAGCATATTTGTAACTGAACTAGTAAATGGGATCTGGTAACTGCTGATATCCTTTCCCTAACAAAATTCTACCATCTTTACTGGCATAACTTTGTTTCATTTAAATAATACTTCTGATACATCATGAGTTTTAGATGTGTTAATCAAGATTCATTTTACATGCAATATAGAATCATTCAGCAGTCTGTAAAAACCTTGACTCTTGAAAAATTAAATTTTAATTTTGAGATAATTTTAGATTCACAGGCAATTGTAAGAAATAGGGAGTCCACGAAGCGTGTCACTCAATTTCCCCAATGGCAGCTCACCGCAGGACTACACGACAACGCCAGCACCAGGAGACTGACGCCGACGCAATCGAGATGAAGAACAAGCTCATCACCAGGCGGACCCCCACTGTCACCCTGCTAGAGCCGCGTCAGCCTCTCTCACTGCCCCGCCCCTTGTTAGCCCCTGGCAACTAGTAATCTGTTCGTGACTATGATTTTATCATTTGAAGACTGTCACATAAATGCAATCATATAGTACATGACCTTTGCTGAGTGGTGTTTTTGGCTCAGTGTTAATTCCCTCGAGACCCATCCAATTCTTTTCTCTGTCCTCTCTATTCTGCTATTGAACCCATTCACTGAGGGTTTGGTTTTTTTAAATTCCAGTTACTTTATTTTTCGGTTTTAAAGTTTCCATTTTGTTCTTCTTTATCTCCTATTTCTTTGCTGAAACTTTCCTATCTTTTCTCTCGCTTCCTGTCTTCATTGTTTCAAGCATATCTGTAATTGTTTACTGAAGCAATTTTATAATGGCTGCTTTAAATCATTTTCATAGAACTCTAACATCTGTCATCTCAGTTCTGTCACCTATTGATTCTCTTTTCTCATAGTTTGAGATCGTTCTGGTTCAAGGTCTAACAGGTGATTTTCAGTGGCAGTCTGAACACTGAGTACTAGTTACGAGAGCAGGGATCTTATTCAGACCTTCCCTCGCAGCCGGCTCACTCAGACACGGCTGCGGCGGAAGCGGGGTACTACTGCGCTGCAGCCAGGTGGGGGACAAGTCTAGGTTCCCCACTTGGCCTCCACGGACACCACAGGATGGGGGGGTCCTGGTTACTGCTGGGTGGGGGCAAGAGTTCCAGTTCCCCGCAGGGCTGCTCCGGACATCTCCCTGGCTGGCAGTGGCACGGATACCTCGTTACACCGACACAGCCTCCGCCGACACCATAGCGGATCCTTACCGATGGGCGGCCGTGAAAGTCTGAGTCGCCACCAGGCTTCCCCCCACGCCACCACTGCACGGGTTTGGCATGCCCCATTACAGCCTGGCGGGGGGGGGGGACATCTAGGCTCCCAACCTGGCCTCGCTGGCAGGGTGGGTGTGGGGCCCTAACTTTTTCTGCGGTGTTTGGCTGGAGTACAGTTGGGAGTGCCTACAAGTTTTCTTTTTGCTAGGCTGTCCCTCTCCTGGCCCTTCAGCTTGAGAGAGTAGGCTTTTATTGTCCATGCCCGCTGGCATTTCTGGGTTGCGAGCTTCTTCCGCAACAAGTGTGGGACATACATGGCAGAAACAAAACCCAGGGACTCAGCACTGTTATCATTCCCTGGGTCCTGAGATCCCTGACTAGTCTGCCTTCTTCTATTTTTCAGGGGACTCTTATGCTTATCTTATAGCTCATGGCCAGGGTTTTGGGTCGTACTTAGCGTGAATAGAAAAACATACATTGGCTCCATCTTTCCAGAAGCAAAAGCTGAAATCTTGACAATTTTTTTTTGTTTTCAAATTTTAGTTAGTTAACATACAGTGTAATATTGGTTGCAGGGGTAGAATTTAGTGATTCATCACTTTTTTTTTTTTTAGTGATTCATCACTTCTATACCACACCCGGTGCTCATGACAAGCGCCCTCCTTCATGCCCATCACCCATTTCACCCATCCCTCCGCCCACCTCCCTCCCTCAGCAACCCTCAGTGTGTTCTCTAGAGTGGAGAGTCTGTTTTAGGTTTGCCTCTCTCTTTCCCCCCCACGTTCATTTGTTTTGTTTCTTAAACTCCACATTATGAGCGAAATCATATGGTATCTGTCTTTCTCTAACCTACGAAATCTTGATATTTAAGAAATAATTTTTCCCCACAAGTAACCCTGGGAGATAGGATAGTGCTTTTCTATTGCAGTGGTTACAAACTGGAGGCCTATTGCTCAAACAGGCAGTAGGAGGGTGTTTTTTAAATCGTTTTTAAGGGGACATGCTGTTCTCTATTGCCCCCATCATGTCTGCCTAGCTTGTAGACATTTGCATTTGCAAACTCTGATTTAATAAACAGATCATGAGGCGAAGCTATCAATAATGGATTATGGCTATGGATTCTGAAAGATAATGTTTGAGCTTCCTCCTCATAGACTCAATTTAAGAAATATTAACTGAAGGAGTGCCTGGGTGGCTCAGTGGGTTAAAGCCTCTGCCTTCAGCTCAGGTCATGATCTCAGGGTCCTGGGATCGAGTCCCGCATCAGGCTCTCTGCTCAGCCGGGAGCCTGCTTCCCCCTCTCTCTCTGCCTGCCTGTGATCTCTATCAAATATTAAAAAAAATATTAACTAAAACCTAGCACAAGCATAATGAAGCCTTTCCCTTACCCTGCATCTTACTTCTCACCAAGGTCCTTCTGGACATTTTTGTTTAGGATCCAGAATTTACTCACCATACTAACTCGTTAAATGACTACACTTAGTACAAGACCCTCTCCAGTTTCTTTTTTCTTTCGAATGTTTATACATGGACAAAGGGAGGAGAAACAAGAGGAGAGTAACAGAGGTGGTGATAGTGATGATGAGGTCACTTTTACTAACAGCTCCTAAAAAGTTTTGTTACAATTTGTAACCATATTATTCCATCTAATCTATGGAACATTACACTCAGATCCTGTTCTTAAAATCTTTGACAAATTCCAGAGAGAGACTTTTAGTCTTTGTTAGCCCAGTAAAAGTGAAAAGCAATTGAGTTGGGTTGCTACTGGGGTGCAGGGAGGGGATCAAACTTTTTTTTTTTTTTTTCAAAACATTGTTTTGTTTTTTCAAAACAAAACATTTTTATCACATTTCTAGTAGTCTTAATGATCCAGGCAAATCTTCAGGATGACTTGGTAATAAGGCATACACTTAGTAATTTAGTTGATCCACAATTCAACATAATGGCTACTTCCTCTTTCAGCTGGGACAATGTTTCCCAAACTTCTGTCATTTCATATACCGTCTCTACAGGTCTGGCTTGCTCTATGTCTACACTGCCTACACTAATATTAGTATTTACCTTTATATTGACTTTAAATCAACTCCTTTTTCATACCCTGCCTAGCTCTACACAATAACATCCATTAAAACCCAAGTTCAATATGCTACTTTTTCTAACACATATTTAAAATTATGTAACTGTGAATACATGTCCACAGACATACCATCTAAATTTACCTCATGTGATAAAAGTGATATTCTTACCATAATCTGGGTGATCTGACCCTGAGCCTACTGTTAATTTGTGATATAAATAAATAAAACAACTGTTCTCAAAAACCTAACATGAGTTGCTAATTATTCAGATTTGTAGGACTATATCAGAAACGTATGGTCCCATCACCAATTTCAAGAGTTATAAACCTAGGAAGGCTAGCATTTCAGATTTTATTATACATAAGAAAGCTATGAGGCCCTTGGTTCCACACCTATGGAGATTCTGACTCACTGTGGGGAGGGATGGCGACTACTGAATCTGCATTTTTGCAGACACCGTGGGGAGTGCTGAGGTGGGAAAACCCAAGGGCCACATTTTGAAAAACGGTGGACAGGGCAGGGGGACAAAATTTTAGATGCGCTCTAGCTTTTCAATGGGATAGCTGTCCTGCTAAAAAATCCCAAGTCTAACTATGTGATATTAAGCAAGTCATCTGACATCTCCAAGCCTTGGTTTCCTCATCGGTTAAGTGATGATTATAATAAAAGCTACTTCATCTGGTTGCTTCAAGGCTGAAATGCATTATATGTCAAAAAGTACTACAAAGGGGCGCCTGGGTGGCTCAGTCGTTAGGCGTCTGCCTTCGGCCCAGGTCAGATCCCAGGGGCCTGGGATCGAGCCCCGCATCGGGCTCTCTGCTCTGCGGGAAGCCTGCTTCTCCCGCTACCATTCCCTCTGCCTGTGTTCCCTCTCTCGCTGTGTTTCTCTCTGTCAAATAAATAAAATCTTTAAAAAAAAAAAAAAGTACTACAAAGCCAACAAAAAAAGTATTAAAAAACCACAGAGCCCTATTCGTCCTCGAGGGTTGATGAGGAGGCTGTAAGCACTGCCCTCAGTAGCCTTGGACGAAAAAGACAATCAGCATTTCAAATCAAGATGCAAGTGCTCGGCACAATAAATATCTGCTTGCATTTAATTACTGACATCGAGCTTAACCTATAGTAAATTAACCCCTATATTGTGTGTGGGTTTCAAATAAGATATCTGCACAGTAATTTGAAATATTACTGATGGATGACTGCAAATCAGACCCTCAAGGAGTTGTGTTCGGGTCTTCAGGAAAGACCGCGTACAGTGGCTCCCTTGGTATTCCAGTCCCATCTTGGGGACTCGGATTTTGAGAACCACTTTATACATAGCATATAAAATTATCCTTGTGGTTCGGAAACATTTTACACTTCTATTATTTAAAGAACTCTCTTCTTATAGAAAAAAACTCCTGAATTATAAATTTAACTCTGACTTTGCAGACTTGGCTACAGGGCAAATATAACAAAGACAATTAGAAAACATGTTCTCTTACAATCATTCATCAAAAGCTTTAGCTATGGTCTGATGTAGGTACCTAAAATTCAACTTACGAAACACAGAAAAGTCTTATTTATTTATTTTGGAATGCCATCTGTTAAATCATTCCAACATGAGCTAATTCTGCTACACAAAATTTGTAAATAGACTAAAATAAAATAAAAAAAATAGTTGCTTCACGTTAAAGCACAGATTCTATCTGATCTATTAATGTAGAGGTTAGAAAGCTATGCACACAGTCAATGTTCAGTCTTTTATAGAACTCACACAACACTAACAAATATTCAAGCATAGTGAAAACATTACTGTTAACTCCTAATGGTCTGGGAAGAAAATCATTCCAAGGTCTGAGAGCTATTCTCTGCTAGATACGGGTTCTAGCCCCACTCAGTGGGCCAGTTTCTCAGCTAAGACAGGGCAACAGGGCCACTGGGACTGGTGGGGTCGGCAGCCGCTCAGCGACCAGCCACTTGGGCATCTGGGAGGCGGCAACTCCTCCCGCCTGCGGCCGGCATGTGTGCCCAGCTGCATTTGGAACACCGGGTACCCCGGCTGCTCCCACGTGGACAAACATGAAAACCAGAGAGCGGGGAAGCCTACTGAGAATGACATACTGTCACTCTTCTGACTGAGCAGATTATCCGGTTTCTACTAATCCAAAGCCCTGCTTTCCTCCGTAGGCCCGACCAACAGCAGCAGACGGCTTGGAGGAAGTACAGCGTGAGAGCCGAATTTCAATTACGGGGCCTCTGGAGTCAGTTCCTGTACTTGGTACACTATGAGCTAGAGAAGAGAGGAACGGAGGCCAGAGCCCTTAAGCAAGAAGCATGTATTAAGAATTAATTAGGATCTTCATTGTAGTTCTTGAACTACTTGTAAGGCTCGGTGGCTGGCAAGGACCAGGATTTTGAGACTGTTGATGGAGGCTAGTCTGGGGTACTACATGGAGTTCGCCCCTACTTGTGAAAATCAACCATCTTTTACAAGCAGGCACAGGTAATTATAATGAACTGAAACCTCAATTCAAGCAAATGGTACTACCGCAACGTAAGCACGGTTTAAGAGTTTGTTGACATTAAAACAAGGTTAGCCTCAGCCTTAACAAAGATGGAGTGCGAAAGTTTGTAATTTGTGTTATAACTGATTCAACAAGTATTTCCTGGGCACCTGTAACATTCCAGGACTGTGCTGGGGAAGCAGTGGTGAGTAAAAGAGCCCCAGTCTCTGCCGCCAAGGAGCTTATCACTCTCAACTTTAGGATAAACAGAGAATACAAATTAAAGACCAAAAAATGAGGCTGCCCATACAATATTCTGGAGTTCTGCAACTTTTTGCACTGTAGTATCACGTGTTAATGCTGAACACCCACAGGTAGCACCTAAATACAGACACAAATTGTGAAGCTGGGAAATACTATCACACATTTTCTGAAGTTCAGAATATACACAAAGAAAAAAGGGGCATTATAATAAAATGTAAAAACACAATATATAATATAATTAAATGATAAAAATGGAACTGGATTTTTTTCTTAAAGGATCAAAATCTAAAGACCGTTTTTCCTCTCAATTACAAAACCATGAGTACATGTATTAGATTCTGGTAAAAATTCTCCTCTAAAGTTCAGATCGAACAGAAAATCTTTCCCCCTTGTTCCCAAGCAAATGTTTGTTGAGCACCAAGTAGCCAAAAATCTCACTCAAACTAAAAATGCAAAGCTTCTTGGGGCACCTGGGTGGCTCAGCTGGTTAAGCAGTTGACTCTTGGTTTTGGCTCAGGTCATGATATCGGGGTCGTGGGATCCAGCCCCACATTGGGCTCTGCACTCAGCATGGAGTGCTTCACATTCTTTCCCCCTCCCTCTCCTTCTGCTCTTCCCTCCCCTGTTACTCCCCCCCCACCCCATGCCTGCACCTGCTCTCTCTCTAAAATACCTAAATGAACAAAATCTTTAAAGAAATGCAAAGCTTCTTGGTACATTGAAAATGAATGAAGGACTCAATGCTGCTTACCTTGTAGTCTCTGGATACATTTTCTGAGGTCACTGAACCTGAAATCTGACTAGAAATTGTAGCAGCTATAAGCTGTTTACACCATTCAACATGTGATCCTGTAGGACTAAAAGAAATAGTGTGATTAAAATATTTTAAGACTGTCAGCTCTCCGTGAAAAAAATGAGCACTGACTAAGGTATATGTACATTTCTTTTCTTTTCTTTTTTTTAAGAAAACAAACTTATGAGACTATTTGGTTACCTTTACATTTACTATAGGAAGGAAAATACTGACTGACAACCAGGAAGTAAAATGAGGTTCCAAGCTGATTTTAAATGAATCAACCAATTTTTATTATGTTTAAGAGTCTAGGCATTACACAGTTAAGCATTAAGGAATTTTACTATATTACAACTATATGCAGTGGCTATCCTTAATGTAATGTATACGGAATATTAATTCTAGAGTAAGATACTTATCTTACAGCATATGTTTTTCAAATAGACTTTTAATGGACCAGTTGATTACGTGACTTTAAAAAGACCAGACTAGACAAATGACGTCCTGCATGTAGTAATAATGCTACCCTACATTTCTGTAAGCGCACTGACAACTTACAAAGGCTCTTCCAGCCCGTTCCGGTATCAGAGTCTCACAACCACAATGTGTTAAGAAGACACCTCGAGGACCAGCCAACATGTTTCTGAGATGAGAAAACTGAGGCACCAGAGGTGACACGCCCAATCAGAATGTGGCAGGCCTGCCTCCAGCTCCACTGAGGCTGTCCTTCCAGGACACGACACAAGCAACAGTGACCGACCCACTGAACTGGAAGGCAAAACCAAGGCCAGCCCACCCCCCCCTCCCCGAGGCCAGCCCCTGCCTTACACGAGAACACAGTCCCGCAAGGAAAATGGCATCTTCCACTCGCACGGTGCTCTCATGTGTCACCACATTTCCACACACAGCCCTGCCCAGGTCTCACAGTGACCCATCTTACAGATGAGAAAAGTGAGGCTCCAGTACTTGACCAAGATCGTATGACCGGTCAGTGAGCAGGCTGTGCCCACCAGACCTAAAGGAACACAGAAGCAGACTAGGCAGTGAGGGAATTAAAAATTGCCTCCAAGGGGACATTCTCCTCATCAAAGTACTGAAGGGGTCTCAGGGAGCGCGGGGGAGGGGGGGACCCGGCAGGGCACGGAGTGGGGGCAAAAGATGCTCATTAAAGTGTACCCTGTAGGTGGCTTTTGCTGTAAGGAATGTTCCAGACCTATAAGAATCTCATCACTAAATCCACACTCATACATTGGAAAGACTGAAAAAAGTGGAATCCCTAGGCAGTACGTAAAATAACCTAAAGTAAAATGAAGATACTTGATCTCTACTAGTGATCTAAATTTCTGCCTCTGATCAAGATAGCCAGTGGTGAGCTGCGGGGCTGAAAACATAAGTAAAAACAGGCACTGAATGAGCAGACATTCCTATCACATGCCATATGGGCATTCCTACCAATGTCATAGATCTATTTACTATAATTTCTAACTTAGAGGAAAAGAGGGGAGGAGGGGATTTTAGTTTCTTTTTTAAAGGCCAAGTCCCCTTTGTTGCTGGTTATGTCATACTTTCCTTGTCACACTGCCTTCTTCCCCGCCAGCACCCATCCCTGATTGTAAATCTAACAGCAGGAACCTGCCTGGTCACCCACTGTGGGTGACCTGCTGTTGTTACCATCTGCCCAGCGTCCCTTCCTCCTCCTTCTGATAAGGACACTTCTCTACTGGGGGGGGGGGACGGTCCTTCCCCACTTCACAGGATTCTGGGGGGGGTGTAAACAGAGCACAGTTGATACCTTGCTCCTCTTGAGCCCACTTGTAGGGGAATGACCTAGACCAGGCCAGTCCCAGGCTTTCCTCTTGGATCCTGAGCTGTGCAGATCCACCTCCCAGCACCGCTGGAGGCCACTCCCCACCCCCCACCCCCTGAGGAACCCACAGAGATAAAGAATGGAACAAGAAAAGACAACGCTGCGTGCAACTCTGGCTCCAAACGCGCCCCTGGCCACATTTCCTCGTCCGCAGCAGCGATGTGCATCAAGACGTTTCCTTTTTGGCTCAAGTTAGAATGAGCTGTGTTTTTTGCCACTCGCAACCAGAAATGTCCTGGCCAATAGAGTCACCAACAGCACGGTATGGCGGGCCGGTAGACAGGAGGCTTGGATCTGAGTCCCGTTTCTGTTACCAGCTAGCTCTGCGACCTCGAGCAAGCCACATCCTCTTGCAGGACCGCAGCTTTGTCGTCATGAAGTACAGTACTGGGGGGGGGGGGGCTCCTCCGTCTGCGGGGCAAGGCTGAGCCTCGCCTGCAGAGCCAGGGTCCACTCCAGCAGCCACTCTTCAAAGAAGAGTATGAACCGGAGCCTGTCACGACGACGGATCACAGAAGGCAGGCCAGCTTCCCCCTGTGCAACCTCCGCCACTCTCCTGGTACTAAGAACCACCTGCACCCTGGAGGAGGCCAGCTGTGCTTCTCCAACCTGGATTCTCCTGGTCCGGATGCCGGCAATCCAAGGAGACATCTGTACTACTCGGTGCTGAGACCCTGCCACCTCGACCTGTCAAAACCAGCTTCAGGGGCTCAGCCTGCAACCCACTCCCTGCCCCCCGTGTTTCCTAGGTCACGGAAGAGCATAGCCAGTTACCCGGGTACCCCACGCCCAAAAGCTGAGGTCGGCCTCGGAGCCTGCCCCCCACTTCATTTCACTCTCACATCTGCACGCTCACCAAGCCATGTCGCTCTAATTGGCTAGTATCCTCAGAACGCCCCTGGCCCACTTCCCACTGCGACTCCCTTTTCCAGATACTCATCATTCTTCTGTGGTCTCCTCCCGCCTCCTGAATTTAGGCCCCAGCTCTAGGCCAATGACTCCCAAATTTAGGTCTCCAGCCCAGACAACACCCCTGAACTCCAGACCCATATAAACCAACTGCCTCTTTGAGCCCTGCTCTGGGGTATGCCACCGGCAGCTCCGGACGGCTGCGTCTGCAGCTGAGCGCCTGCGGACTTCCTAACCACGTACCGCTCAAAGGCTTCTTCATCTCAGCAACACCATTCCCCACGCCCAAAACCCTGGCATCTGGATTCTTCTCTCCTACCCAACAACCTATCTTCAGCAAACCGTTTCTGCCTCTACCCTGCAGGTTTTCTTCAAATTTTATCTACACTCTGACCACTTCTCCCTTCCTCTACCCCGCTGCTCAGCCTAGGCCACCATCCTCTCTCAGTCAGACGACTGCGACAGTCCCCCTACCCGCTAGTCAAATTCCTCTTTCAGTCTGTTGCCCACAGAGCGGCTGCAGGGAGCTCGCGGAAATCTACGCTCTGTTCCCAAGGCCCCAATGGCTCCCCATGACTCTCCGCCACCAGCCCCTGTGACCTCTTTGACCTCAACCCTTACTCCTCTCTCCCTAGCTCCCTCCCCACTAGTGACACTGGTCTCCTTGCTGATCCTTGCACCCTCCGCACCCCCCCCACCTGGGGTGCACAGGCCTCTGCCTGGAATCCTGGCTCTCCCTATCTGTATGACTGGATCCCTCCCTTCTTTAAGGGCAGAATGTCACCTTTCCCAGCCAGGCTTTCCCTGACCATCCTATGTCAAAGTCCAATTCAGCCCCCAAACTGCAGGCCCCCAACACCTTGTATCCCCTCCCAATATACTTTTTCCCGTCACCATCTAACAGAGAATACAGTTTACTTGTTTTTGTCTACCTGTCACCAAGCATACTCTCCACTAGGGCAGTGATTTGCGTGTATTGGTCCTTGCCGAATCCTCCGGCCTCCCACAGTGCCTGACACAGAGCAGGCGCTCCCATATAAATGAGCCAGTGATTAGCGTTTCCAATAAGACTCCCTGCCTCCAGTCCATTCACCTCCCCGGCTGCAGAACAAATGTTTTCAAGCATCAATCCCATCCTGTAGCTCACCTGATGGAAATCCTTTTGGGGTCCCTATAACTAGGGTGACCACATAATTTCCCATCCAAACCCAGACACTAGTGTGAGTTGAAGGAGGACGCTATTAGTAACCGCACCCGCTCCACCAGTAAACCAGCACCATCCTGGGCAAAAGGGACCACCTGGCCCAACCCACCTGACCTACTGGCAGTTGTGAAAAGTGCAGAATTCCAGGCTTTACCCCAGAGGTGGACAGACCAGATCTAGAGTGGGAGCCAAGAAGCTGCGCTTGGATCCAGCACTGGAGATGATTCCTACGCAGGTTACAGAGAACCATGCCCCGGGAAGCAAGGCACAAAAGAAAAAGGCACAATTCCCTAGGAAGGCACCCAAGCCCCTTCAAGATCTGGCCCCTGCCTTCCCACACATCTTCTGTCTTACCAGTTCCCCACATCTAGCACCAGCTGCACCACCTGCACAACCGCACATTCCAGTCCCAGGGCCAAAAAGTCCTCCCCACCCTGTCCCCTGGCTAACTTCTCATTCCTCGCCACTCAATTCAAATGTCAGCTTCCTCAGAAGGCCTCCTTCCCTTAACTGCCCATAATCCCCAACACCCCCCCCTAAAAATAAAGCACCCCACCTCTGTGTGCCCACAGTGCAGTGGATCACAACTGAGTCTGCAGAGGTTTTCTGAAAAATACTACCTCCTGGCCCACACCCCAAACCTCCTTAGGAGTGGGGCCGGGTCACCTGGAGTACTTAAAAAGCTTCTCAGATGATTGCCGTGTACGCCCCACCCAGAGTACTTCAGCTGTACCTCTACCCTAGCACCCGGCACATTCGATTAAATTGCTGGTTTGTTCGTGTTCTTCACTAGATGGTAAGCCAGAGAGCAAAAGCCATCTTGTATTATTTCCTAACTCTCCAAGCCCTCGCACGCTGTAGAGTATCTGCAAATGAGTGGAATCCTGACCATGTGATTAGTTCTCCGTGAAGCTGACCACTTGGGTGATTGATTTAAAATACACTGTAATTACGCCAAGGTAGAAAGGGAGTGTTTCTTGTTGTTCCTAGCCTCGGGGAAACTCCCCAAAGTTCAGCTCTCAGTTATGACTAACACAGGCAAGAATGAGCGTCTGAAACTGACCAAGCTGCCTTACAACACTCCCTCTTGCCTAACTGAACTCCCGTGTCAGCGAAACAGCCAAGATGTGGGAAAACTGGATATTCCGGGCTATGGGATAACCAGCCCATCGCTTGTCCTTAGGATGGTCATTCCAGCTGGGCACGGCCGGTTTCTCCTTCTGATTTATATTGGCTCTGCAATTGCCTAAGAAGCGGTTATGTGTCCACGAAAACAATGAACCGGGTTCCTTTAAAGCGGGAAAGACTGAAATAAACGATTGTGTGTTCTTGCATCAGGAGCAGTTTGGAAGTTTTCCATCCCAGCTTTTCAAGTCAGGGTAACTTTGCCTCCATCTGCACCAGCTCCAACACCCGCGGGGTTGCGTCCTCCAGTGCCTACTCCCAACCCCAACGTCAAAGACCCCCCCTCCCCCCACCTAGCGGCGGCGGTGGGATTTTGGCCTGACAACCCCGGGAGGGAAGACCTCGGTAAAAGAGGAGAGCCTGGGTGAAATCTCCTCCCAAAGGCGCCCCGGCCGCGACAAGGCCGGCGGGGCGTCTTCTAAGGTGCGGCGGGAAGACGCAGAGAAGATCTGACAGCTGCGAAGCCCCTCAGGGGCGCAGGGCGCCCCAGCCCGCGGGGCGGAAGCGAGCCAGGTGCGCGGCCCCGGGAGGTGGGGGCAGGGCGCGGGGTCTCAGGGAGCGCGGGGGAGGGGGGGACCCGGCAGGGCACGGAGCGGGGGCACGCCCGGACTCGGCCGGCGCGGCGCGCGGGGACCGCGGCGGCCCGGGATCCGCTTACCTGTCCAGGGTCTCCACGCTGGGCTGCCGGGAGCCGGCGGCGGGGCCCCCAGCGCCCCGTGGGGGCCTCCTGCCGCCCGCCGGGCCCGGGCCCGGGCCCCCGCCGCCCTCGCTGCCAGCCGCCGCCGCCGCCGCCGCCGCCGCCACTGCCGCCACCGGCCTGTCCATGGCAGCGCCGGGCCCGCCGCCGCGGACGAGCCGCCGCGAGAGGGGAGCGGCGCCCGGAAGGGCCCCGCCGCCGCGTCGCGCCGCCCGCCGGCTCAGGCGGCCGCCGCCATTAGCTGTCACCTGGCGGCCCCGCGCTACCCACAAGGCCGCGCGCGGGCCGGGGGCGGGGAGCGGCGCGCGGGGCCGGCCGCGCCCCCTTCCGCGGAGCCCCACCTGGGCCCGGGCCGGCGGCGCCGGGAGCCCGCGACCGCCCGTGTCGCCCGCAGCGCGCAGGAACGCGCCCAAGTGGCTCCGGAGGTACCGGGCTGCCCAAGAGTTGGGGGGCATTCAGGGGTCAAAACCGGTTTGTTTCCCCTGGGTTTTCCTTCCCGGGGAAGTTTCGAGGTGAGGGCAGCCCAGGCCCCTGGGCGTGCACGGTCTTGTGGTCTCAAAGCACGAACAACTGCAGACATTTTAGGAAGTCCTCCCCACGCCATGCTTCCCTCCCTCCCACAAACCCACCTCCCCGCCATCTGTGGGGCCACTGCGTTCTGATGCCGCCCTCGGAACTTCGCCCCTGGTTTATGTTAAGAGTCACATTTAACTTATGTGCTATGGAAATCCAGCCAACATCTGAGGATAAAGGCTCATCCTCTCTCAACTCACCCTTGATTTTGTTAGGGGTGGGGTCGGCAACCATGACTAAGCCCTTTGCTGTGATTTCCCTGGGTCCAAACAGCAGAGCTATGACCCTGATAAAGAGCAGACCTGTAGACGGGGAAATGTCCATTCCCATCTCAGACCTATCCTGCCTTACCAGCTTAATAACTTCGAACTGAACCTTGAGGATGAAGATGTGATGCCCCGAGGCCCTGCAGCCCTTGTACGCCCAAGAGGAGGTAAGCCTAGGGTGAAAGGGTGACACAGCGAGGAGGGCTAGGAGGAAGAACAGGAAGATCTCCAGACACACTGGAGACTCATCTCCTGCAGGCTCTGGTTTTAAAAATTTAATCCACTGCTATAGACTGAATGTTTCTGTATACACACACAAGTCATATGTTGAAGCCCAAGCCCTCAGTTGATGGTATTTAGAAATGAGGCCTTTGGTCTCACTCTCTCCATGAGCAGGCACTGGGGGAAGGCCGTGTGAGGACACAGTGAGAGCCTGCTGGGTGTGAGCCAGCAAGAGGGTTCTCACCAGGAATTGAACCTCAGTCTTGGACTTTCCAGCCTCCAGAACTGTATGCAAGCATCCTAGCTGCCCTGAGATTTGTCAGAAAGAAAATGGTGAAATTTTAGACATGTTCAGTACTGTATTCTTCAATTAGGCTATTGAGGAATTCACTGTGACGTTGTTAGACTTTCAATTCCATTAAGCAAACATAGGACTTCCGGGATTGCTGCCTAAGAAGTTCACAATCACGTTTCATTACCTGCTGGTGAGTGCCACGGTGACAGCAAGCCCACGGGGCTGTGGGAGGAGACGGGTTAGGAAAGCTTCCGAGAAAAGCACACACAAAGCTGGATCTTCAATTCGTTGCAGGCAGAAGGGACAGTTATGGACAAAGGTGTGGAGTTGGTTAAACAGATTATGTGCAAGTGAACTCTAAGAGATCTCCTGCAGCTGGAGAATAAAGTCAGACAAGGCGAGTGAGAGGGTCAACTAGAGGCCAACAAGGCCAAGACCTGGAGCGTCTGCTATGCTAGATGAAGAAGTTCACACTCTGCACTGGATTCTCGGCGCACTTGGAGAAATACTGTACAGCTCCTCGCGTGGGAGACTGTGCCTCCAAAGATAGCTGCGGTAATATCCCCCATTCCACGGGCTCTTTTGCAATGTGACCTTGCCACTCCTATATCAAAAGGTGGGATCTATGTCCCCTCCCATAACCTCTTTGGACCAAAAGAACATGGCAGAAGGGGTGCTATGTAACTTCCAGGGCTTGGCCTTCGGGGCGCTGCACCTTCTGCCTTGGATTCTGGGAATCCTCTTTCTTGGACCTCGGCTGCCATGCTGTGAGGAAACCCAGCCGGCCACACGGAAAGGCCCACGTGGAAGACGTGCCCGCTGTCCAGCCAACACCCAGTGAAGCTGGAGACTCATTCTGTGGAACCACAGATTTTTGAGAAATAAAGTGTTTTTTTAAGCCACGAGGTTTTGAGATGTTTTTCCGTGCAGCAGTAGGGTCCCCAAACACTGCCCTTGCTGTCTGTCCCCCTCCCCCATCAGCTTCCTTCTGCAGCCGGGGATCCATGCCCAAACCATCGCTGCCCTCTGAGGAAGGTACTACACGCTGGGAGGTCTATAGCTGCGGCAGACCTGAGGTTCCCCCCACTAGCAAGTTAAAAATGTCGCCTCCGACAGAAGACACGAGGTCTCTGGGTCAAAAATAAAGACACTATCATTACTCACAGGGCTGCTAGTGATCTGCCCGGTGTCTCTTTCAGAAAAAGGAATTCCTCATTATTCGGGAAGGTGAGGAACTCTCCGGGGAGGGGGAAGGAGACATCTTGACCTTCGCTCCTCTGAACTCTGGGAGAGGGAGGCATCGCTCAGCTTTATGGTCCTGGACTACCTCCTGATACCGACTTTCTCAACGTGGCTGTGAATTCATCAGCCAGAGCCCCTGGATGGCACAGAAACCTGACATAGTCATGGAGACTTGTCGCCCAGCACCCACGTCGGGGACTCATTGGAGTTGTTGGCTTGAGGACCCTGCCTTCCCAGGGATCACCGTCAGAGGACAGATGGCCACCTGTGCGGTGGGAGGCAAGGGGAGGAGTGAGTTGTCAGGCCCACGCCGGTGCTCCCCTGGGGAAAATTGAGGCACCCTGTGGGGGAAGGAGGCACGTGTCTATGCACGCATGCTGCGTGTTTGTGAAATGTACACACGCTGCTGCATAACATAGTCGTCTTCAGAATGGCATGCCTAACAGTGACTTGAGCCTTCTGCTCGCACACGGACTCATGAGCACTACTGCAGAGAATCTGAGCATTTAGTAGTGTGGCAGGGAAGGGGCTGCGGAGAGTCGCTTTAGGAAGCGTCTCAAGTGGGTCTGACTCAGACGGTCTGAAGATTACACTTGGAGATACCATTAGAGGTGACAAGGAGCCACAGCAAGGTCTCACAGAAGGGCAGCCGATCATATCTACACTTCGGAAGCATAGCAGGGATTACACGCTGGCGGAGGGCCTGGAGGGGCCCGAGTGGCTGTGGGAAGATCATTTCAGAAGCTGATGCACGAGGGCCTGACATCAGACAGGACGCAGTGCCTGACGGGATGCTGGGCATGAAGAAAAGAGGGAGTGAGAGGCTAAGAGACGGGTCAAGGCTGAAACCAAGGTGTCGGACTTGGATGACCGGATAGAGCGTGAGAGCCGTCACTGAGCTGAGGAATGCGGGGTGACAGGCAGCTGGGAGAAGTGAGAGACTAGGACGAGTTCATCTTGGACACGTTCGGTTGGCCCTGCCCTGAGTCCTGGCCCACACGTGCCAGCGTTGTCAAAGCTCAACCTTTGATTGCTGAATGCCCAGAAAGGGCCGTAGCAGACCTAGAAATCTCTGAGGCTTTCCCTGTGCGTGGTCCCCCTTAGGTGGGAATCCCCTGTGCCCTGCACGACCTCCACAGGAGAGAGAGGCAACACAAGAGTTGGTACGTTTTCTTCAAGTTTGAAAAGGGAGAAACTCTTTGAAATTCACCCTCAGCTCCACAATTCGGTAACTAAGGATGAGGCTACCGCTTTCATTTATGGAAGAGGAATCAAGCAAATGAAAGTGGGCCTGAGGATTCCTTATCAAATGAGTTTCTCAAAAACATCCTTTTGCTTGGAATGAGCAAGTCTCATCTTCTGCGGGACAACACAGGAGTGCCCTGCAGAGAAGTGGTCCCATTGTACGGAGGGGTCCTAACGGCAATTCGAAAGAGTAAGATTTTGATCCGGTCTTTGCAGGCAACAGTAGAGGCTGTCTACCTCATAAAGCAAAGCCTGGCGCTGTTTGTGCCTCCAGCCCTGGGAGTGTGTTCAGTTCGTGGTGTTCGTTTTTGTGTCTATAATTGTGCTCTTTAGCCCAAAGCAATTCCTGTTAAATGTGGCAGCAGATGGACTTAGGTTCTGTGTGTCCTTGCAAAACACTGCTGCCTCGGATCCATTATTTCTGGAAGCACCATCTAGCCACAGTTAAAAATGTTGGCTTGTCTACATGTATGTTTCAAGACCCTTACTCTTTGATCTCTCCGACTTCCTCTCCCGAAGCATCTCTTTTGCTGCTAGCCAGAGAAAGTTCTCTGCTTTTAAGGATTCGTGTGATTAAATAAGACCCACCTGAATGATACAGGATACTCTCCCCAGCTTAAAGTCTGTAACCTTAATTCTATCTGCAAATGCCCCCCACCCCAGGGGTTAAGGCATTAAGGCACGGGCATAATGGGGGGACCAGAATGCCTACCAAGGGTACCAGGTCAGGGTTCTCCAGGGAAACAGAACCCATAGAGGGTGTCTGTGTTTACACACAGAAAGAGAGAAAGACAAAGGGGGATTTAGTTGAAAGAATTGGCTCACATAATTGTGAACAAGTCTGGGGTTTGCAGGTCAGCCAGCAGACTGTAAATTCCAGCATGTAGCAGTCCTGAGCTGAGTCTGAAGTCAAAGTCTGGAGCAGAGCTGCTTCCTTTTTGAGGGGACCTCAGTCTTTGCTCTTAAGACCTTCAACTGATTGGATGAGGCCCACCCAGCTTGTGGAAGACAGTCTGCTGTATTCAGAGTCTGCTAATTTAAATGTCAATCACATATACAAAATACTTTCACAGAAATATCTAGATCAGTGTTTGACCAAACACTTCTGCACTATGGCCTACCCAACTTTGACGCATAAAATGAACCAACGTGGTGTCCGAAGGTCCATTTGTGAGGTTGATGTTCTCGATGACACTTCAAGTAAGTACAGCTAAATGAGTGGAGTTATTAGTTCCTGTGCCTCCATCAGCTGCACTAGAAAACGCCACAGGTTACTTAGTTGTGCCTGCAGATTTATCCAGAAGTTCTCAGCCATCGGTTTAAAATTATAGACGGGGGTGAAGGGTGGCCTGGGAGGCTTTGGCTCCGTGCCTGTGACCTCTGCCACCACTCATTCTTTGATATTGACATGAAATGTCCTCAGTCTTATGGTGCTCTACAAATGCAGTGTCCAGCTCCCCTTCCCATGTCAGCGCTCTCCAGAGACCCCACACTCCCAAAGCTCTGGAGACCCCACTGGCCTCGACCTGGAGAGCCCGTTCCGGAGACGTGCTTTCTGCCTCACTTCCATAAATCCCCTGTTAAGGCAGTCACACTGGATCAGTCAGAATAAGGTCCAGCAGGTGGGATTATCACAGAATCCAAAGGAAGAGAGAAGGTCATCTTCAGAGACTGGGGTAAGAGCCAGGGGAGAGGCGTCCTGGGGGCGCAGAGAACAGAGTTTTAAGTGGGAAGGAATGATCCAGAGTGTGAAGTGGTGCCAAGACCCTGACTGGCCAGATGGGGCAGCATGGACATGGTGTGGGATAGGTGAGAGCACTTTCGGGGACAAGTGGGTTGAGAAATGGCCGCAGGGAGACGGAATCTCTATCTGTATAATGAGATTTATTACAAGGAACTGGGTCACGCGATTCTGGAGGCTGAGGAGTCCCAGATCTGCCATCTGCAGGCTGGGGAACCAGGAGCAGTTCAGTCGTAGCCTTTTTGTCCTGTTCGGGCCCTTGGTGGATTGGCGGATGCCCGCCCGCAGTGGGAAGAGCCACCTTCTTTTTTTTTTTTTTTTTTTTTTAATTTTTTTTAACGTATAATGTATTATTTGCCCCAGGGTACATGTCTGTGAATCTTCGGGCTTACACATTTCACAGCACTTAACAGCACATACCCTCCCCAATGTCCACCACCCTATCCCTACCC
>CM053612.1:3309587-3326620 GCA_028646535.1 Procyon lotor
AGAAATGTCTGTTCATATCTTCTGCCCATTTCTTGATTGGATCATTTGTTCTTTGGGTGTTGAGTTGGAGAAGTTCTTTATAGATTTTGGATACTAGCCCTTTATCTGATATGTCATTGGTGAATATCTTCTCCCATTCTGTCCGTTGTCTTTTGGTTTTGTTGACTGTTAAGAGCCACCTTCTTTACTGATCCCGGCCATTCAACTGCTAATCTCTTCCAGAAACACCCTCACAGACACTTTCAGAAATAAGTTTTAAGCAGCTGCCTGGACGCCCCGTGGCCCCGTCAAGCTGATACACAGAGTGAACCATCATGCAGGGGAAGAAAGGGAGACACCGAGTGCCAACCTGGCCGACTTTATGTATCAGCCTCTGGCTTCTAGAGCAAACGTTAGGCCTTCCACTGACCTGTTGTGCAGAGTTTGGAGGAGTTCTTCTCATTCTGAACACATCCCCATGAGGCTCAGCCAAGTGGGAAGAAAAGCACGTGATTTTTTTGCCCCCTGTAGTGGCCACGGTTTCCGGCCACAGGGCGGACTGGGGAGCAGGGGGGGCTGGCTCCACCTTTTCAAGACCTTCAGTGGAGGGTCTGGCAATCTGAGCGTTATGGATTTGTGAGTACTGAAGTTACCCATCTTCAACTGTGAGTGAAAATATCCGATATTATATAGGGATCCCCCATTTCTCTCCCCAGCTCGGAAGCAGCGTGGACCGTTGGCTTGCTGTCGTTAGGGGCCGAAGTGTACAGGCAGTGAACGGTGAGGAGGGAACGTGCTTCTTGAGGGATGAGAAAGATATTCTGCGGGGTTTTGCTTTGACGGGACTCCAGGTCTTCGGCAGGGCAGGAGAGCAGAGAGCAGCAGAGCGCGGACTCCTGGCCAAGGCGGTTCAGTTCAAAACCGCCTCCGCCCGCCAGCCAGGGGCGAACTCAGGCCGGGTGACTTCTCGGTGCTGTTTCCTCCTCTGCTCACCGTGGGCTTGCTGTGGCAATTCAAGGGATTTTAATACCCGTTAGGCACTTAGGCCAGTGGGTGGGTTCAAGAGTCACGAGACCCTGAACGATGAGAGAAAGCCACCCTGGTTTCCATACCAGGAAGAGCTGTTCTTCTTGGAGCAACTGAGTTCATTTTTAGCTGAGGGATGCTATGAACTCTAAAACCAATCGTGTCATCTGTGCTTGGCCGGAAACTTTAGAAACGCATATGTGACATGCTTCTGGTAAGTGTCTAAGATCTTGAAGCTTGACTTCTATCTGCTTACTTCAACTATTGCTCTTGCTTTTTGTGTTTTCATTTCCCTGATGAACTTGCTTATTTTTACCTTACCTGTATTTTTATAAGTTTCCATAATTCAACTCTCAGTCAATCATGTGTGGCAGAGATACAAATCATTCTTGTAACGATGTGTGATCAGTTTGGGAATGTTGCTAATTCGGGAGATGGCCACCCACCAAAATTCTCCACTGTGTCTCGGCCCCTTTTTCCTTCGGATGACATTCTGGAAACAGATGCTTGGTCTCTACTGCAAAGCAGCAACAAAAACCACAACTTCCCCTGTTGAGCATTCCCTGACAAAAACATGATTACAAATGATTATGGGACCCAGTAGGCTGTACGAGTCAGGGGCTAATCAGGAGACTGAAACCACGGGGTCACTTGAACAGGGAGAGTTCAACAGGAAGAATGATCATGGGATTGGAGTAACCAGAGTTTGACTAGTAAGTCCAGAGATGATGGCTACTGAAAAGACTATTATATTCGCAGATCCCACAAGAAGGGGACATGCCACACCACTCAAGGCCACAAGGAAGAGCACCAGGGTCGGTCACAAGGCAGAGGAGGGGAGCGGGGGGCAAGAGCCCTTACTGTGCCTGACCTGGCTCAGCTCCTCTGGGCGCAGAGGCTGGTATTTGAAGCCTGTGGTTGTCCAGAGTCCCAATCAACACCACCACAAGGTGTTCCAAAGGACGCCGGCTCCCTAGGCAGTGGTTTCTGTTTAAGGATGCGATTTGACCAAAATGCGGGTATTGCCTAAAATGGTCGTTGTGAAACGTCTGCTGAACTAGCTGCACAAAATGACCTGGGATGCCTTTTTAAAAAAGTAGTAGACTTTTTTTTTTTTTTTTTTTTTTCTTTTGAGCAGCTTCGGGTGTATAGGAAAACCAAGTGGAGGGAGGAAGGAACGAAAAGGTGGAGCGAAAGGCAATGAAAATACTCCGGGTTATGTTACAGTGATGGGCACACGTGATTATACATTAGTCAAAGCCTATAGAACGTCCAATGCAAAGGGTAAATTGTAATATAAACGCTTTTAGTTAATGATAACATGTCAGTAGGAGCTCATCGGGGGTGCGCCTGGAGGGGTGCCCAGGAGCACTCTGTACCCCTCCCCTGGGTTTTCCTATAAACCTGATATCACATATCATCGGGTATGTGTTTTGCAAATATTTTCTCCCACTCTGTCCCTTGTCTTCTTGTTCTCTTAACAGTGTGCTTCACAGAGCACATGGTTTTAATTCGAATGTGGTCCAGCATGTCAGTTGTTTTCTTTCATGGGCGGTGCCCTTGGCGTCGTAGCTAAACCCTCATTGCCAAACTCTAGGTCACTTCGATTTTATTATTTTAATGATAATATGCATAGCAATTTTATAACCTGCACCCAGGGATGTGCGGGTAAAGTTTTAATTATCAGCTCTCTGAAATTAAAAAAACACGCAAAACCCTGATTTGTAGCACTTGCTGATTTCTGTGCTATAAATCCTTCCACCCTGGCCAGTTGCAAGCCACCTTCTCGACATCACTGAATACTGAAGAGCTGGAGAGAGGGGCTCACAATTGGCTCTCGTGAGCCTGTAAAAGTCCTCTCTTGCTGTCCTTTCCGTTGTTTTCACTCAGGGCTTTCTGTCTTTGCTATTTTTTTTTTACTGCGAATTCTTCCTGTTCCTTGGAAAATGATTTGTGAAGATTCCTGGAAGCCCACGGTTCTTCTAGCTTGCTGCAGTTGCTCCCGTCAAGCACCTGGGGGCGCCATAAGACCGGCGCCTGAGAATTGTGACCGTTCTTGGGGGAGTAAATCTGGACTGCGTGCCGCCGAGCCTCCTTCTCAGGAACGTGTTCATCTCTTCCTCCTCTGCTCTGGGCCATTTTGAATTTGCGGACAGTCCTCCGATCTTGTGGATGTTGCTTAAGAAAATGAAATTCATCAGGCATGGTCCATCCCCTCCCCAGGTTCTGTATCCTCCTTGTATTCTTTTCCTGCTGGTGCCATAACAAATTGCCACGCATTCATCGGGCTAAAGGCCGTACATTTATTCTCGTGCAGTTCTGTAGGTCGGAAGTCTTGACCCAGGTCTCACTGGGCAAAAATCAGCACGTCAGTCCGGCTGCGTCCCTCCCGGAGGCTCTGGAGGAGAATCCATTTCCCCACTTTTTCTGGCTTCTGGAGGTCACCACGTTCCTTGGCTCGCGGCCCCTTCCTCCAGTGCCAGCAATGGTGAGGTGAGCCCTCTTCCAATTTAAGATGCTTATGGACCCACCTCGATAATCCAGGATGTTCTCCCCTACTCAAGGCCATCTAATAGCCCCCTGAGTTCTAGCTGCAGCCTTAATTTCCCTTTTCGATGGTGCCTCACATATTCCCAGGTTCCAGATTAGGAAGTGAACTTGGGCTCTGGGGAGCCCTGACGCTGCTGTTCAAGGCAAATCCCTCTTTGCCTCTATTCTGGGGCTCATGCCTGTGAATCTCTCACTCTCCACCAACTCCTTCCTCCCCATAGATGATACACTTAAGTCTCTTCCTTCAAAAAGCACATTCTAGGGGCGCCTGAGGGGCTCAAGTGAATGAAGCATCTGCCTTCGGCTCAGATCATGATCCCAGGGTCCTGGGATCGAGCCCCACGTCAGGCTCCCTGATCGGCCTCTCCCTCTGCTTGTGCTCTCTCATGCGTTCTCTCTCAAATAAAATCTTTTTAAAAAAGCACATTCTCCTGGTCCACTCTCGCAATAGCTGTGATCCAATCTCTCTTCTTTCTTTATACTCAACTCTCTAGAAAGAGCAGCGTGGCCCTGTCTAGCCTTCCTTCCTTCCTTGATTCGTGCATTCCCATAAATATCTGTCGTGCACCTGCCACGTGCCAGGGGCCCTGTTGGGTGATTTTACCCACAGATGCGTGTTTCTGTGCACAGTATACTCAGCATGTCCCAAACGGGCCTCAGCACTGTCGCCCCCGTTTGCCCCTCTGCTCTGATAGTCTCTCTACTCATCCACACTCCAGGCCCAGCCCTCTAGGTCTGCTCAATGGCAAGAGCCTCGAACAGGCCGGCCTGTCCCAGGTCTTGCCACCCTACAACCTACCCTCTGTAGGCTGCCACAGTGGCTCCCATATTATCATGCCCCTCCCCAGCCCCAGGGGACTCCTTCAGCAGCTCCTACAGCATAGAGAAGAAAATGCCCGTACTTTACCGCGGCCCGGAGGGGGTTCCTTGCCCAGCCCCTGCCTACTCCCAGTCCCGTGCACCTTACGATCCGGGACCACCAACTTCCTTCGGGTTCTGTATATACTGCGTCACGCTTAAAGTACCAGATGGTTCTGTTTGTACCATTTCTTTCTATGGTGACGATTTCTTTGCTTCTCTTTGTTGTTTTACCATGTACACACGCCAAAACAAGAGTTTTGTTTGGTTTTGAACTTGTATGAATAGAGTGATATCGTGTATGTTCTTCTGTATCTGGCTTCTTTCGACCAACAAGCTTATGAAAGTCATCTGTGTGGTACGCAGCTGTAGTTTGATCATTCGTCCTGGGTGCATATGATTCCGGACACCACAACTCGCCCATTCTCCTG
This sequence comes from Procyon lotor, assembly GCA_028646535.1. Classification (NCBI taxonomy): domain Eukaryota; kingdom Metazoa; phylum Chordata; class Mammalia; order Carnivora; family Procyonidae; genus Procyon; species Procyon lotor. The sequence goes on from CM053612.1 coordinate 3,314,432, forward strand.
TAGATGGCTATCGGAGATGTTTCAAGTTTTGGGGCGGCATTAGAGACAATGCTGCTATGAATATTCTCATACATATCTTTTGGCGCATGAAGGTCTTGTTTCTCAAGGGCATCTCTGTACCTGAGAGCGGAAAAATGCTTGAGATTGCCGGACTTTTAAAAGCTTTGCCAACACGTGGCTGTGGGATAGTATCTCACCGTGGTTTGAATGTGCATCCCCCCAAGGACAGATGCGACCGAGCTCCTACCTAACTTTCGAGACTCAGTTCTGGCGACATTCCCAAGAAGCCCCTCCCTGGCCTCCCATCCTGGCCCCAAAGCTTCCCCTCTGCCTTTGTCCGAGCAAGTGGCACCCCGTGTGGGAATTAGCCATTAACCGAGGTGCCTTCCCTCTAGGCCAGGCACTCCTTGAAGGAGGCCGCTGTTTTACTCATCTCTGTTTCCAGATAAAAATGACAAACAATAAAACCTATCAATCTGATAAGCTTGCGGGGATGCCCGATAGTATAGTGTGCAGCACATAGGGCCCCAGTAAATAGCTCCCTTTCCTCTGTTTAGGGACCAAGGGAGTTGAAAGCACATAGTCTGGCTTTGGATAGATGCCAGGATAGAAAGGCTAGCCAGAGCTGGGGGGAATTAAGGTCACCAGTTAGCTGGCCCTGAGATGGGGAGACTAGCCTCAGTCATCCAGGTGGGCCTGGTATAATTGCCGGGGGCCTGTAAATGTCAGCGAGGCAGGGAGACAAGCCAGAGTCCAGCCATTTGAAGATGCTGCTGGCTTTAGAGACAGGGGGACAGGCCACCGATCCGGGGAAGCAGGTGGCCACGAGAAGCTGGAAAAGGAAAAGGACTCCCCCTGGGGCTGCCAGAAGGAACGCAGCCCAGCCCACACCTTGACTTTAGGCCAGTGAGACCAAGTTCGGATTTCTGACCTCTAGAACTGTAAGAAGATAAATACCTTCCTTGTAAGATCATCACCTCTAAGTTTGTGGTGATCTCTTGTAGCAGAAACAGGAAGCTGATATGTGAGGCAAGTGCTGTTTTGTGCCATAAATCTTGTATGTGCACGAGTGATTAAAATGCATTTTCTAGGAAGGGCCGTTTGAACTGGAAGGAACCTTCGAGAACATGAAACCCATACCCTAGCTGCAGATGGACACTGAGGCCTCCTCCAGGCCTCCAGATCCATCATACCTTCCAACCAAGAAGCAGTTCCAGAGCTCGGACACGAGCCCAGGTCTCCACGCATCCCGACTAAGAACAAGTGTGTGGCCAGGCCCCTGAAACGAGACGAACGACTTTCTTTTGTAATGTGTGTGGGATGCACTGGGAAATAGTCAATTTCAGAAGCACGTATTACCAGCCATAAATGAGTAAGTCATGCTGTCCAGAGCTACTGGAAAATGAACTGTTAGGACCTAACAGTCATGCGTAAATGTGGAGCTACCTATGTGATTAAATATATTATCGCCTTCGCAAATAAGGACCGATCCATGTCTGAATCTAAGCCTCATAAGGGAATGAGCATGCTTCGTTTTGCTGATCTTTCATCTTCCAAATACATTTAATACAGAAGACTTTGCTAATGATTCCTTAATTAAGTTATAAGCCCACCAATGGATGTGGGCGGATTAGACTCACTTCAAGTGTGGGTATTCCAGCGTCGTGCTTCTACTGAGTGATTCTGTGAACCTCCAATAATTCGACCGCAATCTATTTCAACCATGATATTTTCCTGCAGATGTGCTAATTCTCCTTGTTTGTGGGATGCACCTTGCATACGTTTCTTATTTGCTCTGGGGGTCCCCTTGCTTCTGCTTGAATATCCACGTCCTCCAGTCACAGGTGTAGATACTCTGTGACAAAGTCTCCTACTTAAGAACATTCCCTTTATAGGGTCCTTCTTTTGTCTAATGCCCCAAATGCCACAAGAGCTGTCCCAGTGAGCAACCCACAAATCTGTGTTCTGTACACAGGGCTGCAGGTGATGAACTACTCGTCAGCTTATTTGGAGAGTTCTGAGTATTATTCCTACCAAAAAAGCAGACAGATAAGCTTTAGTGCATTATCAAAAGTAGGTCAGGAAGGGCTAAGACCACAGTTCGAGAAAACTATTATATTATCAAAAATATCTGTGACTGCAACTTATTTGACGGGCTGTCCCAGGAAGAGAGGTTACTGTGATTCGTTCCCGACGGCAGAGCTCTAAGGCTCTTCACCGGGAAATCGAGAGACGTGGACTTCGGTGTGGCGCCTGCACACATTCGTTTCGATGCTGTGGGACTTCGGAGCAAGGACACTCTCCTGAGCTGGAAAGCTGGGATGACAGCGAGGACTCGACACAGCAATGTCTGAGAAGAACCTCTGCAGAGTATTTCAAGTACCCTGGGTTTGCAAAGATACACTTAATCTTTTAAGAGTCCTATTCAGATTTCAAAAAAAAAAGGGGGAGTTAATTTTAGTTTACTGCTAGAACTATTTAGCATCCTTAGAATACACATAATCTCCAACTGGCTGTACTATTTGAAAACAATTTTGAATTCTTACCACAAGAGACACCGACTATGTCTTCTGTCAAGGTCTCACTGTCCCTTGTGTTGCGTTCCACATCCGGAGTCTGAAGTCTCGCATCTATGTATCCTGGCTCTTTTGCGGAAGCTCTCCGGACTTTAAGACAGCTGTGGCTTAAAATCGGCACTGTTAATACACTCAAACGGCCCATATTGTTGCAGTTTTCGGAGAGCCCTGCAAGGTTGCTAGTAAGACCAAGAGCATGTGAAGCAGGGCCAGGAAGAGATAAGACACCCATAGCACGCCCTCCCCACCCCGCCGTGCACACAGTTACACCCCTGAAAACAGAGTTATTTTAGTTAATACATTTATTACAGCAGGTCTTTAGTCATTATTGTCATGATGAATTTCATGACATTTCACAAAATCCTTTAAGCTATTAGTATTCGCTTTTTTCTTTTCATGGAGTGACACTTTGTTAATTTATGAAATATTTACAGCGTTTACAAAAAGCAAGAGAATGTCTAATAAACTTTCTTATACATACAAAATTTATACATGATACTACTGTATTTGAGATGTCTTATTTGGTAGACCAATTAAGCCGTGACATAAAATAATTTACAAAGATATATTTAATCTCTCTTAATTCATTGAAAACAAAACCATATTAGCTATAAATAGTCCTTTACAAATCACTGTAAAACATTAATTGTTTTAACTCTAGCCTTAACTTTTACAAATACACTTAACTAAATGAATTAGTTCAGATATCAAATAGAACTGCATGTGAAACTTCATTTACCACTAGTACTACTACTACAAAAAAAACAAAAACAAAAAACGAAAACAAAACAAAACTCTCCAAAAACCTGAAAACGCACACTGCGGGGTACATTTCAAGTAAAAATTTGTAGAATCAGTTTAATGCACGCTTGGGGGGAGGGGCACCCAACACCATGTAGATTGAGATACAATACTTTCAAGAGTATGCTCAACAAATGTACATCTGTGGCTTGGATTTCAAAGAATGATGCTCTAGCGACAGCTCATACATCCAAGATGGTCAACCCTACACTTTGGCAGATAAGCTGGTCGGACTAGAGCGATGTTTGCGAAAACACTCACCTAAGCAGCACAATGCCCCTGACATCTTCCAACAGTGCTATCTAAGGACTTTTCCACAACCTGAAAATGGGTCAGAATTTCAGGCAAGCTCATGGAAGGACTTAGAAAACAGAACCGGCAAAAAGTTTAAAAAAAAAAAAAATCAAATCATATTTGACTGGGCCCCATCAGTGTAATATAAAAATATGCTCCTCTTAGAAATTAGGGGAAAACGCTTCGGATTCCAGAATTTCTAAAGAATGAAAAATGCATCTATGCAGCTATTTCTCTTTAAGCCACCACCCACGATGGTATAAAGTTTGGCAATTATTTCAACACCTTGCTTCTGGATGACGCCTCAGAGGATGAGCTCGATTTGGTTTTGGCAATAACATCTCTCACATTGGGGCTCGTTTTACGCCAAAGCAACGATGAGAAGCAGCCTAAGGAAAATCCCGTTCACAAACCTATTTTTTTCACTTCCGTTTAAAATAATGTCGTTCCAATTAGGCCCACCAAATACATATTGTATACACAGTATTTTGAAAGAGGTCAATTCAATTTCCATTTTCTCTCTCAAAAACTGTCCTTGAAAGGTGTCAGGATTTTCCAAAACTCCATCTTGGCTCCTTTCTTCTGATTGCCCTGTAGACACTCGTTTTCCTGTAATATGTATTCTAGAAGGCACATATTCAAGAGTTTACCATTCTGTTAGCTCAAGTTCTACATGGAGGCAAATGTTTTCATCTACTTTGTACAGAGGCCCCCAAGTGAAAGTCAAGTCTCTCCTTTACTCGGAGCTCTGGCACGGCACCCAGCTCCCTCTTAGAAGTGAGTGTGCACGTGGGGCATCATCTGTGAAGGACCGGAAGGCGAAGCTGAGGGATCGGAGAGCTTGGCCGAGCTGGCGAGCCGCAGCTCCTCGAGCCGCTGTATGTATTCATCACGCAAGGCCAAGAGCTCCACGTATCGCTGCTCCACTGGATTGGGCTGCTGGAAAGAAGCACAAACGGGCATTAGGGCTTTCCCGAGAAACCCTGGACTGGCCTTCAGTGTCGGTCAAAAATACAGAAAAGTACAAAGGGTGAAACACCCAGCTCTTCGCCACCAAGACATAAGGTCACGTACACACTGCCTCACGTTTGCCTCGCCATCTTTTTAAGGTTTATCAACCCAGACACGGCTCTGGTCTCCTACGTCCCCCGGCCCCAGGCCCACTGTCCTGTTTCGTTCCCAGAGGCCACAACTCTTCTCTGGTTGGCGTGTGGCCTACTTTCCTGTGCAGACCCAGGATACTTTTCCTATACATGAGTATCGGGAAACAAAATGCACTGTTACCGCCTATCTTGTGAAAGTTCACATCAATGGTGGTATTCTGTAGGTGTCAACTGGCATTTTGCCCTATGTTTCTGAGTTTGATCCCAGCTGAGTCCCACTGAGTGAATAAAGCACAGCTGATCTCCGCACTCCCACAGTGACGGAGAGCCGGGGACGTCCAGTGCGCCCCGCTATGACGCGCGACGCTGCACCGTCCTGGGACACGTGTCCGCGTGCACACACGCCAGTTCTTGAAGGTCGTTTCCTGGGGGTGGGGGCTGCCGGTGAGGACCGTGTGGTGTCTTCAGCTTTATCACATGCTGCCAGACTGTTCTCTGGGGCAGCGGTCTGACCTTCTCCCACCACTGATGCCTGTTGCTCCACATCCTCATCAGAGTAATCGTTCCCTGTTTGGGGCCCATCTGGTGACCATCAGGCAGCATGTCGCGGCAGCTCTGGTTTGCACTATTTTGCTCTAGGACCTCTTCTCACGCGCCATCGCCCATATTAACTCAGGACCGCGCGCCGCAGCTCCAAGGCCTGTTAGCGTCGGGGTGAAGCTCGGGTCTGCCTCTGTGCAGCCACAGGACTTCACCCGGGTGCCTCCATCTCCCTACCAGTGAGACGGGAGTAAGAACAGCGCAGACCTCCCGGGGTCGCTGGCAGAGCGACGTCAGCCCTCACGGTCGGTTTTGCCGGGCCGCCCACTTCCTTCACGGATCAGTGGGGGTGTCGTGGCACTTGGAAGGTTAGAAGCCGGAACAGAAGGTGAGTCTCCCCAGCACGCGAACTCTTTAAACTTTTGTACTGACGTATACATTACAGCCGCGAGTGTGAACAAATCTCAAGATGTTCAGCTCAGCGAGCCTTTACACACACGTGCACTAGTGTAATCAGCCACGCAGGCCAACATACACGATACGAAGCCCCCAGAAGGCTCTCTCACCAGCGCGTTGTGAGGTTATCAAAGGCAAGCTTCTAGAAAGCTTGAGCAGTCTATGAAGACATTAAGAAAAAGGCCAAAAGGCTACACAAGTACATTCCTTCGGCGCCAGTGGCTTCCGGGACCATCCTGCTTCCCGCCCGTTAGGCTCTGAGCCCCAACAAGGGAGCCGTGGAGACGGCGCTAACGGAGCAGGCCGCACCCTGGCTGGGCCTGTAGTGTGGAGGAGAGCGGGCCGGGCCACAGCCTCCAGGAGGGCGCGGGAGCCCTGGGGGTTAAGACCGTGTCCGAGCTTCCTGGGGCTGCCATAGCAAATGAACACAACTGAGGGGGGCGGGGGCCGTGCTAAAATGCCACAAACACATTTTCTCCCAGCTCGGCAGGGCAGGGGCCTGAAACCAGGCTGTCAGCGGCGCTGTGCCCCCTCTGGGGGCCCCGGGGGACGCTCCTTCCTCGCCTCTTCCTGCTTCGGGTGGTGCCCGTGGTCCTTGGCTTGTAGCCACATCTGTGCCGCCTCCTGTCTTCTCCGCGTAAGTGTCTGTGGCTCAAATCTCCTTCCGTTTTCTCTTATAAGGACACCTGTCACGCAGTGTAGGGCCCACTCTAAATCCAGGAGGATGGCATCTTCAGATCTTTAACTTATTAGTAACATCTCTAAAGACCCTTTTCCCAAATAAGGTCACATTCCCAGGTTCAGAGTGGACATGTCTTTTGGGGGGGGGACACTAGCCCACACCAGGGGCAGTCCACAAAAAAGTGGTCCACAGAGGCCACGTAAAAATGCCACATGTTTCCAGTGGCACTGGGGTTTCTTTTTCTTTTCTTTTTTTAAGATTTTATTTTTAAGTCACCTCTACATCCAAAGTGGGGCTCGAACTCACAACCCTGGGACCAAGAGCTGCATGTTCTACCGACTGAGCCAGCCAGGGGCCCGCACTGGGGTGTCCATTAGAGCTCTAGTAACAAATATCCACAGGCTGGAAGAGGTCTCCTCCTTGCTCCTAATCCTATTCTTCCTGTGAGCCCCGTTCCTTTACTGTGACTGCAGAATGTGAAGTTTTTCAGAAAAGCACATGTGGTATTACAACAGGAATGCTTGGGGCGCCTGGGTGGCTCGGTCAGTTGAGTGTCTGCCTTTGGCTCAGGTCACGATCGTGGGGTCCTGGGATGGAGCCCCACATGGCATCAGGCTCCCTGCTCAGCAGGGAGTCTGCTTCTCCCTCTCCCTCTGCCCTCCCTGCTTGTGTGCTCTCTCTCTCGTGCTCTCAAATAAATTTAGAAAAATCTTTTAGAAAAAGAGCAGGGGTGCTTGGTAGAGCGCGTGACACCCAGCAGGTGCTGTGCACAACCTGCTACTGTCTTTCGTCCAGTTTTCTGTGTATTCCGCTGTGGGCAGCCACTGTTCTGGGCACTTGGGACCCATCAGTGAACAAAGGAGGCCCAAATCCCCATTTCTACGGCAGTTTCCTCCCAGCAGAGGAAGACAGACGAACGAAGAAAACCACGAGTCTGAGTTACAGGGGCTGTTCAGAGGACGCTGCATCGGGCCGCGGAAACCACTGCAGGGACCTCGGGGTTGGTGCCGGGTGAGGCGAGCAGCTCCTGGGACAGTCGTGAGTGGCGGGGCGGTGGGATCTGGGGTGGGCTTTATTTACAAGGACCGCTCTGGCTACCCTGTTAAGAACAGACTGGAGGGAAGGAAGGGTGGAATTCAGGAGTGGGCTAGAAGGCGAGGCAGCACCACACGGCCCGCACCAGGCCGGCAACGGGAGGACTGGCACGAAGGGTCTGGGGTCATACGGGTTTTGAAGGCCGAGTCCAGCAGACAGACCGCAGAAGGGGGTGCAAGAGAGAAGGGAGTCAAGGAGGGCTCCCCGGTTTCTGGCCAGAGTGAGTAGGATGGAGTGGCCAAGAACCGAAATGGGAAAGATGGCAGGAGGAAGAGGTTCTGGGGGACCAAGAGATCCATTTTAAATCTTTTTTTTTTTTTTAAGATTTTTATTTATTTGACAGAGAGAAACACTGTGAGAGAGGGAACACAAGCAGAGGGAATGGTAGCGGGAGAAGCAGGCTTCCTGCTGAGCAGGGGGCCCGATGTGGGGCTCGATCCCAGGACCCTAGGATCATGACCTGAGCCGAAGGCAGACGCTTAACGATTGAGCCACCCGGGCGCCCCAAGAGATCCATTTTAGACACGTCCACTTCGATCTGCGGTGCGAGGACGTAAATACCATCGCCGGTCCATCCTCTGCCCTCCCTGTCGCCTACTGGGGCTCCCCATCTGCGCCGTCTGCTTCTGGCCTCAACCCTTGCAGAGAGCAGGGCAAGTTCTCCCTCGATATTCTCCTCCCAAACCGTCCTGGCTATTTTTAAAATTTCCCTTTTTTCAGATGACTATTAGAATCAGTTTGTTATTGTGCCAGCAAAGACAATTAGACAAGAAAAAGGAATCAGAGGTAAAAACCATTTTTGCAGATGACAAGGCTGTATAATTAGAAATCTCAAGAGAGTAGACTGAGGAATGATTCCAAATAAAGAGAATGCAGTCTGGTGACGGGTACAATATACCCAGACAAACAAACCCTCGAGAGGATACAAGGAAAGAGTCCAAAAGACAAAATCACAAGAAATGAAGTTGAAAGTCAAGTGGCTGCAAAGGCTGCAGCCCGGCCCCTCCCTCGGGACCGAACGTGAAGTCGGGTGTGCGCTCCGCAAGGCACACAACAGCCAGCGATGGGAGGAAGTATCCTGGCCTTCAGAGGGTTTTTAGAGTCACATCCTTTTGGCGCTCCCCTCAGAAGTGACTTAAGCACCACCCGGGTCTGCCTGTTTCTCTCTGACTGTGCCTGTTCTCATCCGTTGGCGACCGCCGTGCAAAGATGCTAAAGGAGTGCAAGAGGAGGCTTGTAACAGGACTCATGGAAAACTTCTGCTTCCGGCATGAGCAAGTCCCTCATCTTAATACGGGCACCAAATTGGCTTCCCGATAGGTCTTCAAAGGTAAGCACTGCCCTTTCCGTCAACTCCGCTGAGTTTTTATGTCGCAGCAACGGTTCGTGGTCTTTGCTTTTAAAAAGCACACAAACCCTTCCTTCTTCTAGGCTAGAGCTCATTAGAGGGGCGGGCTGTATCTGCTTTTGTAGCTTTCAGTCCTGCCAATATATATACTATAGGTACTCGGTAACTGTCCTATGTGATTCGATTTAAATCTATTTCCGTACAAAATGATGTTCTACGGGAGATCTTTAAGGAAATGTAAAGCATTTAACTCACACTTCCGTTATGATATTTTCCCCCCGGGCACTATCGTCACTGGCTCATGTTCCTAGGCAGCCCTGGGGCCAGAGGTGACCTCGTCTTAATCTGTGTCCATGCCAACCCCCCCCACCCCCCGTCCGCAGCCCTGAGGATACAAAGATACGTGTGGTACCCTCCATGCTCACAAAAGCTATACAGAAAGGATAAGTTACTTTCTTTTTTGAGTAAATTTCACAGATCATCATACAGACGAATTACTCTCTCAAAATAGAAACCTCTATCAAAAAATGTGTGTTCTTATCTGGCCCAGTTCCATTTTGCTAAGCCCTATCAAAATAAGGGGGTAGATACACTGTAGTAAGTTATTCTAATGACGTTTTTTCCTACTTGACTTGTCACACAATTATTACCTTTACATGTTCAGAAGTGAACTGCTCTAAATTCCTTGAATTTTAAGAATTTCTCCAAGTACAAACAGGTGAGGGGAGATTAGAGAATCTGTACAGAAATTGGTGATACTTTTAATTACTAATATTTTAAAAAAAAGTCACAATACATACAGAAAAGGATCAATTTACAAGAGACACTGCACATCTATATAATATATATGTATTTTTTTAATTAGAAAAGGAACATGCCCCCTGTAATAGCAGTTCAAACCCTGGCAAAATTCCTATTTCCTCTTTACTTGATATTCCAAAGGCTAGAGCGACTGCTAAATGAATTCCCTCACTGTGCTTCTCAAATCCCAAACTAAACAAGCGAGCGTTCTCAAGCCTTGAAATCTGTCACTTTCTAAGAGATTACACATTTCCACCATTCCTGAGTGGCAGAAGCCTTTCACGTGAGCAGCAGAGACCTTGAGACGAGAGTGCCGGCTTGAGGCGGGCAGTCCCCGGCGGGGGGAGAGGGCACAGCAGTCTGAGTGGGATCAACAATCTAAGAGACAGACTGCAGCGCCCGGGCCCTGCCGTCGCCCCACGATTTCTAGCAGGATTAGAGCGGGTGCCTACGCGAGACTGGCCATCCAAACCACAGGAAAAGGTGCAAACCTTCACAAAAGAGCAGTTGCAAATACTGAATATTTATAGCGTTTAAAACAAGTCACACACTGGAGGCACCTGTGAGCCCTAACCCACAGGCTGTGTTTCTCTTCTCATTCTGGATGGAGCGGAGGTGGGGGAATGGAAAGCCCGAGTGTGTCGTCAACAAAATGTGGACTCTTTCGCTGCAAAAATCATTGTTTCTCTTTTTGATTGCCAAATGGCCAACCGAATGTACTACCTGCTGACAGATCAATTATCTTTATTTTAGAAGCAAAGATCCTCGGTGAAATGCGCTCTGTTGTTAGCTGACCAGATACAGACACGTGAGGCGGACAGAAGAAACGGTTTTGTTTCCTCAAAGTCTACTCACTGGAAAGAATTGTCTTACTATGTGTAACAGCATCCACTAATTGGAGCGAATCCTTGGCAATCAAAAAAAAAATACCAAAACATTATTTGTAAGAACCTAAGTTTAACACCAATCAAAATAAGTGGCTTACCAATTAAAAACAATTTTTAATTACAGTTGCATTTGAAAGCGAGTGTGATTTTTTTTTTTAGTTCATTTCCCCTCTCATACTATTAAAAAAAAAAAAAAAAAGCACTACCGAGTAACATGATCTAAATCCAAAGTCAGACTCTATTAATAGACACCACTGCCTTTTAACAACATCACTTCACTTACTTGTTGCTTGATTCTGGGGTTCCATCTAATGTAGTAATTCACCCAAAGTTCCAAGTGACGCATACTGGCAACTGGATATAAAACTCGATTGATCTCTTTTGTATAGAAGGGATTTTTGAACTTGTCCTTATTACTGTTGATCAGCGACCACAAAGATACCGTTCGTTCTTTAACTTTCTATGGACAGAGAGAAAGCGGGAAGCCGAAGTCAAGACACACGAGTACATAAACCATCTTTCAGCTCGTGACACTAGAGCTGAGCCACTGTTTCTGCCAGAAGACAGAGGTGCAGGACGCTGTCCCATTAAATAGAATTCACTGACCTAAGACGACTCTTCCTAGCTAGGTAAAACATTTATGAACAGATGGTTAGAATGCTCTTTATAATTCAGCAGAAAGAAAAACGATCATATGATCCCGTCAGCTTTCTTCATTTTTGTATTTGTTAGAACTGTAAAATCGTAACCTGTGCCTGCTTGACAGGAGGGACCTAGATAGGAAGTTTTTTTAACCAACCATCCAGATGTTCGCTCCCTATCATGCTAACGTGCAGATATGTGAAAACACCTGGCTAACTGACTTCACCGAATCTTTCCTTTCTCATTTGGTGTCCATGATCTCATACGGAGAGCCACATTTTCACTGTTTATTAGAGATCTTTACTGATTTTGAGTGTAAACTAGGAAAAAAAAAGGTACAATTGTTAAAGTTACCGAAGGCAGACTTTGAAACTCTTCCCAGTAACAACTTCAATAAGCAAGGACTAAAAAGCTAAAACTAGGAGCTAAAAAACAACAGCTTGAAGTAAGTGACTGAAGAAATGTCTTTAACATACATATTTCATTAATGTGAACAAGAAATACACCAGCATAAATCTGTCTTCCTTGGTGTCCACCGCAAACTTCATTCACTGGTACCTTTCAGATGCCCCAAGCTATACCGTGTTGTGTTTATTTGCATGTTTGCCCTTATTTTTATACATGCACATAGTTTAATATTTTTTTTAAGATTTTATTTGACAGAGAGAGACAGCGAGAGAGGGAACACAAGCAGGGGGAATGGGAGACGGAAAAAGCAGGCTTCCCGCGGAGCAGGGAGCCTGACCTGGGGCTCCATCCCAGGACCCCAGGATCATGACCTGAGCCAAAGGCAGACGCTTAACAACTGAGCCACCCAGGCGCTCCTGCATGCACATACTTTAAAAAGTCAAATAGCCTGCCCAGGTTTGTTATGGAAAAAAAACAACAACATAAAAACCCAGCTATCTGTCAGCTCCCCACAAGCAACTGTGTTTGATTTTTAAAGTTGATTGCTTTGACTACC
>CM053612.1:3326720-3386615 GCA_028646535.1 Procyon lotor
ACTATTTATTCTGTGTATTCTAATACCTTTTCTTGGCATTTGTCGCGAATTCAATCCCCAACTCTTCCTCCGTCTCAAACTTCTGTCAAGACACTCGGCACCTCGGGCGCTCCCAGTCTCCCGGTCAGGGGAAGGCAAGCCGCACACCTATGATCACGGCTCTGTTTCGCCCCGAGCATCCCCTGTTGCCTCTCTCCGAGCTGCAGCTCTCACTTCCCGAGTTCCACAGTCTTCTTTCTTGTTTGCATGGAGCCGACTCCAGCAGCTTCCAGAGAAAGGGTTTGGTGTGGGAGGGAACTCTCGGTGCCACGCATGTCTGGGGATATCTTTGGTCCACCTCAACAGTTGGTTGACAGTTTGGTGGCTACAGAATTCTAGGTGGAAAGCATGTTCCTTTATAATTCTGAAGGCAATGCTCTACTGACTTCCAGCTTCCCAAACTGCCGTTGAAGGACTTTGCCTTCTTGATCTGTTTCTCTGCAAATGACCCATTCCTTTTCTCTCTGGAAGCTTGAAGGATCTTTTCTTTGTCCCTGCTGTTTTGAAACCTCACAAAGATGGGCCTTAGCTAGGGCCTATTTTGGTCCACCATGCTTGCACACGGGGCAGGCCTTTCAGTGTGGAAACTGACATACTTCAATTCTGGGAAATCTTTTCAAATTATTTTGGTGACTTCCTGCTCTTAGGTCGCCCCATTTTCTCTTTCTAGAAGCCCTGTTATGTGGATTGGACTCTAGGACTGGTCTTCTAGTTTGCTGACCTTTCCATCTTCTACCTCTGTCTCTAACGCTCTTTCTGGGAGATTTCCACTTCATCTTTCAACTCTCCCTCTGGATTTTTAACCTCTTTCCATTTCAAGTTGTTTTCTGATCTCTACATAGTCGATGCTAGCTGCCTGTCTACATCTCTCCCCTCCCTACCTGGAAACCATGTTGTCCAAGTGGCTTTTCCCCCTTCCGGCTATCTGCTGCTATGTAAGAGGGGAGCACTACAGAGCTGACCCGAAGCTCCGGGACCACGAGGCTCACCGATGTGAGCTTCACTGTGGGGAACACTGGGTGTCGGTATCTTTTGGTCCTTCCTCTCTTGGGCTGGTCAGTTTTCCCAGGGATGGTTTTGTTTTTGTTTTTTTTTTTTAATTGAGGTGGGCTTCACGGCCTGTAAAATTCACCACTTTAAAGTCTACAATTCAGCTGTGCCTGCGCCACCTCTCTCAAGTTCCGAAAGATGTTCGGCACCCCGAATGGAAACCTCATACCCACGGAGCACGCGTTCTGCATTCTCCCCTCCCGCCAGGCCCCTGCAAACCCTCATCTGCTTTCTGCCCTGATGGCCCTGTTGTTCTGGACATTTCCTAACAATGGAACCGTGCCATCTGTGAGCTCTTGCGTCTGACTCCCCTCACTGAGCGTGTTTTCAAGGTTCGTCCACGTTATAGCATGGGGCACAACTTCCTTTCCTTTTTACGGCTGAATAATAGCCCAGCATCCGGCTAGGCCACCTTCTGTTCATCCTGTCATCAGCGGATGGACCTGGGGTTGTTGCCACCTTTTAGCTCTTTGAACATCTGTGTGTTTTCATTTCAATTCCTGCTCTCATTGCCCGTGGGTATGTGCCTAGGAGTGGAATTGTTGGGTCACAGGACAAGTCTCTGCTCCGCTTTCTGAGGAACTGCCGGACGGTTTTCCGCAGCGGCTTCACAACCTCCCATCCCCGCCAGCAGCGTATGAGGGCTCCGTTTTCTCCCCCCACCCTCACCAATGGAGAAGGTTCTCTGGTGCTCCCACCCAGAACATGCCGGTGGTCAGGAAGGAGAGCTGGGGCCCGCACAGCCATTCGCCTCACCCCCCTGATGACGCGCAGGTCCCCAGCCCACTCTCGTGCTCTCTTGAGAAGAAACCTCTGCCAGAGTCCTCAAATTTGGTGGCTACGTCTCCTTTCTCATCTTCCCTGTTCTTATAGGCTTATGCTTTTAAAACAATGCCCTTTCCTGACGTTTTTATGGTGTTTTGGGAGAGAGACCTTATATACCTTTAAAGTCGTTCCTACTCTCAAAGTCAATGTCTTACCCCCGCGGTAAATGCCAGACATTCAACAAACCCTCTGCATTTCCCACAAACCAAGCTATCGAAAAAAAATTTTTTTTTTATTTCATGGAAGACGAGACACAGTTCACTGAAATGATGAGCATTTCCACTCACCTGTTTTTCTCGCGCAGATTCACAGTTGTATAAGAAAGTCCCAAACCGGCAACTATACAGATGATCCAGAATTGTAATCAAAAATCGTTCATTGAATTCAAAAGCTGTAGGGAACTAGACAAAAACAAACATGCTCATAAAGCATGAAAACTTGGGACTAGCAGAGGCTGCCATCTGTCTCTGCGCTCGGCACAGGACTGAGGACTGAGGAGTTCAAAGGAGTGTCAAGGAAGGGGATGAAGGGGAAAACAAGCTGATTTTCTGGGTTCTCCTGAGTGTACAGGGCATACAGGGTAGTTTCATCACTGATGGTGTCCTGTGTGCAAAGGCCGGTCCTGAGGCAACGGAAAATCCGACTTGGGATTCCGTTAGGAGAGAGGATGCAGTTAAATATTAGGACATTACGGAAAATCCCAGGCATAAGCAGTAGCAAGAATAAAACCATAAACCCCATGTACCCACCACTCAGCTTCAACAATGACTTACGTAGGGCCGGACTCATTTTGTCTCTATCTCTCCCCTGCGTACTGTGAGGCAAATCCCGGACATTAGGTCAAAATACTTAAACGTGAAACCCAGTGTAATTTTATCCTGTACGTATCCCTTACCTGTTTCGACATCTGCCATACACAATCAATAAACTGGAGGAAAATAGGAGACCGGTCAGCGTCGGCATGGTTTTTATCACCATGACCTATTCTCTGAAATGAATGGATGGAGACGATTTGTTTTCAGTTACGGGCACAAAACTGAGAAAGCACATATAACCCACAAAATGTGCCAATACAACTCATCAAGCTGCTTTCCAAATGCCAAGCTTCTCAGAGAATAAATGGTATATGTTTTTCCTTGGCAATACGGAAATGTGCAAAGGTTTAGAAATAACGGGAGTCAAGTATAAACATCTCTAACATCCCCGTGCCTACAGCTCAGCCTGCAGTTAGGTCAGCGGCGCTAAGGGACCAACCCTCACAGCTGAAGCCTCGAGACCACGTCCAAAACGGTGCGGTCATTAGTAAGCGAAGTTCTTTCTGTCTTATGAACAAGACAGAAACCTCACTATTCATCTTCATTAGCAATGATTCTTTCTACTTGAAAAATGTTCTTCACGTTCCTTAGGAAGCGTGGATGAGGATCATCTGAGGGAGTTTGTTAAAAAGGCTTTTTCAGGGGCACCTGGAAAATTGGCAGCTCAATTAGGCGTGTCTGACTCCTGACTTGGGCTCTGGGCGTGATCTCAGGGTGATGAGACCAAGCCCTGCACAGAGCTCCACGCTCAGCGGGGAGTGTGCTGGAGGCGCTCTCTCCCCCTCTGCTCCTCCCCCTGCTCGTGCTCGCCTGTGTTCTCAGTCTCTCCAATAAATAAGTAAAAATCTTTTTTCTTTTTTTTTAAAGGCTTTTTCAAAGGATATCTGGAAACAAGACCTGGAAATATGAATTTTAATAGGTTCTCTCAATTTTCAAATTGTGCGTCATAGGATAATAATAACAGTAATAATGATAAAGATGCGACTAAGAGTCTAGCAGCTCCGTAAAATGTATTTGGCTCTAATGGCTATAATTGTAGCCGAGAAAGAATAGTCACACGATTTCAATTTCAACACCTCTATCCAGACTCTTGGTCTGACTTTCAAGTCAGAAATAGGGCAGATGGAGAAACCTGTCTCCTGAAACAATTTTCACTACCCCCAAGGAACCGCACGTACTTTTCATTTGACTCTTGAGATTTTGTTTTCAAAAGCAAATATATGGCTTAACAACCAGTCTCTAAATCTCAAAGGGCAGTGATGTGACATGGAGGCCGTCGACTTGATTGCTCACTTACAGATGCAAATTTATGTCCGAAACTTATCCATTCTTTCTGCACCAGTATTTCAAAGCCCTCGATGCTCCGATAGAAGCTGTCCAGCATCAGCATGGCCAGGGACGTCAGCTGGGCGGTCCTGTCCCACCCGTCGCTGCAGTGCACGAGCACAGAGCTCTTCCCTGAGGAAACTTTGTCTGCGACCTGAATGGCTCCCGTCAGAACAAGCTGGCGAGGAAGAACACCCGATTAGTAGGTAAGTGGAAGATACTGCTGAAACTCGAAATAACCGTTTTTAACCGCAGAAAAGGTCATGTTTTCAAAAACTGTTATTGTCTAGAACAGAAAAACTTCTGCAAATGGAACAGCAGGAGCTGTGGGGCCTGCTGCTCTCCCTCTGGGGCGACGGCATCCCAATGAGACTAGGTCATTAAAAAAAACAACAACAAACTCAATGCACACAAGGCCGAACTGCATTTCGAACTCATTTTCGAGCCTGTGATTACTAGCGCACTGAGGGCTGTCATTGCCGAGGACCACAGCCTGGGGCTTAACCAACAGGAATGGATTCTCTGCTGGAAGGCGGAGATCAAAGCTTGGGCAGGGCCTGACTCCCTCGGAAGGCTCTAGGGAAGGACCCCTTCCGGACCTTCTCATAGCTTCTGGTAGAGTTCCCTGGCTCGCAGCAGCAAGATTCCCGTCTTCACATGGTGTTCTCCCTGCGCCTCTGTCTCCGTGCCCAAATGTCCCCTCTGCATAAGGACACCAGGCTTACCGGATTAGGGGCCCGTCCTACTCCAGGAAGACCTCATCTGCACTCATCGCACCCACAGCAGTGGCCATTTTAGAAAAATCACCAGCCCAACAGGTCTAATCTAGACCTTTGAGGCCTGATATAATGGAAATCACTTTTTCGCCTTTAAATTGACAAAATAAGAACTATTCTGCAGCTCGTAAGTAGAATATTTACGTCAAGATAGAGTGACGGCCTTCTCGTAAACGTTTGAGACTCAGAAATACTATGAAATTTGCGTATACCAAGAGTTATTGCTAGGATGTCATTTCTGGGTGACTTCGGTATTTATGGAGTTATCCTTTACGAAACACAGAGTTTACCCATCATGAGGGTGCAGTGTGATAAGACCACACACATGTACACAGCTGCGTAGCCACCATCGCAAGCCAGCTGCAGAGTGCTTCCGTCGCCCACAGAAAGTCTCGGGTGCCACCTGAGGAGGTCAAGCCCTGCTCCCGCCCTCGGCCCCCAGCAGCCACTGACCTGCTTCCTGCCTCCCTAGTTCTGCATTTACCACAAACGTCAGTGATAGGTGGGCTTTTACGTCTGGCTTCTGTCACTTGGTGTCATTATGTTAAGGGGCACTCGTGTCGTGGCCTGCGTGGTTGTTTCTCACATTTGGCTACTATGAATGGCGCTGCTGCGAGCTTTTGCACACACAGATTTGTGGGGACTTGAGTTTTCATTCCTCTGGGGTAAATACCAAAGAGTGAAATGGTTGGAGCCCACAGTAAATGTATGTTTGTTTAACTTTTTAGGAAACCGCTGAGCCGTTTTCAAAAGTGGTTGGACCATTTCACATTGCCTCGTCCGTGATGCCGTTTCTGGGGCTCCCCAAATCCTAACAGCTCTGCAACGGTCATGTCTTACGGTCGTTTTCACGTATTCAAGGTAAAGTCAGACTAAGTGAAAGATCTGGTAGAGAGAACTTTAAAGACGTGTACTTTTGTTATTTTTTTAAACTGGATTTACTTATTTTTTTAAGTCAGCTCTACGCACAACGTGGGGCTTGAACTCATGACCCCGCCATCAAGAGTCCCATGTTCCACCCACCGAGCCAGCCAGGCGCCTCTGAAGATACGTACTTGCGTTATTTTGATATAAACGGTAACTGCACATAAGTGGACAGAGTAGTGCCGAGGAGGACAGGTGAGGGGACCTCCGTTATTCATACAGAAGTCACTGCTTTTAAACTGACTAGAGCAGCTTTAGCTCTTCAAGCGTTTTAAGGAACTCCTCAAAATCCCGTTTACAAATTTAATTTGAGGCACTGCTGAAGAAAGGGCTGTTGAATGCGACCCAAGGCAGCTGATCTTCTGGTGCGCTCTAGGGGGCTTCACTCCACACCCCCCTCCCCGTGAGAAAGGGAGGCAGCCTCAGCCTACCGAAATGAAATCAGATTTTCAAAACCATCACTGGAAACTGTTACATGATCAGATGGCCTTGCGACAGACAGGGAGGCGGGGTGTGGCGCACTGGCTCGGTGGCCCCGAGGCCTGGGTTTGAAACCTCCTTCCGGCTGCTTTGGACACGTCACACATTGAGCCAGTCACGGAACCGTGGTTCCTTTCTCTCTGAAGCAAGGGGAGAAACAGTATGCCCACCCCAGCCTGCCTTGGCGCAAAAGCAAGATTCCCCATAAAGTGATGACGTGCAGCATGGGTTCAGGGAATGTTGGCTGCCGGCCAGCCGCCTTCTAAGAAACACACAAGGACAGGTCACTTTCAAACGGGAAGGGCTACGGGGCAAGAGCGATGAAAAGGACAGAGAGAAACCGCACGCTCCAGAAACCGCAGAGACACTGTACCCTGCTGGGGCTCTGCCGACAGACTAGGACGAGGAGATGGGACATATGCCAAGGCGGCGGTGGTCTCCTCGCTCGAGAAGCTTGCCCTGTTGCGCACAGAGCGGTGGGGTCATTTGGCCCGAATGCAGGCTCGAGGTGGCCATGCCACGTGTCTAGCCGCAGTTCTGGGGCTGCCAAGGAGCGTTTGAGGCCGAATAATGGGTCAGCCAAAGATGCCCCAGTCCTGGCCCTCGGAAATCTGTAAATACTGCCTCGCATGGTAAACAGAGACTTTGCAGATGTTATCAAGATAGTGACTTTGAGAGGGAGAGATTATCCTGGATCACGCGGGAGGGCCCGAAATTACATCCCATGTATCCTGATAAGGTGCAGAGGGAACTTTCACATAGAGGAGGCAATGGAATCACAGAAGCAGAGAACGAAGCGATTCGGCCACCTGAAGCTAGAAGGGGCAAGGAACAGATTCTCCCCCTAGAGCTTCGAGAAGGAGCACCGTCCAAATGTGCGCCCACCCCCCACTGATTCCCACCCGATCTTCAAGGCCCGGCTCCAGGCTGCCCATGTCTCTGCTCCCCCACCTCCTGGCACGATGGGACTTATGCCTGAGAAGCCCTGAGTCAGAGGTCATTCAGGTGTCATTCAGGAGCATTAGCTGCCTGGTCAGGGCACGTCACCTCTTCAACCGCACGAACCTCATTAAAGGCAGGAAGTACGGCTCGTACCTTTTCCATTCATAGGGTCTAGCGCGCTGCTTGGCCTCTAAGAGTGTGGTACTTTCTAAAAATAAATGTTTTATTTCAGAGTAGTTTTAGATGTATAGAAAAGTTACAAAGGTACTGCAGAAAGTTTGCATATACTCGACCCAGTTTCCCCTATCACTGACATCCTACGACAGTGTGGTGCATTTGCCACAACCTGTGAACCAATATTGACATGTTATTAAATTATTAATAAACTCATTAGCTTATTTTTAATAGAGTCTGTACTTTATTCAGCTTTCCTTAATTTTCACCCAGTGTCCTTTTTCTAATCCAGGAACCCATTCGGGACCCACGTTCCCTTAGCTGTTACAATTAATTGGTTTTGCATGACAAATTAAGAAAAAGATGAAAGTTAGGCCAAATGAAAATGTGATTCCTATCAAATTTGAAAGTAAAATTTGACTAGAAAATTCATATTAATAATGCATGTATTTAAAGTAGGTTTTTTGTTTGTTTCCACAACAAAAAAGGTACCTTCTAAAGGTGTTAGTTCCCTCAGATAGCTTCAAGTACTTTTAAAGACTGGAGGGTTTTTGATGCTTTTATCAAGATGAAGGATTGAGTATAATCAAAGCACAAAGTTCATTCCTTAAAGTAAATCAATTGGAGATTGGTTTCAATTAAAAAAATCTCTCTCTAGGGCCTTGAGGGTCATGCCCAGTAACAGTTGGATAATAAATAAATAAACTGGCTGTTTCTAAACAAATCCGTGTGAAAGACGGAACTTACTTACTATTGACAAGATGGAAAGTGACCGCTCTATAGATTCTCAAATTGTTCTGGAGTGACGTTGTGAAAGCTTTAACTTAAAGGTAAGCACACTCTGAAGAGGTACAAAACGGTCAAGTGTAAGTACCCTATGTAATAAATATTTCGTCTCTCACAGGTCAATTTTAGAACGGAAGGAACAGAAAAAGAGCCCTGTTCCACCGAATAATGACTTCTTGTTTAGGTATGGACATCTTTTTTCCAAAATATACTTGCCTTGATATGTTCTAACCAATGAGTAGACTCCAAACTGGACAACCAGTGAGATTCTTCCACATTAGGATAGACAATGTCTTTGACTTTTTTTAAAGATTCCCGCATGACATGAATGTTATGGATGTCTAAGAAGAAAAGTTCGGTGTTATGGTATGCGTCATCACTTTCATATCCTCCTCCTGTTGCCTGAGAAACAGCAAGACATACGAACCGTCAGCTGGGTTTTCTAGTTCATCAGAAAACTTACGCGAATATTTCAAGTTATTGGTCTTCCGCATCTCCACCTGAGACCTTCCAGCTTGGATGCAGTGATCGAGGGGACCTGACTTCCCATCCAACAGCGAGCCTCAATGACATCAGCCCCATGCTGAGCTCGGAAAAAACAAAAACAAAAACAAAAACACAACCCAGCAGGCTGGCAATTTGCTGGGGATCTGTATTTGCAAGAAAAAAAAATCACTTCAACATGTTCCATAATTACTAGCTCTTCTTCTGGGTCTGGAAAGGCAAAAGCGGTTGTCAAGGGTCCCTTTCCTCGGCCGGTTTTGTAACAGTACTCTTGGGCAGCAGGAGGGGGGAGGCGTGGCACTGACTCCAACAGCCCTCAGCTTCAGTCCCTCTTTGCTGTGTGATCTGAGGCAAGGCACTCAACCTCTCTGAGCCTCTGAGACTAGGTAGGCTAAACAGGATTAAAAGGAGTCACACTCTACCACAGCTAATACCAGCCACCACTTAGTAAGCCCCACCTGCTTATCTAATTCTTACAGCAAAGTCGCCAGAGAGGTATTACAGAGAGCACCCCTTCCCTGCACGGCGAAGATACCCATTTTCCATGCAAAGCAAAAGAAACGGAATGAGAGGAACCTGACTACATTCTGCTTCATGTTTTAAAGTGCCATGGAACGTGTGGCCTCTGGCCCTTTAAGAAAAAGTTAAATAATTCAGAGATTGCCAAGAAAGCAAAGTCCTCCGAACTGAAATGGAAGGGGAAGGCATTGGACAAATGTGCTGTTGCTACATTTTGCCTCTTTTCTTTTTATTTACAACAATAGAAAGAATACATAACTTCTAACTCAGAATAGAAGGGCCAATGCATCCTTTGTTTTTTTTTTTTCCCCCTAGGGTTAGTCACACAGGTTTCCTATGCGATAGAAGTACAAACCTAAAGACCTATGTACAAGCCAAAGGTGTTGGTCTTCCTGGACTCTAGGTAAGAAAATAGGTTTTATTTAGAAATATGTTCTTAAAGCTTGTCACAAACAGCATCAATATAAGCCATTTTCAAATGTAATGGTAAGTCACCCTCCCCTGGATGACCTGCTTCTCTACCCTTGTGGTTTTTAAATAGTTACAGCGATTTTCAAAGAGATTCTCAATGCTGGAGTTTCTTTCGTAAATAACTGAAGATAATATGCAGACAAATAAAAGGCAAAATGTACTCCTCGCTCCTTGCCAATGCAAAGGCAGACATTAATGCAGCTCTGCTTTAACTCATCGCAGTCGACTGCTACAAAATTGAAGCAGTCTGGTGCTGGGGCTTGTCAATGCCTGGGTTTTGTTTGTTTACTTTATAATGGTGTAATGTTGCTTATTACGTGGGGCGGGGGGGTTGTAAATTTCTAAATATCCACAAGGGAGGAACAATCAGGTCCAAAGAGAACAGAAGTCAGGAGGGTAAAAATCAATTAGCCAAGCATAGACCGAGTTCCCAAAAGTTCAAATTCTCCATTTATGGTTAGTTTTGAAGTCTTTTCAGTTTCCTTCTCTTCAACAAAAAGGAACAACCCTGATTATCTAGTCCGACAACACAGAGGTTCAAGGGCCTGTTGCTATGGATATAGATGTCTAGGGGAGAGACACAGCTGAGGGAGGAGGGAGCAGGAGCTTGGTTTTTAAAGAACACTGCAGAGATCTTTAAAGCCTAGGGTTTTTTCCTTAATTTTTTCCTTCCCTTCATTCCTAAGAGCACTAGTAACACAAGCATATTTCCTGGGTGTTAAAGAGGCATTCAAGAATTCTACTGCTGTGAAGCTGGGGGGAAAAAAAAGATTCTACTGCCATCACAATAAGCTTTAAAGTTAATATGATGAAGGTAATCATTTTATACATTTTCATATTTTAAAATAATCTTTCTAAATACCTCATTTCAATGCTACATCACATCTATTTCAGGCTAAATGTGTACATGCAAATACTGTGTTTTATACACGTTTTCAACTCTGAATTATATATAAGGGATGGGACAGAAATATCTAACATTACAAATAATGCAAGATACTCATCTTTAGACTGAATTTCCCAAATGTTTTACTTCTACTTCCTAACTTACCCGTCAACAACACTCCCTGATTGCTTTACCTATAATTTCAAAATCATTTCCACTACTGAAACAAAAATCAAGTGCAATAACAGAGCTGGGCCAAGAGCACACAGGGAGCAGAGGGGACTCAGCAGACGTGAGTGTGTACGACACATGATCCGCGTGCAAATAACTGAGCGGAGCTGCTCACACACGCTGTTTTACACACCCTTCCGTTTAGGAAGCATCCTCTTCGAGCTGCTTGAGGACTTGTTTTGCTTTCAGGTTCTTGTCTTGTGCTATGAATAATTGAAGATGCCAGAAAAGTGACCTCGGGAAAAGCAAAGTATTCCCGATGATGAAATTTAAGCCTACAGCTGATGAGAAACAAGAAATCTGAAAGGCGGATTGGTGGCGAACACCTCAGGGCAGGCCCACTGTGAGCACTTGCAAGTGACAGCTGGCAGTAATAGAAGGAACAAAAAGCAGAAGTCGAATGTAAAAAGCCTAATAATCTGGGGCTATTCAGCGTACAAACGGCCTTGTACCTTGCGGCAGCTTCTGAAAGCGACAGGACCTGGTCACTGATGTTCACAACTCTGC
Source organism: Procyon lotor (assembly GCA_028646535.1). Lineage (NCBI taxonomy): Eukaryota > Metazoa > Chordata > Mammalia > Carnivora > Procyonidae > Procyon > Procyon lotor. The sequence continues at coordinate 3,337,976 of CM053612.1, forward strand.
ATAAGAAGACCAACGAGACAGCGGAGACAGATTGTCTCTGAAAACAATAACATCATGTGCGCATGACTCTAAAATCCACGTACAGAGATTGACTCATTTTTGAATTATCTCCTATAAAGGAGAAGACCCATTCATGAGGACAGCGAAGAGACCGTCCAGATAAAGCTCCAGATTGAGGATTTTAACAATTCCGGCTTCCCACAGCTCCTCGTACACGCTGCAGCACCGTAGATGCCAAGAGGGATCAGAACAGCCACATTTGTGATTAAAACGACTTCCTATCTCAGCAAACCAGTTTTCCCATTTCAGCTAAGTTTATTCATGGAAGCCCAATTGTTGACGCACCGTGCAAACACACTCACGTAAAAAACGGCACGCTCTCCGCAAGATAAGCATCTAGCGTGTCACTAAATATACTCACCTTGTTGGCCACTGCATTTACATTGGGTCTTGCATCATAGATCGTGAGTTTAGAAATTTGTCTGTTAGTCTCCCTGATAACATCGAGATACTTCTCATCATCTTTATTCCGTTTACCACTCATACCCACAAGAGGCTGGCTGCAACGCACAATGACTGTCTTGTTTTCCGGATGAATCCATGACAGCACCTATGATGAGTTCAGAAATTTTAAGCTATTAAGAAAACAGCAAATCTCAAAACTATTAGAAATATAAAAAAATAAAGCACTAACCATCATGATGATGTGAGTCTGATTTGGCCAAAACAGAATACTTCTTTACCTGTGATTTCACAGTGTGTGCCTCGCAACACACATTTAATGAGAACTATTCAGAGACAACTAGAATAACCAATTTCTTTACCAGTCTTTTCTTAATTAGCACATTTCACAGAGATTAAATGCTTACCTAAAAAAAAGTTCTATCACTTCAAGGAAATAAAAAGCTTCTGATACTACTTTAGTTCTGTAGCCTGCCCTGGATTTCCCAGACAGAAACAAGGAAAATACCTCTAGTACAATGTGATTCTAGAATACCAACTCACTTCTATAGGTCCTCTCCCCAACAGTCTCAATTCTAGGAAAAAAAAAACTCCCACAAAAAGCTTGGAGAGCCACATTTTGCACATAAGCCTAGCACAGGGGCTACCTGGTTTCGAAGCTCGCCATGCAGGAGAAACAACCCCTGTAGAAAGGAGCTAACTATGTAATACAATAAAAACTATAGAAATGTCCACTTTGAGTGGGTGAACTGTTTGGTAGGTGAATTAGATCGCAAAGGTATTAAAAAAAACAAAAAGGGAGCCAGGAGGTGAGTGTGGTGGGCAACAGCGCGGGCTCTGGGGGAGGCACATCTCTGCCGTCACTGTAACCTGGGCACGGACCTCACAGCCTCTGTCGCTCCCCTCTCCTGCTTCATCAAATCGGGGGGAACATGACCCCATGGCCCTACTGGGAGGATGAGCGAAGAAAACATATAAAATACGTTCCAGGAGCAGGCCGGGCGGCCTGTGAAGTCTGATACAGAAAACTGTGAAAAGCAGACCCAAGAACCGAAGCAGCTCACTTACTACAAGGCCAAACACGCTGTCATCTCTGAAGTCACCCCCTCCGTGATGGAATAATAGTGACAACGGGTTAGTGAAAAAAGATTATACGACAGCGTGAAGGAATACTCATTCACTGAGTCTTTGCGCCATGCCAGAGACCAGTAAAAACACCACTGTCGCCCCGAAGAGTGCAAAGGCTCAGAACTGGGAAGCCCCGGGACAAGCACTGGCCCTCCTGGACCTCCATTTTCTAACCAGCAACGTGGGGGTGACACCGACCCAACTTGCCTACTATGGCCCTTGCTTTGAGACAGATAAGAGACAGGAGATCCCTTTTAGGCATATATGTATGTATTTTAATTTTTCAGGGTTATTGAGATCTAAGCAGTGATCTACAACACTGTGTTAAGTTTAAGCTGTACGACACATTGATTTGATATAAGATCACTTTTAAAAGAGCACACTGCTGGGGCGCCTGGGGGGGGGTGGCTCAGTGGGTTAAAGCCTCTGCGTTCGGCTCAGGTCATGATCTCAGGGTCCTGGGATCGAGCCCCGCATCGGGCTCTCTGCTCAGCGGGGAGCCTGCTTCCTCCTCTCTCTCTGCCTACTTGTGATCTCTCTCTCTGTCAAATAAATAAACAAAACCTTAAAAAAAAAAAAAAAAGCACACTGCTACACATACAAGAGGCCTATTATTTCATAAACACCCGTATCAACTTTTAAATTTCAATCAGGTCGTAGGCAAGAAACTGCCACGGGCCACCACCAGTGCCCTCCCTCCCTCCACCCCTCTTCCCCTGCCTGGGAGATTTAAGGCTGCAATCACCATGCCATTAACAAATGATACTTTCATAAGCCGTTTTGCTTCTTTCTTTCCTTTTCTTCTGGGATCTTCACTACCTTCTTAAAGAGGATGCTTGCTGTTTGGCTCAGAGGTATAAAGCATGATCACCTCACAACACCAACTACCATGACTGCTTTCAAAGTATATGGTACTGTATTCAGTCGTTCCAATTAAGGTTAGTATCTAGAAGCCAAAGATAACTAAGGATGTACACACATATTTTGCCACCAAAAGGTGTTGATCGCAGCAGTGTTTATAAAAATAAAAGATAAAAAGGAACCCAGATGTCTCACAAAAGAATACGGATAGAATATATTATGGTACACCTACACCCTGGCATACGATTTCATTTTTTTTCAAATAAAAATGTTTGCATGGAAGGAAGTTTGGAAGGACGTACAGCAAAGCGTTAACTGTGGTTCTCACTAGGTGGCAGACTCGTTTTTGCTTATTAGCATTCTGTAAAATGTCTAAAATAATTATGTGTTACGTCTATGTCAAGGACTTCTGTAACTTTAAGACAAACCTGTCTGAGAACCCATGAGAACAGATGTACGCATTCACCGAAACAATGATTCATGCGGATCATTTTGTTTTTCAATGATATCTTATAATTGTTCATGTCCTATTTATGCACACAATAATAAGAGTGCCTTCTCATCAATTCTTTTTGTGTTTTTATATGGGCTTTTAAAAAAGAGCTGAATATCAAATATTAATGATTTCATATTAAAACCAAATACATTTTCTGGTGTATCGTCACGAGGTGGTCAGAAGGTGTATCGGAAAGAGGACATTATCCACTATTAAATATTCTTAAGCATGGTAATCTATAAAGATATGGACATGATGGAGAGCTTAGCCTTCATTTTATTAGGAAAAATACAGGCAGATTGGTGGCCATTATAAAGTAAGAAGGATCAGTAAAATGGCCAAATAAGTAAAAAGTTAAGCATTCTATTGGCTCTATGGTAGACTCTTGTTCATTCTAGTAGGGTCTACATGGCAGCTGAGAACAATGGACCGGGCATAGTTGTTTCATCTCCTCTCCTGCCCTAAATCCCATGAAATTCTCTCTCTCTCTCTCTCTCACACACACACACACACTCACATCACACACACACACACACACACACACACACACACTCGACATGGTAGATGTTCAACTGAATGAAGGCATGAACAAAATCCATCCACACTACGCTAGCCTAGTTCTCCTGTGGGCGAGACAGGGGGCCCAGGCGAGGGTGGAGCCTATGGCTGTGGCACAGAAAAGTGTGTCACAATGGAGAAGAGGAGTAAGTAAACTTGTAACTCTAGCCTCGTTGGCACTGTACTCTAGCAAAATGAGCTGAAGAACATATGTTCAAGTACGATATAGATCATTAACATATGAGCAGACACTCATAATCAGAGGAGCGAGTGAATTTTAAAAGTTGTGATTCCTATTATGTTGACATTCTACAAAAGTTTCACGCAAATGTCCTTTTAAGGACAAAAAATGTCTAGACTTGGAGTTAAAGGCAAGGTGACATTAAATCTTCATTTCTTCAATCCCTGTTTTTCCAAAATGTGTTATTTAGAAAACCAAAACAAAACAATGTACTTATTATGACATGTCCTAAAAATTAAGAGGGGAAAAAATTCTCTAAATTTTTAGTCAATAAAATTTATGCACACAAAGTAGACGGTATGACTCATACATAAATATTTAAGAGCCAAAGAGAACTTTGTGAACTAGGTCCAATGATACCGTTAAGTATACTGTCTGGAATAATCTGCACTTGGCTCCAGTTTGCTAATTGCATTCAGGGAGCTGGCAAACGTGACGGGGACGAGTGAGACCTACTAAAGCTGCCCGTCACACATCAGGTACAGTACTACAGAGGTGAAGACCAGAAACCCCTGTCCTTTCCTCTTTCCTTCCGGCTAGCACTTGCTTGACTTATGCATTACTTATACCCTCTCTCGTACACGAATTATTTTGTGCTCATTCTCTGGCCTTGATCCTGAGCTTTGGAAGGTGGGTACTATTTTACTTCTCTTCCCAGCTGGCGTAGTACTTTGCACGCAGAAGGCACTTAAAAATTACCCGGTGGATTGAAATTCCAAGAGTGTTTCTCTGACCTGACTACTATTTTTATGGGATAAAAGGCAATCTCTGAGGAAAACATTAACCATAGTACTCACCGGAATTCGATTTCTGGATCTAAAAGTTGCAACTCTCCTGAGATCGTCATCTGAGGCACGATATGGAACCACCAAGAGAGCAGGGTAAGTGTCACAGAGTTCATAGCACTTATTGATAAAAGTTATTCTCCAGTGGTGATTGGGCAAGCCCTGTAGGGAAAAAGGAAGTCTAAGTCAGTACTGCATGACTTCATCTCTGGATTTGGCCTTGGGTCTCCTTTCTTCTTTCTAGCAGAATCTGCACATGCCTCTTTGACCACAGGGTAGTGACCATCTACCGATTTATACTAAAGGGAGCCATAATCCATAATCCAGACAACATAAGAACACAAGACAAAACACTGGTGGTTCCCGTAATTCTAAAATATCACTGGTGAATACAGATTCTCTTGAATTTGAGATCTTCCTTTATTTCATGTCAAGCTATCTCTTACTACTTGTACAATAAAGATAAACCCAAGTTCATCCCCCACCTGTGTACCCCACCCCCACCCCAGAGAAAAGTGCATCGTGTAATTTCAACCTGTGGCTAACTGAGGGTAGAAAAGAGATTGGGCAACTTCTTCTCCCTACTCAAAACAGAGTGAATGCTTCAATCTGCTCCAAAGTAGAAAGAGGCTAAGTTTACAAAGAAAGTCACAGAGGGGAAATAGAGGAAAACCCCTCCGGGGAGGCTCATTTCGCCACCTCCTGAAAGATTTTTTTCAATCAAGTGGTTTGGGATCGGTGATCGCTCCGTAGGCTGCGTGAGAAATAAAGTCTCTGCATTCTAAGCACACTGCTCATGTGACAGGGAGACAAGGAGTACCTCCCATCCTGTCATCCACCCACAAAACCGAATCTAGTATGGACAAGATCCAGAGGTGGTGGAATATTCTCTCCCCATACTCACAAATACACAAACACACACACAAAGGTGAGCTATGTGGGTGCTTGCTTGGGGACAGACATTGTACCTTTTCCTTAGGTCTGGTCCTATAGACCACGGACTAAACAGGTGAGTCTGATGCTGAGTCCAATTAGAGAGTTATAAGTCCCATGAGAAAGTTATAGGAAGAAAAGATGAAATATAATGGCAGTCTAGAACAAGATACCTTTCAACAGTTCATATATGCATGCAATCTTAAACAGGAACTGTCTTGTTTCAAGCTAGAAACACTGATCTAAACAATAAGTCTTAATATTGTCAGTAACACTCTAAAACTAAGGTACAGATATTTAAATACGTAATGCTACAGAGGTCTCCAAAACATGCAAAAACGCTTTAATGGTCTTTCTTCCGCCTCAATAACTGACCCAGAACAGAGGTCATTAAAATGAGAGGTACAGATAAGCCTTTGGAAACTCAATAGTCTAAAGCTGACTTCCGGAAGCATAGGATGTACTACCTCATACGTGGGATTTAAACTCCTGCACCCACATTCCTGAGCATCGAATCTGCTTACAAATATGCACACCACTGGTCAAGACTAAAAAAAAAAAAAAAAAAAAAAATCAACGCAGGTGCTTGGTAGTGGAGGTGGTGGCTAGAAGGTTCTTCTCAAGTCTAGGGTTCTAAGATTTTACATTCATTGCCTGTTCACATGAGGCAATTGGGCTTGGTCTGATGCTCAAAGCTCCCTCAATAAAAGTTCCCAATTATTTTAAGAGCTGTGTAGGATGAGAACTATGAAAAACTCCATCACGTAACTCTGAGCTGGCCTACAGATCTGGCTAAAGTAGAGGTCAGATTGTGGCTCTTGGACATAAAATGCACAGGCTCTTCTTCACAAAAATGCCACAAGAGACCTTTGTCCCTGAACAGCCTCTTGCCTTTGTTACAGCACAATAACAATGCACATGGGTGAAGTTTACAGAGGAGAGCAGTAAAAGCAATTTTCATATACATCCATCAAAGCTTTCTTAGAAAAATTATCATTACAGGGACACGGTTCCAATTCATTTCAGTCTGCAAACCAGAATAAATACAATTTGAATCCAGCTGTTAGCGATAGTTAAACTCCCAGATACGTAAATATATAGTGACATGAACTCCTAAATAGTAAGGTATAGAAGTTTGACTCTTCTAGACTCCAAATGTTTGACTCATTTCATGAACAACATATCATTTGGCTATGGAATGAGCTCATAAATTACAGAGTAATAGATAAAATGAGCTATAACCACCATTTAAGCTAGACTTAGCAAGATTTCACTGATGCTCAAAGAGCGTGACAGACAAAATATTGTCACCCGGCCTGTCTGCGATTCACCACATGACTTACCTGCCTTCTGTATTCTTCGACTGGGTTATAAACCGTCCACCCATCCACGTTAAACTTTTCTTCATTTAAAAATGCAAATATGGGCTAGGAAAGGAAAAGAAAAAGAATTTCAAGTTCCACATGATGGAACTAATAGTCCACTAATTCCACATTCTCTGGGCCTTCACCCACCAGGTTTGCCCACCATGAAATCACAACCCAAAGTGAGACTTTCATAAAGGAGTAAGAGTGGAAAATGCAGACCCAGACTTAATATTACCTTCTAGCTTGAGTAAGCATTACTTCTGAGACCTCAATTTTCTATGGCTACAAACATCTCTTTTAATTTGTTCTTTTTTAAAATGATGGTCCACGAAAATCAGATTTCCAGACCAAAACATACCTATCCATTTTGAACAGCATTAGCAACTGATCAGGTAAAAGCCGCTTTAAAAGAAAAAAAAAAAAGAAATTCAGGAATAATGACTAAACAGACAGACGACTGTCTCAAAAGGGAACAATGTTTATCTATTTAAAAAGGGCCTGGACATTAGGAAAATTCTTAATTAACTGTTCTCTGTGAATTCTGAATCGATGCTCTGACCTCTGAAATGACAGCATGCAGACCTCTCTCTTCTCTCCCTGCACTCACTCTGGGGGTGATATTGATGAATTGCACAGCTTCAAATACCATCTATACTCTGGGGACTCCTAAGTACCTATGGCTCTCCAGCCCCGACTTGGATCTGCACACCTGGCTGCCCGAGGCATCTGGAAGACTCCAAAGCTAACACATCCAAAGTCTTGGCCTTGAACGCCTCCCATCCCGCTCCGCCCATGGCCTCCCCGTTTCAGTAGATGGCAGCCCCACCCTTCTAGTTGAGCCCCAAGCAATGGCCTTATCCTCGTCAACTCACTGCCACCACCCTGGTCTAAGCCTCAACCGGCTCCACTTGCATCATTATAATAACCTCCTAACTGGCCCCCTACTTTCCCTCCTAACCTCTGAAGTCACAGTAATAGGGTCACAACCTAAGTCAACTCAAGTCATTCCCGTGCCCCAAATCCTCCTGCAGCTTTCCATCTCACTTGGGAGTCACGGCGGCGGTCCGCCCAACGGCCTACACGTAGCTGTCCACCATCGGGTCACAGCCCCCGCCAGGCCTCTGCTCTCCCATTGCTCACCCCATTCCAGCCCCACCGGCCTCCAGTTTCGCTGTTCCCCCAAAACACCAAGCACATACCAACATCAGAGCCTTTCCGCCTGCCGCCCAGCTGTCTGGAATCCTTTCCCCCACGGCTTTCCCTTTTATTTCTTTCACAACCCTGCCCAAACGTAACCTTAATCGGTGAGACTTGTTCTGACACCCTACAGAGAAACTACATGCCACCCCTCCCAGAACGCACCCCTGTTCTCCTTCCCATCTCATTTGCCCCTATTACTATGACCATCTGACAGATCACATGCTTACTCATCTGTTTACTGTTGGACTCCCACTGTCCCCTCCCCTGGACCATGGGCTCCATAAAGACAGACCCCTGCCTTGGTCACATCCTATATCCTCCTAACTGGAATGGTGTCTGGTCCCCAGTAGGCAGAATACGCATTCGTCGCCCCAGTGAAAATATCAAGCAGCCCCTGTACAACCATGTTCTCTGGAAGCACCGGGTTGGGGCCCTTTTTCCTCTAGGTATCTTCCCCGCCACCCACTTTCCTCTGCTGTCGTCCCGCAGCTGTGCGTGCCAGCCTCCCCTCCCCTACGCTACACGGCATTTCTGGAAATGCCCTGCTGGGCAGCAACAGCTTTATGTATTCAAAAAGCAAGAGGTTTAAGGTAAACACTGATCCGGAGGCTGCTGTCTGGACTGAAGCACGGGGCACCCGCGGCAGTTCTCGATGCGGGCAAGGGTAGGCCCAAGTGCTGTGCACCCTGCGGTGGGCGGCACGCTGACCACACGATACCGAGCTAGCTGAGCAGTTCGCCGAGGCTTCGGACTGACATGGAATCCCCAGCAGTCCTCAATTATTTCCACCGCTGGGGGAAACGAGTGATTTCTGTTCACTGAAGTTTAACTCCAAGACGGGGACTTTGGATGGAAACAGAATCTGTAGCACGTACCGGAGTGCTCTGAGTACTGGATAGTGCACTGATCAATTCTGCCGGACACTGCGCTGCTCACACGCGTGTAGACAGCAGGTGGTTTGAGACACAGGGCTCTCGCTCCCTTTAGAAGACCTACAAACTGCTTTCTTGAAATGAGTTCCTGACCTCCACGTTTGTTTGTTTTTAGTTATTTGTACCTTTGCCATGGAGCTCAAGTGAATATGGCAGCCTTGTAAAAACAGAATAAAAGGACTAGCTCGAGGGCCGGATAAAGCTTTCTCTCTAGTAAAATCATCACGTGTGTTAATGCCGTCAGTGTCCACTGACCTGCCGGCAGCATTTTCAATGTGACTGTTTCCCAGTCACGAATAATAAAGCAACTCCTTTCTTGCTTCGCATATTCACTTGCATCTTACATTAAAATTACTGATAAATATAAGTTTACAAAATTATTATCAGAAGATAAAAGTTATACAGCCCAAACCAAAATTATCTCCATAATTTCTCTAATATGTTTGCTTTAGGGGAACTCTGAACGCAAGTAATATAAAAACTTGTCATTAATAGGGGAGTGGGTCCAATGTCCTCACAATAGCAACATCTCAGGTGGCCTTTCTCACGAAATCATTCTGGAATACCCTGCACATTCTAAATGACATCCAGATATATAGGATGAGTCGATGAACCGGCATCCTTTACCTCTGAAACACGCCTCTGAGAACACTGTGATGGAAACAGCTCCCAGGTTAAGAGCTAAGAGCCAGACTTGGAGCTCCGATATTTCAGGAAAATTTATGAATCACCCAACAGCCAGACCGTCCTGGTCATGAAATACACAGGAGCACATCAAATACTGATTTGGAGCTTAAGGTCAAAAAGACCAGGTGTTTAAACCAATATTTTAACCATCCAAATACATTAGTTTACAATTACAAGAAAAAATATATATTAATATTTTATTTATTTATCTGAGAGAGAGAAAGAAGGAGAGAATGAGCAGGGGAGGGAAGAGGAAGAGACAGTCTCGAGCACTGAGCATGGAGCCCGACATGGGGCTCGATCTCACAACCCTGAGTTCATGACCTGAGCTGAAACCAAGAGTTGGACACTTAACCAACTGCACCACCCAGGGGCCCCGAGAAAAAAAATATTTTTTAAAAAGCATTACTTATTAGTTTTTAAAGAAAAACACAATTCAAACACGAAGTTGTTGATACCCGGTTCCACTGAGGCAAGCTTTCCGAAAGAACCAATGCAGATGTTTTCTAAAGTTGGATGTACCCAGACTTATTTCCCAGGTATTTTAATTTTTACCTATTTCTTTTTCCTCTTAAAGATTTAGGTAAGAGAACAAAGCAAGAGTTTTAAAACACAAGCTCTCAACAGAGTAGAATAAAGGAGGATTATTACCAAAAAAATTTACTCAGTATTAAAGCAAGGCAACAAAATGCTTCACCTATACCTCATTGTTACAAAGTACAAAATTCCCCACAAGTGGTGACTTGTGATGAGTCTTAAGCACCTGTCTGAAAATTGTTAAAACCTAAAGTTAATGGGTTACATGCCTTGAAATTTTTAGCTGTCATTTATTTTCTTACATTTTTTAAAAATTTACTTACTTGACACAGAGAGAGAGAGAGAGAGAGAGACCACAAGTAGGCAGAGAGGCAGGCAGAGAGAGAGGGGGAAGCAGGCTCCCCACTGAGCAGAGAGCCCGATGCTGGGCTCAATCCCAGGACCCTGAGATCATGACGTGAGCCAAAGGCAGAGGCTTAACCCACTGAGACCCCCAGGCGCCCCATCTTTTAAGGCTTTGAGTCTTTTAGGATTTCAGTGGCAGGCTGTCATTTCCAGTGATTCCTAACTCTATCCCTGGGTCACTTGAGAGCCTCTCTTTGGGAAACGGAAGTGCCACAGAGAGAACTTTCCTTTCTGAGGATGGAGTGGGGAGCCGGGCATGTAAGCCGGGTAACAATGAATCCGTCCCGGCAGTGACTTGACTTCACGGCCCAGGGACCCCCACATCAGGAGTGCAACCCTCCGGGGTGGGGGCACCAGCTCCGCAGAGCTTCCGGGCCCAGAAGGGTTGTGCCCCATGGAGGCTTCCGGAGACCCTCCACGGCTGGCAGGAGCCACAGGGGTGGATGCCCGGGGGCACTCTCCAGAGGTGCCAGTCGGTGCCTGGGCCCCACCCTGCCCCTCCCCCCCCACGGAGCCAGAATTTCCGGGGGGGGGAGAGATGGGGGAGTGGTCGCCCTGATCCTAAAGGACCATGTGCCATACAGGATACAGGACCACACTCAGGATTACAGCCCAAGTCTTCTGTGCATGCAGGCTATCTGGGGGGCTGCTCCACATTTTTTTTTAAGAAGTAATTTTGAAATACTTAAGAGATTCACAAGAAGTTACAAAAATATACAGGGGACAGAATGCAATACAGCCACGCTGGAAAACAGTATGGAGGTTCCTCAAAAAGTTGAAAATAGAGCTACCCTATGACCCAGCAATAGCACTACTGGGTATTTACCCTAAAGAAACAAAGGTAGTGATCTGAAGGGGCACGTGCACCCGAATGTTTATAGCAGCAATGTCCACAATAGCCAAACTATGCAAAGAGCCTAGATGTCCATCAACAGATGAACGGATAAAGAAGAGGTGGTATATATATACAATGGAATACTATGCAGCCATCAAAAGAAACGAAATCTGGCCATTTGCAGTGACGTGGATGGAACTGGAGGGTATTATGCTAAGCGAAATAAGTCAGTCAGAAAAAGACAATTATAACATCTCTCTGATACGAAGAAATTGAGAGGCAGGCGGGGGGTCATGGGGGGTGAGGGAGGGAAATGAAACAAGATGGGATCGGGAAGGAGACAAACCATAAGAGACTCCTAAACTCACGAAACAAACTGAGGGTGGCTGGGGAGGGGTGGGTAGGGATAGGGTGGCTGGGGTGTGGACAGTGGGGAGGGTATGTGCTGTGGTGAGTGCTGTGAAATGTGCAAGCCTGACGATTCACAGACATGTACCCTGGGGCAAAAAATACATTATATGTTAAAAATAAATATATAAATAATAAAGTAAAAAAAAGTACAGGGGAGTCAATGCACCCTTCACTCAGCCTGACCCAGTCTGAGCACCTTGCACGGCTAGGGCACCCTCGTGTGCTCACCCTGGTTTCAAGTGAGCAGGTGTTCCTTTATTTGGCTCTAGATTCGTATTTGGGCTTGTTTCATCAATTCAGATTCCTACTAGTCAAGAGATACCATGCATGGAGACTTAAGGGAAAAAAAAGCAATCATGTGCATTTTTTCCAGTATTAAAAATAGCACAATGTAACATTTGAAAAATGTTAAAGGACAAAGTTGAGATGAAAATCTCTGATTTCACACTAGGGATAAAAACAGCTCTGACAAAGAGAATTTAAGTTGTCATTTAAATTTTCCTACATTTATCACTGTTGTGTCTCGTGGGGAGAAAAATCTGAAAGGACAACAGGTTTTAGATTTCATTTAATATTGGCCATTATTTTAAAATGGCATCCATATGAAGATGCACCAACTCACTTAAAACACCTAGATTGGATTTATTGCTATTTAATAGGCTCTATAAATGTTGAGCAACTCACTAAGTTTCCTTCTTCCCTCAAAGACTTGTCATGTTGTGTCTCAGAACTGGTGGCTGGAGAGTTGTCAGATTTGTAAAAATTAAATATCATTCAAAAGGTAGGCAGATTATGCTGAGTGAAATAAGTCAAGCAGAGAGAGTCAATTATCATATGGTCTCACTTACGTGTGGAGCATGAGGAAAAACATGGAGGACGTTGGGAGAAGGAAAGGAAGGGTGAATGGGGGTAAATTGGAGGGGGGAGACGAAGCATGAGAGACTGTGGACTCTGAGCAACAAACTGAGGGTTTTGGAGGGGAGAGGGGTTGGGGGTTGGTTGAGCCTGGTGGTGGGTATTGAGGAGGGCACATGTTGCATGGAGCACTGGGTGTGGTGCATGAGCAATTAATCTCGGAACACTGAAAAAATAAAATTAATTAAAAAAAAAGGGAGGCAATTACAGAAGAAAGCTATTTTTATCATACCCAGGGCAATGAACTGATAAGCTATGTAGATTTCACGGTGCTTTCAAATAATGCTGCCCTCAAGCACGGACACAAATTTTAGGAACAGCAGATCCTTTTTAGGAAGTAAACAAACTATAACTCCGAATACCTAGCACTAAAAATCTAGAGGACTGTTCACTCACTCCTTCTTTCCTGATGGAATTCTGCAGTGTTTGAACAGGAATTCAAGTGGGCAATTTTTATATTTCATTTCTGAAATTGAAGACACCTGCCTTTTTAAAAGCTTCCATCTACCATTTAGGGGTGTGGCGATGTAAAATCACTTCATTTTCATCTTTCAGGTTACCCTCAAGAAACAAGACCTCTTCGTATGAGGGGGGAAAAATGCTTTTATTAAAGTTGGGGGGGGGAAAGCTAAAAATTTTGAGAAAGAACTATAGGAGGTACTGAACCTTGGCAATTTTTTAGTTCAAAGTAACATCTTTCATGTAAGTGGATCAAAAGTAATTTAATCCAAGTGCAACAAAAGCCTCATATAGGTCAAAAGCGGCTAGCACATAAATTACCATTTTTACTTCCATTGGCTTAAATAATTTTCCTGGTTCTCTTTCTACCACCTTCCCTGGGGAAAAGCGGCTTCGTGGTTTTGGGTTGCCATGACCTTCATATATAAATGCACATATTCACTTCTTCAGGAGGCGAAGACCCGGAAAGCACATTTGAAATGTCAGTTGAAACCATTTGGAAAAAGTACCTTCTTTCCTACTTGTCCCAGATCATAATCATTTAAGGTGACATTTCTCAGGGTTCATGTGCCACATCTCCTCTCTCTGTAACTGTCTCTTGTGGCAATTTTGGCCACATTGATGAAATGCCAATGATCCTATCTGGGCCCACCAAGTAAACCTCTCCCTGGGCCAAAGCTCCAGGTCTACACAGCCTCCTGCCTCACAGATGTCTATGTCTCGTTGTCCTACAGACACTTGCAACTCTGCATATCTGAAATGCAAGTCACTGCCTCTTCTTCACTCCCCTCCTATACTCCCCATCTCAACCACTGGTGCTACTGTCCATCCCCTTATCCAGGCTGGGTTCTTCCCTATTATGCCATCCCCCATCATAACTACACTCACATGATCAGTGGATTCTATTGATCTTCTAGATCTTCCTCAAATCCATTCTCTCTTGTGCTCGCCACGGCCCCATTTCAAGGACTCATTTTCATGCACCTGGGTGAGTAACAAACATCCCCGGGAATAAACTCCTGCCCTGCTCCATCCTGTCTGCATGCTGCAGCCCAAACGATCTTTTTGAAATCAAAATCGAATGTCACTTTCCTGCTTCAATCCTTTGAACGGCTCCCCTCCCGTTTAGAAACAAAGTGGAACTTCTTGGTGGGGCATGGTAGGCTCCACGAGCTTTGGGGCCCAGCCTTCCCCCCCAGTCCCATCTCTCACCACTACCCCCACAGGTACACCAACTCACATGTGGGTCCAGTCTGTGTCCAGCCTCCTCACATTTGCATATGCTGTCCCTGCACTTGGCCACGGCTGTTTCTGCCTGGCCAATGCTCCAACTCATCTTCCGGGATTCACCTCCTCTAGGAAGCTGTCCCTGACACCAAGCCCCTTACTTCCCACTCCCCCGATATCCTGTGCACAGGCATCTGTATTATATGCGTTTGTCTGTCCTCCCGGACAAGTGGGCCTAAGTCCCAGCTCCCCGCACCCAGCCATAAGGCAGGCAGGCACGTGTAAATGCGTGGAGAGCAAAAACAGGGAGGAAAGGGATGAAAAAGAGGAGGAATGAGGAGGGGCCTGCCCTAGCAGACCTTCCATTTTATAAAGCCTCAATGGTTAAAAGAACGTTACTGGTACCTGAAGGGTGACTGATGCAAGAAAAGGAATGTTCGGAAATCAAACACAAAGAAGCGTGTATGATAAAGACGGTATTTCAAACGAGTGGATTAGTCAACAAATGGTACCGCAACCACAGTGGAGGAAAGATTTGGATCCCTATCTTGCAGGGTAGCCCTGGATCAATTCCAAATCGATGAAATATTTACATTTTAAAAAAGAAACTGAAGTTTTAAAGGAATATCCTAGGGATAATTCTTCTACGACTCTGAGCAGGGAAGACATCCCAGAAGCTATAAAAGAGAACTCCACAGACAAAAGTTTTAACCTAGCAGGTCCGGCTGCTCTCCTGAGACAGGTCTGCTTGTGAGGCTGGCCCCATAGCTGGACTCTGGGAAGCTGGGTTCTCGGGAAATCTCCCATCGCTCCCTAACTGATAAGAGGGGTTTATGGTGCCTCAACCATATAAACACGTTTTATGCTTAAGCTCTGCTTTCCTGCTGAGATGTGGTGACTTGGGTACGTGCTAAGGCAGCAGGTGCTGAGCTTCCCTGGTTGGTGACATTTCCCATGTGTTATCTCAACTTGTTGCTCTAGGAATTATGTGTCTCCTGTGTGACTCCACTGGGAGAAAACTCTGGAAGTTTGTGTCTGGTTTCCCCCCAGGCTCTACCCCATGTGCCTTTTCCTTTTGCTGCTTTTCCTGTGTACCTTTTTGCTATAATAAATTACATTTGTGAGGACGACTGTATGTTAAATCTTCTGAATTGTCTGAATGAATCATTGAACACGGAGCGACCTTAGGGACCCCCATCGGAAAAAAATTGATAAATACAAAGATTTAACAAAATTCCCATAGCAAAAGCCACCACAGTCAAAAGACATATGGGAAAAATATTTGCAAGGCATATTATGAGTGTAGCTACTACATAAAGAACTCTTACATTAACAAGAAAAAAGACCAAAATCCCAAAGGAAATATAGGCAGAAGCCACAGAGAACCAATACAAATAGCTCAAACCAAAAGATATTTAACTCCAGTCCAATAGGATAAACACAAAATAAAACCATGAATCCACATTTTCACCTATCAGATTGGTGAAGAAAGATCAAGAAATCAGGAAGCATCCTGGACTGGTGCGGTCGGCAGAAGGTCCCCTAGAGATGTCCACGTCCTACTCCCTGTTACCACCCACGGCAGAGAGGAATTGGGTTGCCAATGGAATTGAGATTTCTAATCGCTTGGCTCATTTAAGACAGGAAGAGTACCCCAGACTTCCCAGGAGTGCCAATGTCATCTGAAGGGTCCTGAGATGTGGAAGGAGGCCGAAGAGCGGGAATCAGAGGAGAGTGAGGACAGAATAGTCAGAGTAATTCGAAGGACTCAACCACCACTTTGGCTCTGCAGATGGAGGAAGAGGTTGTGGGCAAAGGAACTGGGTGCCTCTAGAAGCTGGAAAACACAAGGAATGGACCCTCCCCTAGATCCCTCAGAAGACACGCAGCACCACACCCCTTGACTTTGGTCCAGTGAGATCCTTTTTGGACTTCTGACCTCCAGAATCGTAAGGTGACAGACTCGCGTTTTTCTAAGGCGCCAAGTTTGTGATCATGTGTCATCGCAGCTACAGGAAGCAAACAGAGTCGGAGGGGGTGTCTGGAAACAGGCACCTGCCTGTGGGAGTGAAAGCCAGTACATCTTATGATACTCGGTAAGAGCAGTAATTCTAAGAACTTACCCTACAACATACACGAGCGCATACAAAATGATCTCGGTATCCGTTGATAGAGGACTAAGGAAAGTATGGCTCGGTCAGCAGAGCACCGTATGCTCATAAACAGGGGGAAGAAGCCCACTCATTAGGCAATAGCTGTTGGTAAATGCAAAAGCAAGGTATGGAAGAGCACATACAGCTTCCTCCCGCCAGGGTCAAAGGGGGACAATATGACTAACAAGTCACCGTTGGGCACCTGGTCACAGACTGAAAACACAGGTTGCCTGTGAGGTGGGTGAAGGGTGCTGGGAACGGGATGTTTTTACGACATACATTTACTTCTCACAGTTCTGGAGGCTGCGGAGTCTAAGGGCAAGGAGCCAGCATGGCCAGGCTCTGGTGAGACCCACTTCCTGCTTTACAGACGGCAGCCTTCTTGCCGTCGTCTTCTCCCGCTCTGCAGGGAGCGGCTGCCGAGCCCGTGCGCACAGGCAGTGAACACCGGGATCCTGAACACGATGGCCACACAGGGCCCGTCCTGCGGGGAGCAGGTGCCAGGAGAAGGGAGGGACTGAAAAAGACTGAGAGAGACCAAGAGAGACCAAAGAGAGACTGAAAGAGACCAAGGGCCGGGTCCTGGAGGCGGCAGAAAGCATGGTGAGACCCTCAGTTGGCCACATTTACCGCTTATCCAAGGAAAAAAGAGTCCTAGCCGAAGAGAAGGTAGAGAACCGAGACCTGCTTTAGTCCTAAAGCCTAATCTAGGCTGAAAAGCAGGCGTGCGTGCGTGCGTATATGCACCGTTCTGCTTCTCATTTCAATTGTCTTCTGAAAATGAGCTGTTTGCTTTTATCTATTCTGTGGTCAGCCTAGAAAGTAAGAGTCCACTAAATTTCAGTCTGAGATTTTTAAAATCTCAAAGCAATTTATAAAAATTTCCCCAATTCTGGACTGAAAAATGAAGGCCCAGGGAAAAGTATCCTTGTTGTTAATTGCCTATTCACAGGATCATTTACACCTCTCATTCGAGCGATTGAAAAAGATGTGCACCCCCATCACCCGCTTCAGTAATTTTTATGCAATCATTTTTGCAAGCAAGTACAATTGGACTTGAGCCAGAGTGGACACAAGGTAGAAATGACACAGTGCTTAAGCCATATGGACAAGGTTTGATGTGGTTCACCAAAGCTAGGCAAAAAGCAGCACGCAGCCAAGATTCTGAGAAGCAAAGGCAGCAATCGCAAATGCCTCCAAATGCAGCCGGGCCCTCTCCTGAAAGGTTCGGCCATTTCTAACACCTCGCTCCCCTGCGCTGCCCACGGTAGGAAGCACCACGCCATCAGTCTGCGGAAGGCTGCTCTTCTCCGCAGAAAAGGCTCTGAAGCCCAGGTACTTCTCGCTCTCAAAAGCACAGCCAGCAGTCTTCTCTCCTGTACCTATTCCTACCGCCCACACGGAGGTCAAGTTTTCCAAAGCAAACAAAACACCAAAAACCTTTGCAACCACACAAGTGCTAACGAGCTCACAGTGTAACAAGAGGCAGAAAACATTGCGATGCCCGAGAGCTCAGTCCAGAACGGTGCAGGGAACTACAGAGCGCGGGGACACAAGTACAGAGCGCGGGGACACACGCGCCCGAATGCGCTGCGCTACCCTGAAGCAGGAGGCCTGCGTGCAGTCAAAAGGTGGACCGAGAAAACAACGGGAAACCTCTTCTGAAGACCACCACTGCTGCCCCTATTTCACATGTCTAGTTAAGATGCTTTCTGCATTTAACGCACTGAAATTTAAGACTTGAACCAGTCCTTTATCCAAGTAGAACTAACGGTCTGTTAATAAGGATAGTAACCTTATCCACATGGCATCTTTCTTTTAAGGGGCTTATAGTGTCTCATGTATTATCACAATTACTTTATTAATATTCTGGGAGAAAAAAGTGTGTTGGGACAATCATCCTTCTTTGCACCTGCTGGGAAAATGGCGCACGACTGCACAGCGGACACTCAAAGGGCACTTAACTGCGTGCCAGGCACCGGTAAACAGTTTACGTTTAATCCTCACAAAAACCCGATGGGGTAGAGACGGCTATCATCCCCATTACAGATGAGAACACTGAAGCACGTAAATATTACATGGCTTCCCAAGTTGCCAAGCAGGTAAGCGACTGAGCCAGATTCAAACACAGGCCGCAGGACTGGCTAGCACGTGCGCGTGAGCACACACCAGCAAGGTGTAAACAAGTCCTCTCCCTGGCTCTCCCGTGGCTGCCGAGAGCCTGGCAACCGTGAACCAGGCTCCACTCCTTTCAGCTCTCCACTTCCCCGTGTGAGGCTCCCCGCTCCACGATTTCTGTCAAAACTCAAGCCCTTCCCTTCAACAAAATTCACAGAAGTCCATGCATGCCTATAGCTGTCAAGACAGATGTAAGTGCCTTTACTAATGCCTAAACTTACTCAAAGCCCGTTTTATTCTATATATTTGACCATTATCTAAAAGGTTGTTTTTCAAACTTTCTAGATTATGATTAACAGAAAGCCTACACTTGGCACTATGACCACCTCCCTGCACGCATGCGTGCACGCACAAGCGCGCGCGCACACACACACACACACACACACCCTGAAACAGACGTTTGACAAAACCACACGTACCGTGGAATGTATTATGCTCTTAATACTTTCTCTTCTAGTCCATTTAAAAACATTGGTTGCAACCTGGTAAATGGATTTTATGACTCAGTAATGTGTTCGGATTAATAGCTAAACACTCATCTGAAATTTATATTCTCTCTGGTTATCCCAACTGAGTGAAAAATGAGCAAACAATAAAGGAAATCAATGAAAGAAGAACTCTGACATTGAACAACCCACTCCAACAATTAATTACTCTCTCCGGTAGCCCTATCAGGGTCTATTCAGATCTACACAATTTTGGTTCTTGCCTTTGAAAAATTACGTCAAAAGCACTGGCACGTTTCTTTTTTTCAAGATTTATTTATTTTTTGAGGTGGGGATGGGGGCAGAGGGAAAAGGAGAGAAAGAATCTCTAGCAGACTCCCTGCTGAGTGCAGAGCCCGATACAGGGCTCAATCCCAGGCCCTGACGTCAGGATCTGAGCCAAAACCAAGAGTGAGACACTTAAGCCACTGGTGAGTCACCCAGGCACCCCAACGCTGTTACATCTCTTATAAAAATGTATCATTTACCTAGAAGCAGCGTTGAGTCACAAGGTAGTTTGCAAAATTGGTACAATTTCTAGTGTTTACAAGACAAAATAAAGCAAGAAAATAAACACTTGGGCTGAAGTAGAAAATGTTACGGGAACAATGTCCAAGTCTGAGTAGACCAACATAATATGGAAACAACCAAATTAACAGGCTAGGGTCAACTGTGTGTGGCTAACCTGCTCAAGTTTAATTCAGAGTTTAAGTCCCAACTTGAACACATTGCGTGGTGAAAATGCTACTGCGGAAGGAGGCCAGACAGAGCCAAAGGGGGTGGTCTGAGAGCAAAAAGCCCACTCGTACACCATTCACCCTATGGCTGGATTTGGGTCCCAGCTCTTCTGGCCCTCAGACACTACTTCATGGGCACAACAGCAAGCTTACTTCTGACCTCAAATGCTTACAATAAAAAAAAAACCACTGAGATAATCTGCAGCTGATTTAACGTTTTCAGTAATATTAACGAAGGGATATTTTTCAAGCAGGGCCCTTTGTACCGTTCAATGCAATCAGGCTCAGATTAGGCTCCCAGGAAATCCCTTTCTGGCACACTCTCGCATTCCCCACTGTGGCAGTTGGAAAACTTTTCTTTCCCTCCTGTCTCAGAGGAGTAATTGTCCCTTCTCCTTTCCAAAACTGCCCTACAAACTGGGCTTAACCTCATCCCCCTCCGCCTTGCCTAGGATCCTGCTTCAGAAAGATCCCTTCTCTCTCTTGCCTTGAGAAGAAGCAAGCCTCCTCCCAAGTCTATCCATCGACCTTTCTCAGCTTACAAGCGCAACCCTGGTTTGGGACTTCTCTACTATACACGAGGGTTACTTAACTAACCTGGGACCCGGGGGCTGGAACCCTAAAATCCTACGGAAAGTTTCGTACAGAAGTGCATTCTGCAGGGGATGAGAAACTATAATTTGTATCGTATTATCAAAGGAATCCATAGCTCCAGACTAACAACCACGATTTCCAATTTACATCTCCAGACCCTTCTCCGAAGGGCAGACCTGAAATCGCTGCTGTTAATTCTGCCAAAAAGCCACAACACTGATGGCCACACGAACAAAACAGAACTCCCCATCCCTCCCTCCTTGCCCTGCCTTCCACCTGCTTCCTCAAACAAAATCCTTTTCTGACTTCCCTGCTGTCAACGGCGCCCCACCCTCCTCATCACTCAAGCCACAAACCCCAGAGGGAAGGGTGATTCATTCAGCCTCCCTCGCTGTCCTCTCTCACCGAACTGCTGCCCAAGCTTGTCGTCCCCCGCCCCGCCTGGCCACTGGCACTGCCGGGTCCTAGGTCAGGCAGTGTAGACCTCTCACCTGGCCCTCTGACCCCCCACCCAACCCCAGGCCCCATGAGCTCTCTGCTCCTGTCTCGTCTTCATGACTTGTGTTCAGTTCCATCACTCATTTCAAAACCTTCCGTGGGTCTCCACCACTTCTCCGGTTATCAGCTCCTTCCCTAGCAAAGCTAAGACCCAGGGCTCGCCCGGAGCTCCTCCTCCCCACGCTCCGACCAAAGAATGCCTGGCGACCCTCATCAACACTCTACAGTGCTTCCGGCTTTCCTTGTGCTGTGTTGAGGGTCAGGGTCTTGCCTCTGCCTGAAACTCCACTTCCTCCACCGGAAAGGGTAACCATCCTTTGAGGCTCGACTCAAATGGCTATCAGATTTCATGCAGCCTTTACCATGTCAGTTGGACGTGTTCTCTTCTTCCTGTGAACCCCCAGTGGACTTCCTCTGCATTTCCCTCACAGCATGAAGGTAACTGTTCCGCATGGGGGCCGGACACATGTGTCCTATCACTTCCCTCACATCCTCAAATGGGACTAGGTATCATTCCTCCATCCCCTCCTCCTCCTCCTCGTCTGCCCTCCCTGCTCCCCGGCACCACCCGACACGGTACCCCGAAATGAACTCGATTTACGGGACAGTTGCACACGGTGACTTGAATAGCAGAAACGCACATTCCAAAGCCATGGCAATAGCTGATCTGTTTTTACCTCTGTCCTGTCTCGTTTCAGTGACTAGTTTAACTTTTTTTTTTTTTTTTTAAGATAATTTTGAGTGGTTAAAACTTAGGGAAGGTAATTTTCCAAAACTTTGTATAAGCAATCGGGCTGACATTTTTTTCTCAAGTTTGTCACTTCCCAAGGAAGAAGTCGGGATTTCTAGCACAGGTACAAAAACGAGGGCCAGGTACCACAGACAAGAAATGAGCCCCTCTGTGGACGGCTCCAACGACAGCAGCCCGGAATCCCAGGCTCTGGTGCTAGATCCACAACATCCAGAAATTTGTCCTCTATGTTTCCATAAAATGGATTTTTCCTTCACTTGCTACTAAACCCGAGTTCAATTTTTAAAAAAGCCATCATTATACAACTCCCATGCAGAAGTCATTGTGGTGAGGTGAGAGAGAGAAATAATGGCGGCTCCCCGCCTTGATAAGCCCACAGTATAGCAGGAGGCAGGCAATTCCTACATAATTATTATGTAAGGTAGACCGAGGTAAGTGCTCGAATAGAGGGACCTGCAAAGTCTAACAAGTGAGAGGGAAGACAAACCCTACGGGGGGGTGGGAGGGGGGAAACACAGATGGTATATAAAAGGACTTAGGACCGAGCAAGGCGGTGAAGGATGGGCTTTAAAGAGATAAAGAACCTGCAAGTAAAGGGGATAGAAAAACCAAAGACTCCACTCTGAGAAAGTTCTGTGTATATCCAAGGAGCACAGGGCAGTCCTATGTGCTTGGAATGTACGGTATAAGCCATGGGAAGTCACTGAGTTTGTTTTTGTTTTTGTTTTTGTGGAGAGTGGGACACCATGACATGATTGTAGTTCAATGAAAAAACCACTGGCAACACTGAAGAATAAATTGGAAGGAGAGAAACAAAGACAAGAAGCCGGTTGGGAAGCATGGTTTAAAATAGGAAGCAGGGGCGCCTGGGTGGCTCAGTGGGTTAAAGCGTCTGCCTTCGGCCCAGGTCATGATCTCAGGGTCCTGGGATCGAGCCCCACATCGGGCTCTCTGCTCAGCAGGGGGCCTGCTTCCCCCCCCCCCCCCCCCGCCTGCCTCTCTGCCTACTTGTGATCTCTCTCTGTGTCAAATAAATAAATAAAATCTTTAAAAAAAATAAAATAAAATAGGAAGCACAAGTAGAAATGGGAAGAAATATGTGAAAGTCACTAATAAGTAGAATCTAGAGGATTTGGAACAGATGTAGCTCTGGGAGCCAAGGCACAGGGACAAGAAGACACTTGACTTCAAGTTCTCAAACCGAGCAACTGGGGATCCTGCTCATTGAGGGGTATGTAGACTGAAGAGCAGGTCTGGTGAGCTGCGAAGAGTTTGGGGGAGACAACAAGCTTGTGATGCTCAAGAACTTCCAGAGGAAGATGTTTGAGGTTTAGGCTGGTTACATTCGCTGGAGGCCAGTGTCGGGGCTAGATTTCAAAATCACCCACACTGCAATGACAGCTTATGTGATCGGATGAAATGAAACCATTGAGGCAAAGCGAGTAACCCGAGAAGGCAGCTGAAGGGGGACCACCACAGAGATGGTACACGAAGGAAAAGGCAGAGGCAGTGGAGACTGGGAAGAACAGTCAAAGTGGCAGAACAACACAGCAACCAGGACTTGCTAGAATGGGGTGCTCCAAACCATTGAATGCTGGGGGAAGAGCAAACAGAGTGAAGACTGAAGTGAGCCCCCAGATTTGGCCAGTAAGAGGGCCTCTGTTCTGAGAAGGTACATACAGCAAAGCTGGATACTGAAATGGGTTGGAGGAATGAATAAACCGGAGACGAGAACAGACTAGAATGTTCTTTCCAGAACTGTGGATGAAGGCGAGAGATAGGCCAGTAGTTTAGGAGAAAGAGGGTCTAATACTTGAATTTTTAGGGGAGTAAACCCTAAAAGAAGCAAGAGATGTCAGAGAAAGGGGATCTTACATCCTCACTTTCATAAATATTCCAAAGATGTTTTCTCATAAAACTCTTTTTGCCCTAATCGTTAAAGAAATTGTTTAGTACTGAAATAGGTTTTACATCACACATCTAATCAAAAACTGAGAAAAGGCTGAAAATGTGTTCGACTCTGTATCATTACATTTGTTTTAAGCATTACATTTGAATCTGTAATCAACACATGACTCACGAGGAATACTTCATAAATCTTTCTAGACCTCCAGTTTTTGTATAATTGTCCCTTCTATCAACCATGAATTTCCTTTGCCCGGAACAATTCCTGATGAAATTTGGGAAGACAGAAACCTTGTCTCACCAGTCCATGCAACGGCATATTTATCCTAGACTCATTTTTTTTTTTTTAAAGAATTATTTTCTTGCTCTCCCCTCAGCAGGTACTAGCCTCCAAGTCTGTTTAGAGCCAAGAAGGGGAGAAGGGGAGGGGAGAGAGGATGCAAGCAAGGCCTGGTGGCAAAAGGAAGGTGCCCACAGTCCGCTTCACTGCCTCATGCCCTTAAAGAGGATGAGCCAAGGCAGGGGGCGCGCTGGGGGAGGGAGAGCACAGGCTGCGGCGGTGGGTGACGGGTGACGCTGTAGTCACTCGGGCTGGGCCGTCCCACACAGACTAGCAGAAGAGAGGCCTGCTCCTCCTGGGAATGCTTCAATCACCTTTAATAAACACCCTGCCGCTCACAGCAGGCCGAGAAGTGCGGCGCAGAGAGTAAATGAAAGGGGAAACACCCAAGAACCTCCCGGCGCTGCGGAGAACCCTGGAATTTACCAGACTGTGGGCCAAGGGAAAGGCGTATCTTGTGAGAATCTCAAACATATCCCTTCTGCTGTGGCCTTCCTGTTTCAGCGCGAACCTCAGGTTTCTCATGTCCTGGGGAGGGAGGAAGCAGAAAAATTTGACAGTTCAGTCTTCAGATAAAGTGACATCCCTTAGCAAAAAAAAAATCTCTTCAACTAAAGGAGCAGAAGATTCACTTACCTGAAAGGGCAGTTAATCTAGATTACTAAGAAAATCACTTTGTTTTTGTGTGACATTTGGAAATATCCAGTTTAAGAACACCCATCGTAGTCATGATTGTAAAGACAAAGCAATCAGTGTTAAAGAGAAGACAGAGCTAAAATCATTTTATAACAAGAAAAATCAAACCCAGCCTTGCACACCATCTACGGTGTCTACTTCAATTGGTTTCTAAGGTATTTTCACTATGAAAGAGTATTTTATTCACAGAACTTTTCAAATATGTACCTGCTATCACATGTGAGCTCAAAATTGTCAAACATGTCATGAAAATACAGAAGCTTTCTTCCTCTCCCTCACGCTACTCTCAAGTCTCAGTCTAAGAAATCAGGGAATGATTGGCACTTGGAGCTCTCCTCCAGGTGATGGAACATTGTTCTTCCCATCAAGCTGACTTGCAGTGTTCTACATAGACCACAGAGGAGTACCCCTGTGCTTTCAGGAACTAAACATTAATGCTCAGAACTGGATTCTAAAAGGGGCTTTCGATACATATCTCTTTGCTAAGCAAGAAAACCTTCTCGTACACGGAAACCAAACCAAAAAAAAAAAAACAAAAACAAAAAACTCCCTTAACTATCAAGTTGTATCACTTATCAAATATATAACATCCTGTCTTCCTTTCAAAGCCAGAGCTGTTCAGTTCGTCTACTAAATCAGTCATGGAGCTGTGACTGAGCAGCTGAGCACTCAGAACACCAATTCAATTCGGAAAAACGAGCCCCGTGCTGGACCCTGGGGGACTTGGGGAAGGAGGCAGCCGAGCTGGTCCCTATCCTCTTGGATGTTACCGTCTTTACATTTTTTCCAAGTGCTTTTTCATTTAGTATCTCAGGAACACATGTAAAGCTTCATAAGTCTTTGGCATGAAGCACTAGCAAAGGCCTTGCTGCATTATATTTGCTGGAGGCCAGTGTCGGGGCTAGATTTCAAAATCACCCACACTGCAATGACCCACCGCAGTGTGATATCCACAATGCAATTAGGGGTATCCCAGAATGCCACGGACAGCAGAGGCGGTATGAAGAACTAGACCCGAAGACGTCGACTGAAGGACCTGAGATTGCTCACTCTCTATACAGATGGCGTCTACTGGGCCTTGCCAGCTCTAGGATTCTGTGCTTTCATTTCTAAAAGCCCAGAACTGAATAAAATCCAAAAACCAATTCACAACATATTCCAAGGAAACCGGGATATTAGCTGTTGGCTCATGATGCAAAGTAGTAGTCAAATAAAAGGGAATAATTATTTCAGTGAGATGAAACGCCTCCAAAGGGCTCAAAGACCTGTGCGGAACTTGTCTCCAAACAGCCTGGGGTCAGCTGAGAACTCCATAGCACCACTGTTCTTAACCACTTGGCCAGAATTTAGGCCATTTCTAGACAATCATTTATTTTGAGCCATCAGTGAGTCCAACAACTGCTTTCTGTGTGCCAAAGCATAAGTGATTCAAGCAACTTCTGGTTGCCATCTGATTCAGATGTAATTAAAGGAAAGAAAGAATTACTACCTCATCTTGCCAACAAGAAAATTGAAACGGAAAAGGCAAATGACTCACGGGCGACAGCTCACCAAATCTACGACAGAAATATGAGCATATCCTAAGTGGTAAGTTCCACCTGGTCTCCCTAGAGGTTGACTCGTCAGGGGAGGGCCCCTGAGAAAGAGCCTTGTGGCCAAAGAGCCTCACAGCCCCCCCTTGACCTGTTTGACAAGTGGGTCACGTGACGAGGCCCAAGCCTCGCTGTGATAAATGAGTCCCAGTAAACATCCCCCCCACCCCAGGTGCAACAATATGGAAGGGCAGCTTTATGGGCACATCATTCCTATAACGTATCTCTGGAGAAACACCACCCATCACTGTTGACCTCAAAATACCACAGTCTTTAAGCAAGTAAACTGAGGTGAGGCATGAAAGAAGAGAGATTTGGCAGTGGTTAAGGTTTGGCTCCATCTTTTTTTTTTTTTTTCCCCTTAAGGCTCCAAGTTGTCAGCAAGGGCTAGTGTGGTGCCTGGGGGTAAAAACTGAGAGCTACCTTCTCCTCTGCGGCTAGACAACATCCACTGGGACTCACATCCCCCAGCTGAAAGGCGCTGCTGGCGAGCAGAACTCCCCATGCGCGGAGCTGGTGGGACCAGATCTGTAGGGCTTAGAAGGACCCACCTCCCTGGAGCAACAGCGGTCTTAGGGGTCCTGACCCCAGCCGGGGCTGAGCTCCGCGAGATCACCCTGCCACAGCGGGTTCCTTTTCTATCACCTTCACGTCTGTGCCTGAGAACATGGGACTTGCCTCCCGTGACATTGCAGTTCCCAGGGAGGTAACAGAATGAAGAGGCTGAGCTCTAACACTGTTCTAGGCCATCATCTTTGGGCTCAACACTAATTCCAAGAAAGAGAGATATGTGTAACATCTGTGAGTCACGCCTGATGACTTGTCCCTAAGCCCCTTGTTTTTACAATAAACAGTCAAAGAGTAAAAATGTGCTTTATCTTATTAACTTTAGGGGGACTGATATTGAAATACAAATTCTTCCTATTGACAGGGTGACTGACGGGACTTTGAAAAAAAATTCTATTAGAACAAAAGTCACTTTCAAAGTCGTTGATATTAGCACCCCATTTTCCCCTTGAGTACTATAATATAATGCTCTACTCCCATGGATCCTTTTATGAAAAATGCAAAAATTTACTTCTTTAACAGTAAATCCCCATATTTCTAGGCCCCAAAGTGAAGACAGGAGCTGGGACTGTAAATAAGGCATTTAAGGTAGCTTGGATTAAAACAAAAACCAAAAGAAGCCAAGGTGGGTAGTGATGGAGAGCTTCAGTTCAGGCCTAATGACCACACAATCCTTTGCTTTGCGATAGAGTGTACTAGTCAGTCTTCATCTTTTGTAAACCAGAGACAATAAAATAAACATACCATACTTATTATCAAGACAAAATTATAGGAGATTAGTTTTAAGAAATCACAGTGCCTGAGCAAAGGTCACATCTCCCAGATCTAGCTGTGAGAACCACTGCAACAGATGACCTCCAAAGCCCTTCCAGCAACCTCTGGGATTGGACATTATTCTGTTCTATTATTATTCTACTCGGATTGTAACTGTCTGACACTTAATACCTGGAAAGGACGTTTTCTTGCCAGAAGGTTTACCCTGTTGTCTGCGAGATGACCACTTCACTGTATTTGGATCGCAACCTTGACATCTGTCGGGTAATCCTAGCTCGGTGACCTAACTCCTCATCAGCTCAAGGCTTCGCAGAGACAAAATGGAGACGCCACTGTCCATCTCCGGACTGAACGGAAAGCCCCTAGCACGTGTCTGGCCCTACACGGATGCCCAATAGTTACTATTACAGCTGGGTAAATGGTATTATCATTAAATCTCTGCCACCCACCATGCCAATGCAAAATGGTAGGCAGAATGTTACCTCTGCAAACTAAGCAAAAGTTAAAGAGAGGTTGTTAGAGGCACATCTTGTTCACAGAGGGTGAAATCTCTCGCAATTCTCTTTCCTTTCATGGTGTGAAGCTGTCTAGCTGGTAATACGCCACATAAGGGGACACCAGGAGCAGACTCAGACAAAAACTAGGAAGTGTGAAAATTCTATCCATAAAGTTTTCTTCCTATCCGGTCAAGCTGCCAGAAGGACAGGTCTGAGCTGTCGCAGGTCTCTTTAATAGGAACTATTTCCCCAGGAGGTTTCGGAAGCCTCATCACAAGGGAAGAACCATTCTCAGGCCTTAGATGAAACAGGGTCTTCGATTTTTTTTGCCCCGTAAACGTCCATCAACTGTTACTCATCATTCAACACTAATGTGTCTTTTTTCACATAAGAAAGTACTGAATCTCTTACTTTACAAGTAATATCTAGACCATAGGAATTTTCGCCTCTACTTGTCGCGCCTCCCATTTTTTCAATTCTGGAGATCACACCCAGAGGAACATCAAGTATTAGAGCAGAATCCTGTAATGGACAAAAATGCACAAGTCAATATTTCTGTCTGTATCATTAAAACACCAAAAACACTTTTAAAGAACCATATGCTTTAGGGCACTTTTACCTTGGCCCTTTTTTTTCTATGAAAAAAATAGGCTATGGATCACACATGAAAGAGCAAAGCATGACAACAGGCAGGTATGCAACCAAGATGCACCCCCAAACATCCACGGTGTCTACAGACTCGAAGACTAAACTCCTAGGGACACAATTCAAGGGCCCCGTGCTGTCATTTCCAGCTGGTCTCGCGCGCTTTTCTCCCACGCCGGTGTGCACTCCCAGCTATGTGACAAGCTTCACCTCAAGCACAGACTACGGTCAGGCCTCTGCGCTTCCGTGCGCAGTGTTCCCTTTGCCCAGAGTGACCTAGGTTTCCCCAACCACCAGATGCTTCTCCGTCACTCCTCATCCAATGCTGGGCGCAAGGGGTCCGTACAGGCGCTGGCAAGCCAGAATCACATTTGTGACGTCACGCCACGGTCATCACGAGCTGCCGGCGGCTGCCACGCAGGGAGTGAGTCGTTTGTGCCAGGTGCTGTGACGGGGGCTCCGCACGCCTCCTCGTTCGGATGTTATCCTCCCAGCCATTCCGGGTGTTGGTGTAGTATTCCCGTTGCCCGACGTGGCAATCGAGGCTTTCGAGGGCTTCAGTTACTTGCTTGGTAAATATGGGGAAGTGTTGGGATTGGAGCCAAGGCCTGGGAACACACATCGAAAGAGCCAGACAAATGGTCCTACCCTTTTGACTCCGTAACTGCATTCTTAAGAGCTTATCTTACAGCTACTGCACGATGGGACAAACAGTTATATGTGTGAAGATGCTCAGTGGAGCCAGAGGGGGCCGTCAGCGTGGAGAAAATGACCGTTAGTCAACCTGAAGGACGAAGCCTACAGCGCCGAAAATAATCACAGTGCACGGAAAAATAAGCTTACATGGAAAAAAGCAGCACACAAAATACACTGACTACAGTAATGTAAGATATATATTCATGTGGACAAAGACAGGCAGGCCTATAGAAATTGGTTAAGTCCCATATTTTTCTGAGTGCTGTGATGACTTTGATAATAAAGAGAATACTTTCAAGATGCTTCTTGAAGTTTTGTTCTTTAGAAGATGTTCCTTTGTGGGGGGGATATGAATAAAGTTTAAGTTCTACTTGAAATCCTTCTCCTTTGTACAGTACAAAAACTAAGCATTTCTTTACAGAATAGAAATACAGCTCATGGGTATTCTAGAAACTCAAAGAGTCCAAGAATGGGGTGCATCCATGCCATGGAATACTACTCAGCTACAAAAAAACAAACAAACAAAAAAAAAAAAACAGGGAACTATGGATGCACACGACGACATGGAAGGCTCTTAAAGGCATCATGCTGAGTAGTAGATAAGGCCAATTTCACAAGATCACGTACTGTAGGAGTCTACTTCTGACATTTCTGAAGTAATGAAATTATAGAGATGGAGAACATAGAAATGGTTGCCAGGGGGTGCGGGGAAGGAGGGTGTCATTATAAAGGGGCAGCAATGGTCACAGATCTCGATTGCTAGTGCATGACTCCATGACTTTATTTATTTATTTTAAAGATTTTTTATTTATTTGACAGAGAGAAACACAGCGAGAGAGGGAACGCAAGCAGAGGGAGTGGTAGCGGGAGAAGCAGGCTCCCTCCTGAGCAGAGAGCCCGATGCGGGGCTCGATCCCAGGACTCTGGGATCATGACCTGAGCCGAAGGCAGAGGCTTAACGACTGAGCCACCCAGGCGCCCCTCCATGACTTTATACATGGGATCAAATGGCATAGAATTAGATGCAGAAACCTATGAAAAAATGAGTGCGTGAAAAACTGGTGAGGTTGAAGTGCAGTCAGAGTCTTAGTTAACCGTATGAGGCTATAAATTTCCTGGTTTTGATCAAGTAATATAGTTCATTGGAGAAGTTAGGTAATGCACTAGTTCTCCAAGTTCTTGAGCATTCATAATTATTTCAAAATGAAAAGTTAAAGTGCAAGAGCACAGTTCTCGTGGTATAGGGAAAAGAGTACAAGCTCTTACGCTGGACAAAATTGGTTCAAACGGAGTTCTGACACTTATTAGCTGGATAATTTTCACAAGTTACCATACCCCTCAGCCACATTTACCTGTAAAGTGGGGATGATTAAAGATCATGGACTTAAGCACCGGGCATGGTGCCTGTCACGTGGTAGCTAGAAAACAATGGAATTTACTACTGTTATCACAAAGACTATCTTAGCGTTTGGAAGACATAACGGAGCCCTACAAATGTGGTGGATCAGTGCGCTGTTGCAAGCAGCTACAGGTCGTTCTCTTTGTACCCACAAGGAGGCATTTTTTAGTTGTTGCCATGGGGTGAGACACCTCACTATGTGACTAAAATCCAAATGCCTAGAGAAAAAAAAAGACACTACTCAGTAACTGTGTACATACACAGCTGCGTATTATTGATGTGTTTACTTCTCAATACAATCTAGTTATTAAAAACATACCATCAGGCAATCTGTTCTGTTTGGATTGAGATTTAGGAGTGCCCAAGTGTATTCCTAAATGTCAAACTTACACCGAGAAACACATAGATTAGACACTAAATAAAAGTCTGACCCTCTAAGATTGACATGGAAGCAAAAACGTAAACAAAAAAGATGAGACCTTACTGTTCTTTGTCCTTGAATAGAGGAAATTCTATAGCTCTGATAACCCTGACCCAACGCAAAACAGAAAATGGGACAACTGAGGAGAGCCGGCCAGTTCCTGACCACAGGCGCCCACAGTTTAATGAGGCTACTTGCCATGTTCTCCCCGAATGACAGGTTCAAGATCAGACAACCCAGCAGGCCAAACTGGAAGATCCAGAAGTAGGAAAATTAGCTTAACTCCATAGAAACCTGAGCTGTTACTATCTAAATATCTTTAAATATTGAAGAACTCTCAAAGGTCCATTCAAACTTAAAATTCTGTACCTCTAAGGCTCTAAAATAGTTGAGAAGTAAACAGAACAATCTAAAAAAGATGACTTTATTTACTGTCTCTCTCTTGTCTACTGAGTAGCAGAAACTGTCCTGGATGCTAGGAAACACAAAGATAAATAAGACGCAGGTGCCACACTGATGGGAGATAGGACACGTGTACCGAAAGAGCCACGATGCCAGCTTGCAAATACCAAGAGCCATCAAAACAAAACAAAACAAAACAAAACAAAACAAAACAAAACTCGCATCCAGACTAATGGGATGAGAGGTCAGAGGAGGGCAGAACAATTTCCCATTGATTGGCTCTCATGAAGGTTACAGATGAGCCTTACAGGACGGAATAGCAGCCACTGTAGATTGACCTTCTGAAAGCAAGTAACAGTGACATCAGCTACACGCGTGGGAAAGTATGGGGAATTTATAAAAAACGAAACACAAAAACAAGTGGATCAGGTTTACGACGGGGTGGCAGGGGAATTCCCCGGGGAGCACCCCAGGGCTTGGATCGGGGTGACTGGGATCCCTGGAATGTGTTTTGAGAAGTGGAGCACAAGGACAGACCGGTGCTTTTTGACGATTCCTTCGGCAGTACTGAGCGCTGTGCAGTAGCAAGGAAGGGACTACACCCACTCCTGGGAACCCTGGAAGCTAATCATTTAAGGCAAGTTGAGAAGGTAGGAGAACCCGAGTGTGGAGTGACGTAGGAGGGAGACAATGAGCCACTGGGGAAGCATCGGTAAGGACTCAGATTTAGGCCCAGACAAGAGATGTGATCCCACCAAGAGAGGGAGGGAAGAACACAGAAAGGGGTTTTGGGAAAAGATGAGCACGGTCACTTTGAGATATACCGGCTTGGAGGTTATAATAAACTAGTCAAGTACAGATGACCAGGAGGCAGCTGGAATTACAGAACTGGGAGAGATTCCAAAGGCCCCTCAAACTCAAAATGTCCAGAACTAACCACATGATGTTTCTCTCCCCAAATTACGTCTTCCTATCTCAGTGGCTGCTGCTCCGTCTGCCCCATTACAAAGGCTGGAAACCTGGGAATCATCCTTGACATCCCCTTCTCTGCTATCCCTCATCCAATCTCCCACATTTACATCTCTTAAATCAACCTTGAAGCTGTCACCCCCTCTCCAACTTCCCTGGACCACTGCAGCGCAGGTGATCACTGACAAAAGTCAATCTGATGCTCTCATTCTTTTGCTTAAATCATGTCCAAAGCCTCTTGCTGCTCAACTCCAAACACCTCCATCCTTAACAGGGTCTACAGGCCCTTGGTCATCTGGACCCACCCCCCTCTCCCTCCTGCTCATTCCTCGCTGTTCTCCCCACCCCCAACCCAGCCACGGGCTCATCCTTTCAGGACCCCCTTGGTCTCAGGGCCTCTAACCATTCTCTCAGCTGATTCTCCCCACCCAGCCCCTGGCAAGCATCTGGGTAATTCTCATTCATTCTTCAGACCAGGAGCCAAACACCATCTTCTCAGGACAATTTCCCAGGCTCCTCAAACAGCTGCACCCCTGAACTACTCGCTCCTGGGCTCCGGACACTGGGCACTTGCCGTATACCTGGTGGGGTTATCCGATCAACGTCTGTCGGTCCCCAAAGAACGAAAGCTTCATGAAGGACAGACCGTGTCTGCCGTGCGCACCACTAGTTGAAAGGCCACTGAGGCTCTAAAAGAAGTACAAGACAAAAGGAGAAAAGGCTCAAGTAGAGGAATTTGGTTTTGGAACAAAGGCAACTAGTCCCTTCCTCTCAGATGAGAGGAGGAGGAGAACGGGTGAAAACAGACAGTAGCAGGTAGTGAGGGGGACGGTTTCTGGGAGCTCAGGGAAAAGGGCTTTTAACTGTTCAGCAGAACAAGACAGGAGGTCAGCTGAAGAACATGGAAGGTTGGTCAGTGATGCAATGGGGGATGGCAGGAGAAGTCGACCTGAGATTAAAAAGAGCTGCCCAAGCAGGGGGAGGCTCCGAGGTCTGAAAGCCTGCACTTGTAAAGGAACTAATGAATTAAATCCACGTGACTTGCACAGCAGGGCCCGGTCGCCCACAGACTCTCAAGTCTGGGGGTTGGGGGTTGGCAAATTGGGAAGGACATGGCGACAAGGGGCAAGGGAACCCAAGGTGTCAGCAGGCATTGTTTTCACCTGAAAACAGCACGCATTTTGCAGCAGCAACATAAGGAGATGGTTCAAGACTGAAGTTTAACACAATACCTACAGTACGGGTCCTACGTTCCCACTGAAGTTCTACTTACAGACACATGAGGATGTTTTATTTAGTATGGTCTTTTTAGCAGTATTTCAGCCCCCTCGAAATGAAAAGAGGTGCTAAATCTATTAGACTGAAGAACTTAAAGAAGGACAATCTCAAAAAGTCTCCATTGTATTTTCACGAAAAGAAAAATACTACAGGAATCCTTGTCGGTCACCCTTGCAATGAACTGGATGGGCCTTCTCTCTGGCAAAGAACACAGATCTGCTTCTCAAGTCCCCAACAGGAGAAGGTGGCATTCAAGGCTCAGAGCTCCAGCCGCAGCCAATGAGCACGATCGTGGACGCTGCGCACTGCCACACTTGTTAGATGCCCAGCTACGAGGTGGCGGGGTACCTAGCACCTGCTCCCCATTCATTTCAGAGCCGAGCATTTGACGGACAGAATCTGACTGACACACCAGCCACCCATCCATCTCAACCCTCCAAGGCCTGTCTATACGCTGCTAAGCCATCAAAAGGCCAGGTAAACAGACCTCACTTTTCTAGTCCCTCAAAGAAATACCTTACCGACTGCAAATGAGTGTGGGTTCCATCCATTATAGAGCGTCTTAAATGGTACTAAATCTTTGGGTGATACTCTGCCTGAAGAATGCAATCATTACGTCCCTATCTTTTAGAGAGATTTCTACTCAAACTGAATGCAAGAAGAACATACTGTTTCTGACTTATGGGCAGAAAATGAAAAAGGAAGGAGTGTGCACGACACGTTTCGCATCTCCTCAGCATCACTCAGTCAGAAGGCCTAAAGCCTCCACTCCTCTAGCTACCACACATCTGCCACAGTCCCTTCTATTTTCGGGCTGTGCGGAGTGACCGGGAGCGAGAAATGCCAACTTTTCGATGGGATTACCTCTGGGGCGAAGGGGAGATGGGGTTTCTTCGGCTGGGGGGGGGGTGGATCCACAGATGTTTAGGTTGTTCTCTGTACACTTCCTATCTTAAATATTTCAAAATAATTTTTCAAACGCAATGGGGATGGATGTGTGCTCTAGGTGGGGAAAAAATGGCCTGAAAGAAAGTCCAGAGGAGAAAGCACAGGGCTTCGTCAGAGGTGAGAAGAGCATGGGGTAGGCACACAGGAGAGAGGTGAGAAGGCACCATGCTCCCTACTCCCTGGCTAAGGCCGAGGAAGCAAGGGAGGAAAGGGGCCACGGAGAGCTTCTGAGCCTGGGGATGGCACAATATAAAGAGGACTTCAGGAGCCAGAGAGAAAGGAGTAGGGAGAAGCTGCAGGCAGGGAGGCCCATGTGT
Organism: Procyon lotor; assembly: GCA_028646535.1. Taxonomy (NCBI): domain Eukaryota; kingdom Metazoa; phylum Chordata; class Mammalia; order Carnivora; family Procyonidae; genus Procyon; species Procyon lotor. The sequence continues at coordinate 3,373,257 of CM053612.1, forward strand.
GGCCCCTGTGATGGCCCAGGACGAGACCTTGAACTAGAGTGGGGGGGTGCACGTAAAGACTGTGGAGAAGAGAGGACAGGGGCTGGGATCCCAGGGCCACCGGGAGACAAGCAGCACCAGCCCGAGAAGCAAGAACACCAGAAAAGGGACTGGAGAGGGAGAAAGAGCTTAAGACTCCTGCCTTGGCCCATGCATCTGGCGTGGGAGGCGAAAAGCCCAGGGGTCTTGAGTGGGCAGTAAGAAATGAGAAAGCGCGGAGGCACCTGGGGGGCTCAGTGAGTTGAGCGTCAGACTCTTGGTTTCAGCTCAGGTCGTGATCTCATGGGTCGTGGGATCGAGTCCTGCATCTGCCTGGCCTCCATGCTATGTGCAGAGTCTGTTTGGGGGTTCTCTCCCTCTGTCCCTTCTCTCCCTCCTACCCCCCCCAGCTCTCACTCTTGCTCTCTCAAAAATAAGTAAATCTTAAAAAAACAAAAAAAAACCCAAAAAAACAAAAAACGAGAAAGGGGCAGGAAAGGCAGCCCTCGAAACCCAAGAAAGCCCAGGGGCGACTAGAGAATGGCGTGTGGGAAGGAGCGTGGCCAGCAGGCAGCCTTATCCTGACGGAAGACACTGGGCCGGGGAGCAGGACGAGAGGGAGGCGTGCAGCCAACTGGAAGGGGGAAGAAGGAGCCAGAGACCCATCAGAGGAACGTCTCCACAGAAGTGCTTCCCACTCGGGCTCCCGGTGACCTAAGGACCACCCTCTGTGGCCTCTGCTCATTCTTTATCCTGCTGAGCCTTGCAGCGTTCCGCCCGTGGTCTGCCTCCTTCTTTTCCGAGTCTCTTCTCTTCTACCAACTTCCACCAAAGCCTTTGCTGGGATTTTCTGCTGCTTCCCCCCCCACAACCTGGCCCCGCCCCAGGAGGATGTTCGTGCCCCTCGGCGCGCATCTCCTTGTCACATCTTCTTCTCAGGTAATCGTGTGGATGTATGCAGCTTTCACCAATACTGACATGCTAACAACTTCACGAGCTTCGGAGTCACGTTTCCAAATGCTTCGGAGACATCTCTGCTCAGTAGCTGTACAGCGATTAAGTCCACATTTTCCAAGAATCCCCGGGGGCTCATCTCTGACGTGTTCCTTCTCCCATGAGGTCCATTTCAAAGGCAAAGGATCAAAGGCAACATTGTCAACTCGAGTCCTTCCTCCAGCTCCCGCCTCCAAACGGCCACCTCATGCTCCCGAACCTTCTGCACTCTTCCGTCCCCCTGGTGCGATGACAACCGTGCGAGGCCCTGGCTGCCCACCGGACAGCCAGCTTTTCCATCACTCTCCTTGCCTCCAGTCTCCCTCCCTGATCCATCAGACACACTTCGACTGGATGTCCCTTCCAGAAACCCACACCCATAACATGGTTCTCCTCATAGGGTATGCGCTGCTGACCTGTGACTTGTGCTCCAGCTCCGACTGCCACAGTGTGTGGTCTTCTCCGCATTGTCACATAAGTGAGAGGGCAACATCCTACCTGACATGCTCTTCCCTCTCTCCCCTCCTGTCCAGGAAACTGTTACCATTCTTCGAGACTCGGTTCAAATATCACCTGCTCTACAAAGCATGCTATGACTCATCACTCGGTTAATCACTGTCTCCCTCGTAACCTCACAGCGTTATGCAACTACTAGACGCTTTGTCATATTACACTCCAATTACTTGTCTCTGTGTCGTTCGTTCACCAACCTCAGTGTTAGTTCACCATGCTGCTTGCTGAAGGTTCTGGAATAAAGTTATGAGCACATGAACGAACAAATGGTTACTCTGCCTTTCTCACCCACTAGAGCAGCTGAGCCCAAAGTGTCTCCTGGAAAGGAAGCTGAAGCGGTCTTTCCCCTGGTCATCTACAGATTATAGAGTATTATGTCCCTAACATGCCCTCGCTGTGGTCACGAGATCGACCCCAAGCCAAATTCCTGAGCCCCCTCAAGGTCAAAAGGGGACCATGAGATTTCCAAACTCCAGAAGCAATGGTGGTATTTGAGATGCCATGATTTAGTGAGGTCCGCATTGTGATCAAACCAGAGCGATGAAGCCTGTTCTCTCCCGAATTCACTCACAGCATACATTTCTACTGAATGCCTACTGTCTACCGGGCACTGTGCTGGCTAGGCACGGAGGACCAAAAGGACTCAGCATTAGTAAAGGCCAAACACAGACAGACAAGCATCCCTGGCCTCAGACAGCCAAAAAACAAGATGAAGCAGTGAAAGACATAAAACAGGAGGTGGAGACAAGTGCTCAGGAGAAACAAACAAACATGGAAAGCGGGCATTGTGGCGGGGCAGGGGGCGCCGCATAAGCACTGAGCGCTAACAGAGGGGCGTGGGGAAAGGCTAGGTGGACATGAAGAGGGAGCAGCTCCTTCTTGGGAAGCTGGAGGAGGCTCCAAAGAGGGCATAACTGTCGAGGTAGGTTCTGAAGGACAAACAGCGGCTTCTGAAAGGAGCATCTGGGTACAGTGAGAACGGCACGGGCAATGCATCCATACGGAGGCAGGGAGGGGCCTCGCATGTCGGGAGGAGGGAAGGTGGTGTTCTTACAACAGCTCGGGCAGCAGTGGCAGGAGTTGAAGCAAGAGAAGTCACAAGGATTTTTACACCACATAAGGGAGAGTGGATTTCATTCTCTGGGCCACGGGGAGCCAACGGGAGCTTTGGACTGCAAAAGTAAGCTGGCCGGCCTACTCCTAAGGAATATCACTCTGGAGGCAGCACGCAGGGCAGAGTGGAGGGGGGATGACCACGAAGGAGGGCCACGGTGACAATCCAAGGAAACGACCACTGCTCTTCTCCTGTCCTGGGGAATGGGGCGGGCAGAAACCTTGCCCTTGACACCCCAAAGAGTGGGACAGCGGACTCCCAAGTCAGACCACGCTCCCGCTGCAGTGTTTACCTACCTGGAACCAACAGGTGTCCACTTGCAAATGCCAGTGAGAGGACAGCTCTTTGTCAAAGACACAGTTTGCAGCAGAATCCACAACTGATGTTCTTATTTAGGACTTTAACAAACACTGTGTTGACTACGTTTTAAGGCTTTTGCAAAGCCACTTACGTGGCTTTCTTAATAGGATGTTTTCTGTCATTAGCTTCTTGCTTTTATACTTGGACTAAATGTTATAGCCGATGGGTCAAAATGTTTATGTAAAACAGTGGAAGAAGAAACAAGTTAGTAGTCGGTGCCAAATGGGCCTTTTATACACCCATTCGGTGCTAATCCCCGCCTTCTACAACGCCATGTGAAAACCAACGAAAGCTTGCTAAGTGCTTCTCCAATTAATTACCGAAGTCCCACGTGCTCATTCCAAGTGGAGGGAAAAAATGGAGTATGCCTAAGCCCACTCTCCAGATCTCCCAAGTACTGACATGCTTGCTGTTATTTCCTTCTGGCCTCTTTTCTACAGACCGCTTTTGCCTGGGTTACTTAGTTGCGATTGCACAATCTTGTCATGGCACTATGGTTTTAAAAATCTCCCCAGCTCATCATCAGTGACGCATCGAACGGAACCGGGCATGCGTGGCCGGCCAACAAGCCAAGAGTCTCGGAGGGGAAAGGCACCGTGACACCCGCTTTAATTCTCATTTTGGACAACTCTTGGATATATTAGCATAAAATCTCTCAGTCTGTCCCAATTGGACCCTTGGGAGCTGTACATTCCAAGGTGGCTCTGTCGTGCCTCCCTTCCGTCTTCTTTCTTCAAAAGAAACATCAACACTTATTTCGATCAGCGCTCATACTGCAGCCCCTTCACAAGCCTGGTTCCCTCTGTGTGAACCCTCGCTGGTTTGCGAATGTCCCTCTTAAAACATGGCACCTGGATTGCACACGACCCTTCAGACGAGACCACAGTCTCATTTTGCTGGCCATTACATTACACTTTTGTTAGCTGAGCCTACAGGGATATTAACTTTGTCATCAATCATGTCCAATTACTGGATCAAATAAGATTGAGCCCCTGTTAAGACAGACTTCCTCCATCCTTTGTTGGTCCAACAGGTTTGTATAAAGTAAATGTTATCTACGTGAAATGTTGTATCAATTAGGTTCACTCCGATACCCTAGTCCATTAAGACAGTTTTAAATCCCAACCCTGCAATCGGGCACAGTCTGTAACTCCATCTAGAGGTACCACCACCGTTCAGCCCATGTTTCGTAGTCATATGCCTCAATTTAATCGAGACAAGGTGTCAATAACACAGTCATTAAAGAAATTACGGGGTAAAAGCAATGACACAAAAGCTAGAGTCCCCCAACGGTCTCTACATCTCCTGTGTATAAACTGCTGTTGGGCCACTATTCCACAGACCCTGGACCTACTCGTTCCCCCTTGGCCCATCCTCCAAATACAGCTACTGCTTCAGGCTGGCCTGGACAACGGCGACCCACTGTATCTACCGTAGGTCCTTCGGCAACAGCCACGGCAGCTCTTCACTCGCCCCTTCCCTTCTGGAGTACCTCGTCTCCATCTCATTGTTCCATCAGCGGCACGTTCCTTGAAATGCTAAGGCACACATTTCATGGCCATGGAATGAAGAGGTAGAAATGGCACTAAGTCATCCCATAGGCATCCTAGTGCTAAGCCGCTATCTCGTACTTTGTGATTGACCACTTGGAAAGTTCTAGAGCAATGGGCCTTAACAAGGGATTCGCATCAGCATCCTCCTCTGTGAAGTCTTAAATCTTACAGCTGTACCTGGACCATAGGCCTGGACACCGTGACACAGAACATCTAGGGCATCTGTAGCGTCTATTAAACTTCGGTAAAGAACCACTGTTGTCTACTAACTCCTCCCAGCTAGCGAATGGGTCCAGTTACTAACCCCTCCTCAACGTCCTGAGGACTAAAACTTCTTACTTTTTAAACCCACACTATTCCTACGTACACGGGTATTAGTGGTAAATGAGCTTTGCATAAGCCAAAAATTAAGAGCCGAGAAGCAAATACATCCCCCATGTTAATGTGATCCACAGGCAATGTTACCAGGTAGAAGAGACACAGTTTAGCATTATCTTTAACAGTTAGGGTCATCTTTATGGTCTTAGATTCTACTTACCGTTTCCAAACTTCTTAAATAAAGACGATAATTTGTGATGTAAACTCTTCCCTTAATGGGGCCATTGAAAGGACATATGTAAATAACTTCTTTGTCTATTAAGATAAAAAAAGTACCCTAAAATAATGGAAATATATACCAAGATACACAACAAATGGCACTCATTTAATATCAACTATGTGGCTAAGAATAACTACACAACAAAAGATCCCCGGAAAGGTCGAAAAGTGGGCACTGGCCAAACTCCTACATTACTGTGCCAGGTCAAGTGGGGCCGCAGTCACCTCCAGGCACCGGCACTGCTTCCCTGAGCTTGACCGGCATGCTGGCACCCCGGGGGGGGGGGGGGCAAGGTGGTCACAGCAGGAGAGCAGCAGTAAAAGCAGGGACTGCTGCGGCTACCCCCAGCGGTTGTAAAGGTAACTGCGGAGCCATTCGGCCAGAGGACGGCTGCTCAGGCAGGACAGTCTCGTGGACCAACTGCCAGAGAGGGTCTGAGGACTGCCAACCTCTAATCACACCAACATTGTGATGTTTTAAATCAACGAATGTCAGTGGTAGAAATATTCCTGCAATCTATTCTTTCTAATAGTCCAGAGAAGAGTTTTTAGCTGGATTCATTTCGATCATTTAAGGGATAGAAAACAGATGGCCAAGAGCATAGTACATCTTTAGTAGACTCAAACATAAGGAGAGACTAAATCAGGAGACTTAATTTATTATCATAAAAAGATCTTTCTGTTATCTTTCAAGGATGTCCTTGAATGTGTTAACGGCTTTTGATTCTTCTCAACAATTTTGAAATCCCTTTCTCCTCAGGGGCAAAATGAAAAATACCCAGTAAGGCGACTTCATGCTAATTCAATACAGGACCACCTCAGTTAAGCTTTTGACACTGAGGCAGAGCACCAAAATTTCATATATGAAGGCCACCCAAAGTAAGCTACCCTCTTTGCTCTTATCCAGAAACTGGGATGCCACTGGTGTTCAAGACTAGCATCGTGTGCGGGTCTGTGGACATGGAAGTTTCTCACGGTGCACGGCTAACTAACTCACAAAAGCACCATGTCTTACACAATGTTTTAGTCACTGAAGCTAAAGAATCCAGACTTTGGCGAACAAACCAAAAGGCTCCCTGAAACGATGGTAACTGTATCACCACCAAATACGTGGCAATCTGAGGCAAGGGTATTAGCCCTAATATAAAATGTGAATGCCCACAACATCAGCATTTGGCTTAGAAGCTGTCAGATCCTTCTGTATCCTTAAGCCAGAATGATCTGGTCCTTCCAAAGTAGATCCCTTCCTCTGAGGATGAAGTTATCATGAAAAAGATAAGTCAACAATCGAATACTGCATTGATATTACTAACTCCAGTTAGCGGACAAACGAAAGCTATTTTAAACCAATATGGTCTCAAAGAAAAAACTACTTGGACAGTAAGTCTTTATGTTGATCATTTTAAGGCACACATCCTAGATTGGAAAACCTTAATATTATTTTGTTCTTATAACCTCAAACCATTAGAGCTTAGACCTCCAGTGACAGACGTTCGAGAGAGAATCCATTCTTTTTTCCCCAAGTAATTCACAGTCTTGGGTACAGAGGGGAAAATATCACTATCCGGGACAGCATGAAACTCTTCAAAGAACTCTGATCAAGGAACTAATGCAGAGAGTTCTCCTTATGTTAACACTTCTAAACAAAGCTAGCCTATATACCTAAATTTGAGCTCTAAAGAGAAAGAGGGATTGAAGCCATCTGATCCTGCTGGGACTCTCATCGAGTTATGCAAATCCTAACTTCACAGGACCCTTACCAGTGATGCGAGTTTCTCCTGGAAGGCGAGGAACAGCCTCATTGAGGTCCCGATTAACTCCATCCCTAGAAGTCTGGAAACGAAGCAGGGACATCAGAAGGGATGACATTACATTTGCACAGATGTTTAAGCAACGTGGAACACACCAACCAGAAATATACTTTGTAAAGAAAAAAATTAGAGTAATATTTACCATTACAGAAAAGTGGCACAGAAAAAATAAACGACCAAAAAATACAACTTAGCATCAATATTCATTAGCTGTGTTAAATTTTAGTCTATAAATAACATTAGCATACTTTTCAATATCAATTTTTTTTTAAGATTTTTTTATTTATTTGACAGAGAGAAACACAGCAAGAGAGGGAACACAAGCAGAGGGAATGGTAGTGGGAGAAGCAGGCTCCCTGCTGCGCAGAGAGCCTGATGCGGGGCTCGATCCCAGGACCCTGGAATCATGACCTGAGCCGAAGGCAGACGCTTAACGACTGAGCCACTCAGGCTCCCCTCAATACCAAATTTTTTTTTTTTATTTCTCATACAATTTTTCAATATCAATTTTTAAATAACCTTCCAAGTGCTTTACAGTGGACAGTGTTCAGGAAAGTGATAAAAAAAAAAATGCCAATATTAAGGCTATTCTATAGACACACATCTTATGTTAGTAATTACAGAATCTTCCTATAATGTCAGAAAATTATTTCTTACACATCAGGTTCTTATTTTAATGAGATCCTTCCTCACATAGGTCACTATATAAGAGGAAAGGGCAGTCAAGCATTTTAACTAGGAGGGCAATCATTTCGTGTGTAAAGTTAGCAGATACTTCCCTCGGAGGGTTTTTGTGAATATTAAGTGAAACAAAATGCACAAGTACACTTTTGGGAATTATCAGGGGCTACGTAAATGTAAAGTATTACGCAATAAGAGAGCTGTGACTTGTGTATTTAAGTAAGATATAAGCTGTCAAAGTTGGGTGCTCTGCTGGATTTTTAATGGTTTTATCATGTTTATTCAGGCGCGAAATCAAAATTCCTAGCCAATTTTCAATGTTTTGGTGCTTGCAAGCTAAGCATTTTAACTAGGAGGGCAAGGTTAATTGTTGCCGGCCAGGAACGCCTCCTCTGATGGGGACCGAAACCACACAACTTATATGCATGAGAAGACTGGAAAGAAATCATCAGCATCCTTCAACGCTGTCTCTCCTTAACTAAAAAACAAGTATAATGAGCAAACGTGATTCTCACTATACCTTATAAGGACCACAGTTCGGGGTCCGGAGAAGAAAGTACAATTCAACCACCAAATTAGGGAAACAGGTGTTTGGTTAACACAGGATAACATGGGATTAACACAGGATATACTTTATATTAGAGTCATGTTCCACAAGGACTTGCAATTAGCTTCATGAAGTAACTCTTGTGTTTAGAACTGATCCTTGATCATAACGATACCAAAATACAATAAAAACTTAAAAAATCTTGGGGATGAAAAAGGTCGTTGTAAACATGACACCCAAAGCAGAAAATATGAAATATAAAAGACTGATAGATGTGATCACATAAAAAAGTTAAACCTCTGTGTTTCAAAATCAAAATGCCACAAGTATAATTAAAATGCCAACAATAAGCTAGGAAAAGACCTGTAATGTCTGTTATAAAGAGTTGATTATCATAGTATGTAAAGAACACTTATGAATCAACAGAAAAGTATCCTCTCAACCATCCCAAAAAGCAAACAGGCAAAGGACACGAACAGCTACTTCAAAAAAGAAATGCAAATGGACAATAAATACTATTTTTTTTTTTTTTTTTAAAAAGGCCACCCTCATTAGTACTCAGGGAACTACAAATTAAAAGACACTAGCTGGCTCCCTTCTGATTGCTTAGGCATCCCCCGTGCTGGAGGGAGTGTAAATGAACCTTCCTGGTAGATAATTGGTAAATGTATCCAAGGCTTCAAAGGGCCATGAATAAAGCTTATTTTAAATTCACCCCTTCCTTTCAATATATGTTTCAAAATTGCCCTCTAATTACACAATTTTCTCCTCGATACCTTGAACAATTTTTTCTTAACGCTGTATTCATTTTGCTCACACAACTATTTTATCATCATAATTAGAACATAAGGCCAATATTTAGGAACCCGCTCAGTGGGCTCACTGAGCTCAGTGGGCCTTGGCCTTCCCAGATCTCCTCCAAAAAGCTTTCAAGGCCCAGAGATTGCCTACTATCTTAAATATAATGTTTGGCAGCAGTCCACAAAACAGAGGTTCTCAAAAATGAAGTGACGCAAAAGGATTTACAAATGAAAAACTTACTTAACACATACATGGCATTCTGTCTTTTCTGGAACGAGGTAAGATAATGAAGAAAACCACATATCCTGAAGAATGTACATTATGTGAATAATGAAATTAATAATTCAATAAGCCTGAAGTGACCACCTAAGAGGCAACTATGAGAAGAGAAATGCAGAGAGAGGGGTACAAATTAAATCTGAAAACTTACCCTCTTAATAGACTCATTCTCCAAGGAGTGTGAATTATATTTAGAAGCTGGTGCAGAAGCCATATTGGAAACTCTGGCCAAAAAAAGACAACATTCAGTATCAGTGGAATTTGTATGCAATTTCCAACAAAGCGGCATCTGAGATTTAAATATTGCAACTGAGAACAAACAGTGTTATACTCGACGGGCCCCAGTTCCGTAGTAGTCTCCAGCAGGAACGAGACACACAAGGGGCCAACCACGGCACACAGCACAGGGCACATGAAAGAGCTCCAACAAACGTACGGGGAAGCTCAGCGGGAGACACTATGCACGCTCCCGGAATGCTTATTCATTGTCATCTCCAAAAATGTACAGTTTAGTAACTGTGCACCAGGCCTCAAATTTCCCCACTTCTTAATTTTTAAAGATAATTTAGAAGCAGCCAAGCAGATTGGTAAAAAAGGTAGATAATTGAACTCACACTCTTTTCGCCCCTAAGAATTCAGTCTTCTCCAAATTGAGGCAATTTAAAATGGCATGGACTTGATGGAAATCAAATTAGCACGATTTGATTTGATCAGTGTTTTCCAGGAAAAGTTTATCCTTCATTTAAATAATGCATATTCATCACAATTCAGGCATAAATGAAAGCATCGTATTCAGAACATACACAATATTTTAATACAGGGATTTAGACTTGTGAAGACTATCACGAACAACAGAAAACTAAGTGATGCTTTAGTTATTTTATTTCTCAAAGTTAGTAACACAAAGAGACCCATATGAAGTCAATGGGAGGTGAACCACATCGACTGGGTGACTGTGGATATTTATGGGATCTTTTTGCCAGACTCATTAAAAAACCATAAGAGACTCCCAGACTCAAGAAACGAACTGAGGGTGGCTGGGAGGTGGGGGGGTGGGTAGGGATAGGGTGGCTGGGTTGTGGACATTGGGGAGGGTATGTGCTATGGGGAGTGCTGTGAAATGTGTAAGCCTGACGACTCACAGACATGTACCCTGGGGCAAACAATACATTACATGTTAAAAAAAAAAAAAAAAGCAACCACGCAAAATCTGGCATGGCGAATATTAACACACGTCGGCACAAAATCTAGTGATCTGAGAGCTGCACAGTGCTGGTCACTGTTCAGAAGGAAGGCCCAAGGGAGGTGACAAAGATGCAGGTAAGGGTGACCGCCAGGGCAACGATAAAGGGGTGGCTACGTAAGGACATTCTTACACGATCAGGACTGCTAGGCATCCCCCAGCAGAGTTCAGCTCACCAAGGACAAGGCTGGGCGTCCATCTGGGTCACGGCTGGATCCTGGCACACAGGGGGCACTCTCAACTATTTGCTCAACGAATGATTATACACAAGATACACGATATTGTGAAACATCATGATGGGGTAGCTCGTACATTGGTTCACCAGATCCTAAAACAATGGACCCAGGGCACTACCCTGTGGCTTAAAAATGAAAAATTATGGCCAAAAAAATGCGTCTTTATAAACTCAAACCTGCAACCATTAAGAGCACAACTTAAAATTAGAAATAACTTCTTAGAAAGATTAATGAATAATTTGAGAATTAGTGAAATTCAGACCAAAGCTTAGAAAAAATACCTTTGAAAGACCTCTCTAACCTTAAGTTTACATCCAAGCAAAATAAGTCATTATTCTCAGAGACAGCAGAATGGATGAGACGGACTTGTGAAAGCAAGTCAGATGTTTCTGCCCTGAAATTAGTCTACGTACTCAACAAGATTATACACTTGGGGGATTTTCTTCAGTAACAGATATCAAATTACTTTTTAATAATCAGATACCATAGTATTTAAAATGTTTTAGTAATAAGTCAATATTTTCAAATAACATTAAATTACTCCTGTCAAGCTCATATAAGAATTTTAAAATGCTGAGTTATACAGTCAATTTACTCTTCGCTTTCCTGTTCATGTTTGTAAGTCTCTTGCTCTCAAATAAATAAATCTTTAAAATAAAATTAAAACTTTAAAATGAACTAAATATAACAGAGGAAACCTTACACAGATTTTTTTTATAGTAGAGCGCCATAAGTGTATCTTCTCTTATGACTCCCCCAGCTTAATAACATTTTCTCTAGCTCATTTTTATTGTAAGAGTATGTAACATACACAACAGATAAAATATGTGCTAATCAAATGTTTATACCCTTACATGTGCATTTTCAAATGCATGGGGGCTGATGCCCCAACCCTCACATTGTTCAAGGCTCAACTGTAAAAGGCAGTCTTTGTTCAAGGGTCAACTATAATAGGCCTATATTATATTATATATAATAGTCCTGATTTTTTAGAGTTGCACCAGAAACTGCTATTATTGAAAGTTGGATCAACATAAATCTGAGAAATCCAAGGGTCCAAGTAACATGGGTCAGTTCCATGAGGCTCGCTCTAAAATGTTATAGGTGAACCTCTCTGTTGAATGGTTCCAATTGATCCCTGAAAGGTATAGAAGCTGGGACAGCGTGATGATGGGAGAGAAAGATGTCAGAGCCAACTCCATTCAAATCCTGACTCCGCAACTCACTATTTGGCCTTGGGCAGATGATTCAACCTTCCTGCTGTTCAGGCCCTTGGCTGCTACTATCTCCGTGTACTTGCAGCACAGATGGGCGAAATGTATAAACTAATACATAGGATGCACTCAGAACAGTGTTCTCGTATATACATTAACAGATTATGTGCATTTTTTTCAATTATGGAAGGATATTTACTGAATGCTGACACCATAACAAATTATTCTACAAATTAGTGCTGACCCTATAAATACTAGGTAGAAAGTTAACTAGCACAAGGATAGTGCATGGCCAGTGGTGACCTAGTTATAAAGCTTCTCTTTAAAAAGTACATTAAAAAGTACATGAAAATATCCTTTTGGTTATATTTTGCTCAGGACTCCTAAAGATCAAGTTTTCATCCTTTTTATTTAAAAAACATTGAATTTGGGAAAATTGGACAGCTGTATGTAGAAGAATGAAACTTGACCATTCTCGTACACCATATATGAAGATAAACTCAAAATGGATAGAAGACCTCAACATGAGGCAGGAATCTATCAAAACCCTAGAGAAGAACATAGGCTGTAACCTCTTTAACATCAGCCACAGCAACTTCTTTCAAGACATGTCTCCAAAGGCAAAGGAAACAAAAATGAAAATGAACTTTTGGGACTTCATCAAGATAAAGAGCTTCTGCACAGCAAAGGAAACAGTCAACAAAACAAACAGGCAACCCATGGAATGGGAGAAGATACTAAAAAATGACACTACAGACAAAGGTCTGATATCTAAGATCTATAAAGAACTCCTCAAACTCAACACTCAAAAAAACAGATAATCACATCGAAAATTGGGCAGAAGACATGAACAGACACTTCTCCAAAGAAGACATACAAATGGCTAACAGACACATGAAAAAATGTTCATCATCTTTAGCCATCAGGGAGATTCAAATCAAAACCACACTGAGATACCACCTTACACCAGTTAGAATGGCCAAAATCAACAAGACAGTAAACAACAAATCCTGGAGAGGATGTGGAGATAGGGGAACCCTCTTACACTGTTGGTGGGAATATAAGTTGGTGCAGCCACTTTGGAAAACAGTGTGGAGATTCCTCAAGAAATTAAACATAGAGCTACCCTATGACCCTGCAACTGCACTACTGGGTATTTACCCCAAAGAAGCAGATGCATTACAAAGAAGGGCCACATGTACCCCAATGTTCATAGCAGCAATGGCCACAATCGCCAAACTGTGGAAAGAGCCAAAATGCCCTTCAATAGATAAATGGATAAAGAAGATATGGTCCATATATACAATGGAATATTATGCCTCCATCAGAAAGGATGACTACCCAACTTTTATATCAATATGGACAGGACTGGAAGAGATTATGCGGAGTGAAGTAAGTC
>CM053612.1:3386715-3403745 GCA_028646535.1 Procyon lotor
GGAAAGGAAGAGTGAATGGGGAGAAATCAGAGGGGGCGATGAACCATGAGAGACTGTGGACTCTGAGCAACAAACTGAGGGTTTAGGAGGGGAGGGGGTGAGGGGTTGGGCGAGCCTGGTGGTGGGTATTGAGGAGGGCACGTTTTGCATGGAGCTCTGGGTGTGGTGCATGAACAATGAATCTTGTAACACTGAAAAAGTAAAATAAATGTATTTGGGGAAAAAATAAAAAAATTTAAAAATTAAAATAAATAAATAAATAGTGAAATTGAAACTTAATTTCTATATCTATTTATATCTATCTACACACACACACACACACACACACACACACACACACTGCAGAAATCTAACCAAAGGTAGACATCTCTCATTTTTGATCTTGAGGAAAACTTGTGTCATGCTTTCAGCCCAATCCTTTCTCTATGCCAGAGAAGATGAGCAGACGAGCCCAGAGAATGTGTGAAAAGGCCCAGTGCAAGTCAATGGCAGGGTCAGCTCTAGCGTAGGCCTCTGTACTAACAGTGGAATGTCCTTTCCACCTAGCAAAAAGTGCTTCCAAGTGTCTCTGTTTTGAAGAAACCACGTTGGGTATGACTGGTACCAATCCCAGCAGAATAGGAGTTTTAGACTAAGGAGTAGTTAAGAAAACTCAGCTCATCTAGGCAAACAATCACTGGAGGCCCTGAACTCCTTCAAATAAAGCTACATAAAGGTAGCATGATTGAATAAATCAAATGTGGAAGTCACAACACAGCCTTACTTGGATCTCTGTTCACATTCGAGACAGCTGAACTAGAGGTCTCATGGTGTCACTCTCTTTGCCCCTCCTGTGCTATCCTCCTCAGCTCTCTCCCCGCCCCCTTGGCTAATCAAGATGCTCGGGGCAGGATAGCCTGGGCAGCAGAGGGGGCCCCATTAACTTAGTTGCTTTGCAGCAATTTGCACCCAAAGAACTGGAGCGCTATAGGTCTCCACTATAGACTTTTCCCAGGAAACAGGTCTTCCAAATTCAGGTACAGAAACCTCTTCCACCATACCCTGCTTCCAGACCAAAGACCTATTCCCCTCACTGTTGCATATGAAAAATGGACTTCCACAAAACACCTGCGGCAGACATAACTACAAAAGCTTTCAAAAAAATGTGGGCCATTTTTACTCTTATTACAGAAATCTGAGAACAGTAGAATTAGGAAACAGTTTTCTAAAAAGAAAAGAAAAGAAAAAATAGTTTTGACCTCCACCTTATAGGGCCTCTGTAAGCAAAATCTAAACTCCAAGGGAAGCTCTAGTCCCCATGGTCACCTCCCTGGAGATCAAGGGCCCTCAATTAGTGGTCTAGGCAGACTTTCCAGGTACAAACAGTGATAAAAGGTATGCAGGGCTTCGGTGTGCTTTCTTACTCTGTGTTGATGTGTAAGAAGTTTAAAGACAGTCTTTCTCCAGAGGCTCCCTCGAAAGCTGTGGAAAGCTACCCAGTCCGAAAACCCACTTCTGAAGCCTGCCTGTGAGCAAAGGCTGTGCGTAAGCAGCCTCTGGGTCCAGAATTACAAATCTTTCCAAAGGAGCTCTCTTTACTCAGAAGTCGGCTTTTGGGGGGGAGGGGAAGCCACATACTTAGGACAGTGCTGCTCAATACCACTAGACCCAATGCTCCCTTCATTATTAAAGCAAAGTCCCATAAAGCCCCCTTCGCTAGCCTGAAACGAAAATCACAGATATTAACCTAAACACAATTTCAAAAAATCACCAATATAGTGCCTAAATTCCAGTATAAAGGAGAAAAAAAGATAGTGATTTGTAAAAAAATAATGCATTTTTCTTTTCAAAAATTATTTTTTTAAAGATTGATTTAACTATTTGAGAGAGAGAGAGCAGGTATACGTGTGAGCAGGGGGAAGGGCAGAGAGAGGGAGACAAGCCGACTCGGGGCTCGATCCCAGGACCCTGAGATCATGACCTGAGCTGAAACCAGGAGTCAGAAGCTCAACCAACTGAGCCACCCAGGAGCCCCTAAAAAATTTTTTTTAAATAATGTATTTTTCAATATTGAAAATTGAGTATTGAAAACATTCAGTATTGAAAAATACACAATAGTGTATTTTCAATACACTAAAAATAAAAGCACCCCCCCCATTTCCAATTTGGCCTCTAGGGGGAGTGTCACCCCCAATGAGGAGTCCTGGAGAGTTCCCTTAGGTGCCTAGAGTGCCCGTACACACAGAATTTATTATATTAACTTATTCTGATTTTTGCATTACAGTTGCTTTAGTCAAAGCTAAACAGACCACCTAGGAGGCAAGAAAATGAAAAGGATGCCTCGAGAAACCACTCCGCACGAAAGAGAAATGTTCACATCCCAGCCGTTTTGAGGCCAGGTACGCTATCAATTCAAGTTCCGTATGTGCCCAACCCACATGAAAACAAACGATGCTCTGTAAAACGAGGAGTTTATTTCATTTTTATACATCTTCCTTTGCACAGGGCTTGGCAAACTTCTTCTGTAAAGGGATAGATAGTAAAACTTTTAGGCTTTGTGGGCTATATCGACTGTTACAGCTCCTAAACTCTGTGTCGTAGCGTTAAAACAGCAAACGGCAGGGTCGCCTTACTGGCTCAGTCAGCATGCAACTCTTGATCTCTCGGGCATGAGTTCAAGCCCATGTTGGGTGTTGAGCTTACTAAGAAAATAAATAAAACAGTCAAAGGCAATACGGAAATGAAGGGGTGTGCCTGTATTCCAGTAAGATTTTATTTACAAAGACAGGCTGTCACCCTCTGCCTTAAACTATTAAAATATATGATTTCCAAATGAGCTTTCTTTGCTCAAAGTAAGTAACAATTGTATCTTTTTAAACTAAAATATAAGCTGTTAGCTGCCCCCACCATCCGTAGCTCATACCTTATAAGAATGCACTGTGACCAGCTGCCAAACTGTGTGATGTGGTGGAAAAAACAAAGGGATTCTGTATTCAGATTTGTGTTTCAAATCCCAACATTGTCCCTTGATCAATCATAATAGTTATGCACCGTTGGACAAACTACAGTACCTGGTCTGTGAAATTGGCATGATACTACCACAGCAGACGGCAACACGGAGGCGCTCGGATACCAAGTCTCCACCCCCTACAAGAGATGTCTGATGAACTCTTGAGTCATTCCTCAAACCGGTGCTAATACACTTGGCTGGATTTCCATAAAAGATATGATGTCTACCACTGCCTAACCATTCGGCATACAACTTTCTAAAATGATCCACCTGATCTTGGCAAGGCTCTGAATAGCCTTAAAGTAGTTCATCCTTAAAGCATGCCGATTTCCATTAAAAATATAGAAAAGCAGAACACTCAACTCCTGGCCCAGGGAAACTTTCCACAGGATCCCTAACATAAGGACCTCACCTCATTACTTTCTGTTTTGGCTCAAGGATCTAAAATATGCTAGAGGTTTCTCAGAGTAAATCTCTGTTTATCCCACAACAGTACCCGCCCACCAAGGCAAATGGCTTATTGTTCAAAGAGACACAAGCTACTCGTTTGCATCACAGATCCTCGATTGATCAGTCTTGGCCACATCAAATCTCAGGGCTAAAGGGCCTTCATTTTGAGGATTCTTCTTTGGAAATTATAAAATGTTAAATAGTGTTTCATTTAGAAACTCACTCTTTGTATCAGTTTGATATTTACTATTCGTTTTCTTTTTTAAACATTTTATTTATTTGAGAGAGAGAGAGAGAGAGGGAGAGAGAGCAATAGAGTGTGAGCAGGAGAGGGGCAGAGGGGCAGGAAGAAGGACAAGCGGACTCCGCACTCAGCCCTAAATGGGGCTCGCCACGGGGCTCGATCTCATGACCCTGAGATCATGACCTGAGCCGAAATCGAGTCCGACACTTAACCACTTAACTGACTGAGCCACCCAGGCACCCCTACTATATACTTTAAAGATCACAATACACTTCTACTTCTCTAAATGTTGCAAAGACCTTTGGCTAAAAACAATACAATTCAGATTCAGTGTAGAATGCTTTTTGAATCATTTTTTCCAGTGGTTAGTGATGGATTTGAACTGATCCATTCACCCTATTCCTTGGTTCCCCTCATGACAAATGGCACATCTTCAAGACAGTGATTGACTTCAGCAGCATGAGCTGTGGCCATGGAATAAGGTAACTTTCAAAATGCTTCCGGAATTGAAATTGGTATGCTACATAAACTCTTAGAAAAGTCGATTAACCAGCAGGTTAACTTCTTTAATGTAAAAAGGCTACCTAGTGATATCACATACATTTAAACAAATCATTAAATCCACCAATGGATTTTGTAACTGACAAATACCGCCAGTAAACAAAGTTTTAAAATAGGAACAAGATCAAGTTCCCCATCCACCTGCCAATTTCAAAACTCATGAGCCCAGCTAACGTGCTCCATGACACATCTGCATTCTGTTGAACTATTTTTCCCTGCGAGAAACTACTGCAAAAAAGTCCATTTTCAATTTGTAAGTGAAAAGTACCTTCTCAAGCAAACGTTAAGACTGTAGATGTTGCAGGTTAAGAGTAGATGTATGCAAACAGTCCCAATTATGGTAGTAGTGAAGGTGCCAGTCCAGAACATCTCCTTACTCTTCAAGGACCTTTTCAGACTGGCATTCCTGACGAGGATTCCTCCAACTGGGATCAGTGGTGAAGGAGGAGGAACAGAAAGGAACTAAAAAGCAGATATGCAGCTTCTAGAAAAATAGGGAGAGGATGAAAGGCTGGAGATGCTAACCTTCCACTCGGACCAATTCCTCCAGGAAACTTGGACTGGAGGAGGAGCAGGAGCTTTGTTGGCACTAGGTCCTTACACACCTGCTTCGAGATACAGGAAGCTTTCCTGACTTCCCCATGGGTGCACGCGCGTGCACGCGCACACACACACACACACACACACACACAGACACACACCCCTTGCTTCTCTGTACATTGTACAGATTTCTAATATTTCACTCGCTGTACTGTACTTATCCATTGACACTTTGTGCTATTCGATCGGCGCTTCCTAAGGGCAAGGGCTATTACCCTTTGTGACACCAGCATGCACCAGTCTGGGCGCTCAGTCTATGAATCAATGAAGGCAGAATCACCCTCGCAAACTTTCTTGACTTTGGAGCCGATAGTCTTCAGCTATTAAAGGTGCACCAACTTCCCTCCCTCGGGCTGATTTGTGTGTTTTTAACTCCTTTGCAAATCTGTGTCATTTTTCATGAAAGTAAATAGCCCTAAATGACGTTGCTTTTGGCCTTTTATGCATAAATGGAATCGTTCCACATTCTTCTGCCCGTTGCTTTGCTCACAGGGCACGGCTGGGAGAGCCGTATTATGTAGACGCACGGAGCTGTGTGCCACACGTTTTCACCGCTGCGTAGAAGTCCGTTGTTCCACACTGCGTCTTCCAGACTGGGTCCAGGTTTCACTATTACAAACCGTTCTGCTGTAAACATCTTATAAATGTCTCCCACTTCTGGCCCAGTTGTAGGAGAGCTGCAATGGTATTTTTGGGTCAGATTTCCCAATACCTTTGTCTGATTTGCTGTAAATATGTTTTTTAATTATATGGAGAAGATGAATAATGGATGAAAATATAGGCAAATCAACCATTTGAGACAAAACCTTAGGGTTATCAACACTCTAATTGGAGCAGCAAGGGGGAAAAAGGCAAATTAATGGATGGCAGTCTCTGAGTTTTCTGGGGCTACTCTAACAAAGTACCACAGATCAGACAGCTTACAAGAGAAATTTCTCCTCTCCAGCTCTGGAGGCTGTGAGTCTGTAATCAAGGTATCTACGGGGCTGTGCTCCTCTGACGGCTCTAGGGGAGGATCCTTCCTTGCTTCCTCCTAGCTTCTGGCAGTGGTCGGCAGTCTCTGGCATTCCTTGGCCTGTAGCTACATCACTCTGATCTCTGTCACACAGAGTTGTCCCCATATGTCTGTGTCTTCACATGGTCTCCTTCTCTCTTATAAGGACATCAATCATATTGGATTAAGGGCCCACCCGACTCCAGTATGATCTTAACTAGTTACACCTACAATGACCCTATTTCAAAGTAAGGTCCTATTACAAGGTACTGGGGGCTAGGCCTAGCAGCATATCTTTTTGGGGGATGCAATCCAATGCATAACAGGCAAGAAATTAGCTACAGAAATTAACAATCTACAAGATAGTCACATCAACATACGGTTACATTCAGAACAATTTAGTCTGTCAGTCCATCTATAAGGATTCACTAAATACCCATTAAATTAACCAGCACTAAAATATTAATATAGCTTCTGAGAAGAAATAACAAAACGACACCAGGCCAACTATTTTTGAGACACTCCTTGCTCAGCATATGTAATTATTTCCAAAGAGGTCCAAAATCAGTTAATAAATATATACTGGGCAACTACTCTGGACCACAGT
Organism: Procyon lotor; assembly: GCA_028646535.1. NCBI lineage: Eukaryota > Metazoa > Chordata > Mammalia > Carnivora > Procyonidae > Procyon > Procyon lotor. The sequence goes on from CM053612.1 coordinate 3,393,161, forward strand.
AATAAGTTCTAAAAAGAAACTAAGATCTTCAAGGAGCTAGCAACTGATTTGGGGAGATGAATAAATATAAGTGAAGTAGCAATAAAGACAATGAATAAATAGAAATTAATAGTAATAAAGCCAATCATACAGGTGATACTACACAGTTAAAAAGCAAAATACAACATCCCCTCGTGAATAATGATCATGGTTTCCATTTACTGACCCCCTACTCTATGCCAGGCATTGTTCTAGGTACAGATGAACTCATTCAATCCCCTGCAACAACCTTACAACCCTACTATTACTATCTTCATATTAAAACACACAACCCCAGGGAACAGGAAGGTTAAAGAACATGTCTACTAAGAACTGTCAAAGTTAGAATTCAAACCCAGTCAGTCTGACCCTCATGCCCAACAGATTATTTGTGGCTCTCGTTCTCTAGTAGGTGGTCAAGTTAGGAATGCCTTGTGCTGTCACAGCTGAATACAAAAGGTTTTTTTGGAATTCCATCTCTATGTGATAAAATCGGACGGTCACAAACAGGAACTCTAGCCTCCATTTTACAGAAAAGTAAACAAATAGTGCCTCCTCTCCCCACGTCCGTGTTTGGAAGGCACGGAACCAGTAGCTTCCTTGCTTGCCCACTTCGATAGTACTTTGTATCATGGAAGAGTGTTTTCAAAGTATATCAAAAAGATGGAAAAACTTCATTATTAGTTGACAAAAATCAAATAAAGACCCCATGAGGTACAGCTGTGATGTAAGGAGGCCTTTGTATGAGCTGGGGTTCTTCAAAGCAGTCCCCTTCGGTGGTGTGCACTTATTTCAGTAACACGGTCACTATCCAAAGTATTTTTTTTTTAAGATTTTATTTATTTATTTGAGAGAGCACACATGAGAGGGCATGACTGCCATGGGCAGAGGGAGAAGCAGACTGCCCGCTGAGCAGGGAGCCCGATGCAAGACTCGATGCAGGACTTGATTCCAAGATCCTGAGATCATGACCTGAGCCGAAGGCAGATGCTTCACTGACTGAGCCCCCCAGATGCCCCATCACTATTCACAGCATTCTTCCAGTTCTTCTCTTGAAACTGCTTTTAGAGTTCAGAACTACATAAGACATCATCTCATGAATTTTACCATATTTCAGTTTTTCAATGAAAAATAATGCTTCCAGGAGATTCAAATCAAAACCACACTGAGATACCACCTTACATCAGTTAGAATGGCCAAAATCAATAAGACAGTAAACAACAACTGTTGGGGAGGATGTGGAGAAAGGGGAACCCTCTTACACTGTTGGTGGGATTGCAAGCTGGTGCCGCCACTTTGGAAAACAGTGTGGAGATTCCTCAAGAAATTAAAAATAGAGCCACCCTATGACCCTGCAATTGCACTACTGGGTATTCACCCCAAAGAAGCAACAGTACAAAGAAGGGCCACAGGTACCCCAATGTTCATAGCAGCAATGGCCACAATCGCCAAACTGTGGAAAGAGCTGAGATGCCCTTCAACAGACGAATGGATAAAGAAGATATGGTCCATATATACAATGGAATATTATGCCTCCATCAGAAAGGATGACTACCCAACTTTTATATCAACATGGACGGGACTGGAAGAGATTATGTTGAGTGAAATAAGTCAAGCAGAGAGAGTCAATTATCATATGGTTTCATTTACATGTGGAGCATAAGGAAAAAGATGGAGGACATTTATTGGGAGGAGGAAAGGAAGGGTGAATTGGGGGAAATCGGTGGGGGGCGGAGACGAAGCATGAGAGACTGTGGACTCTGATAAACAAACTGAGGGTTTTGGAGAGGAGGGGGTGGGGGGTTGGGTGAGCCTGGTGGTGGGTATTGAGGAGGGCACGTACTGCATGGAGCACTGGGTGTGGTGCATGAACAATGAATCCTGGAACACTGAAAAAATAAAAGTTAAAAAAAGAGAAAAACAAAAAGAAAAATAATGCTTCCCACAGCATGGGTGCCCACTCTATTTAACAGATGAGCCTCAGAATTATTTTGGCCTGAAGTCAAATGCCCAGTCCTCACTCAAAGATTTGACACCACTGAGGATATTTTTTAAAAGGTGCCTGAAGGCAATTCCAGAGAGTTCCAGAAATGGGCTGGATAGTTTGGAGTTTCCTGTCCCTTCTCTACATGGGCCAGAAGGAAAAGGCACAAGTGAGGTTTTTGAATGTTGCCAACTGTTGCAAATGCTATGCATGATACATCTTTATTAGTCCTAATTTACAAGAGCAGGTTGGCCTTGAAGGTTAGCAGAGATCAGCATCAGGACTAGCTAGCCTGCCGAACAGGCAATTTGCCATAATAGTTAAGAGGAGTGTCCAAAGGGAGCTCCAAAGACTGGTTTCATTAGATGCCTGAGAGATTCAGAAAGAGAATGACAAGCAGTGACCCTGAGTAGGGCAATCAGTCATAAATACAGCGGTCAATCACCCAAGTTCTACAAGAAGGTGAAGGGCCGAACACACGAACATGCATACACTTCTGAAACTCAGCACTATCAGCAGGAAGAAGGTTTTCATAGATGTGAGAAAATAATCTAAGGAGAAAGGCAGAAATAAAAAAGGCAAGGGGATGAAGAGAAACCAAAACAAGTGTGAGAAGGACAGCAAAGAGAGGATTAAGAAATACCAGTACTAGAACAATGGCACAGATGCATCTGATGGAGAGTTTCCATGGCTTTTGAAGGAGCAATATATGCTGCTCCATAAAAGATTTAAAAAAAAATTCCCATGCTACAGAAGGAAATTCTGTTATCAACACCAGGAGGAAAAGCTAGATAGTGGTGGTTAGTAATGGAGAGTAATGTGGTGATTATGTCGAGTCGATAAGGCTATTCATGACGTATACTATCTTCCTAAAGATTGTATCTGAGACATGGTTTCTACAAACATAATTCAACATCTAATCATGATTAAAAAAAAAAAAACCCAGCAAACTAGGAATAGTCAAGAGCACCTACGAAAAACCTACAGCTAACATCATACTTAATGATGAAAGATGGAATGCTTTCCCACTAAGTGTGGGAACAAGGAAAGGGTGTTTGCTCTTACTGCTTGCATTCCATAGCTCTTAGAGATCCTAGCAAGTCAATAAGGTAAGAAATAAAAGTCATAACATATTAGAAGAAGAAGACAATATAGGCATGTAGGCAAAAAAATCCCAAGAACACTATAGAAAAACTATTAGAACTAGTAAGTAAATTTAGGAAGGTTATAGGATATGCAGGTCAACATTAAAATAAACATTTGTACTGCCAGCAATGAACAAATGGACATGAAAGTGTTAAAAATCATCTGCATAATATAAAAAAATGAAATCTCTAGGGATATATTTAATAAAATATGTACAAGAACATGCACGGAAAACTATAAAACATCACTGAGAGAAATTAAAGAAGACCTAAATACATAGAAATATATATCTTGCTCAAGGATCAGAAGACTCAATATTGTTATGACAGTAATATTGATCTAGAGATCCAATGCCATGTCTATCAAATCCCAATGGGCTTTGTTGCAGAAACTGACAAGACGAGTCCAAAATTTATATGGAAAGGCAAAGGATCAAGAATAGCCAAAACAACCTTGAAGAGGGAAAAAAAGTTAGAGTTTTTTCACTTTCATTTCATTCTATCCAACTTCTAGGCTTACTAAAAATGTCTCAGTAATCAAGACAGCGTGATACTGGGAGGACTAGTTAGCCTGCCCCAACAGGCAGTTTGCCATAATAGTTAGAAAAGTGTCCAAAGGAATTGCCTGCAGGATTAGACCCATCTTTTGGAGGTCCTAGCAACAGTCAATTGATTTCCAACAAAGGTACCAAGGTAATTCAATGGGAAAAGGATAGTCTTTTCCACCAATGATGCTGGAATAATCTAATATCCATACAGAAAAATAAGTGAATACTGACCCTTACTTCACACAATATACAAAATCAAGTTGAAGTGAAGCATAGAAGTATCAGTTTTAGGGGCACCTAGGTGGATCAGTCGTTTGAGCATCTGACTCTTGATTTTGGCTCAGGTCATGATCTCAGGGTGGTGAGGTGCTCGAGCCCCATGTCGGACTCCGCACTCAGCGTGCACTCTACTTGGGATTCTCTCCCTCCATCTCCCTCTGCCCCTCTCCCTCCCCTGCTTGCATGCACTTGCTCACTCTCTCTCAAAAAAATAAATATATCTTTTAAAAAAAAGCATTAGTTTTATATTGCTGCATAACAAACTTAGCAGCTGTCAACAGCACACAATAATTACCGTGCAGTTTCCGTGGGTCATAGGTCAGGAGCTGGCAGTGTAGCTGGATCCTCCTCTCAAGGTCTCACAAGGCTGTAAACTCACGGGAAGGGGATTATACAGGGTATGAACCAGGGGGCGTGGGGGTGGGGAGGACACAAGAGATCTAAACAGAAGGGCTAAAACTACAAAAGTCCTAGAGGGAGACACAGGGGAAAATCTTTGTGAAACTTAGGTTAGGCAAAGATTTCTTACAACACAAAAAGCATAAACCTTAAGAGGAAAAAATGATAAACCTGACTTTATCAAAATTAAAAACCTTGCTCTTTCAAAGGCACAATTAAGAAAATGAAAGGGTAAGCTGTAGTTTGAGAGAAAGTACTTGCCAATCACAGATCTCATAAAGGTCTTATAATCAAAACACGTAAAGAACTCTTAAAATTTAGTAAGACAGGCAACCCAGTGAGAAACAGGCAAAAGATTTGAGCAGACACGTCACCAAAGAAGACATACAAATGGCCAATAAGCCCATGAAGACATACTCATTGACCGTCATTAGTCATTAGGAACATGCAAATTAAAATCACAGTGAACCACCATTACACACCCACTGGAATGGCTACAATTTACCCAGACAGACAATAACAAGAGTTGATGAGGACAGGGCCCAAGCAGAACTCTCTCTCATACTTTACTTTGCTAGTGGGAATGCAAATTGGCACAAGCATTTTGGAAAATAGTGTGACTGTTTCTTGTAAAGTTAAACATACACTAAGCATACTGCCCAGTAATACTGTGCCTAAGTATCTACACAAATGAAAACACAAGTCCACACAAAGACTCGTAAGCAAATGTTCATAGCAGCTTTATCCACCATGGCCAAAAAGTCAGTCAACTCCAATGTTCATCCACTAGTGAATAAACAAATTACTGTGGAATACTACTCAATAATGGAAAGTCACCAGCTGTGGATCTGTGAGACAATACGGATGAATTTGAAAAGCATTATGCTAAGTGAAAGAAGCCAACCACAAAACACTATATAAACCTACCCTCAACACATGTCAAAAAAACTACTGGTATTCAGACCACAGCCTCTAACCATAATGCAGTGCAGTTAGAAATCAGTTCTAAAAATACCTAGAAAAGGTATCTGAAATTTAAAAAATCTATTTCTAAACGCAAAGGTGAATGAAAGAATCACAAGAGAAATGAGACTACACTAAAACTAAATAATAATGATTCTAATGTTTTGAAACATCCGAACCACAAAATAAATCCAAAGAGAGGAGAAAATGAAGAGTGATTTCCAGGATATATTTTAAGTGGAAAAAAAAAAAAGAGGCTGAATGGTGTATGTAATATGCTTTTTTTGGCGTAAGGGGGGGAAATGCAAATGTGTGTGTATGTGCGAGCGCACGGAAGAAACAGAAGAGTGCTCGCTTCGGCAGCACATGTACTAAAATTGGAATGACACAGAGAAGATTAGCATGGCCCCTGAGCAAGGATGACACACAAATTTGTGAAGCGTTCCATATAAAAAAAGAAGAAGCTAAAACCTAATAATGTTGATTACCTGGGACGGGATGGGGGAAACAGAACGCCTGGCAGAAGGCAGCGATGGAAGCAGGCTTTTCGGAACACACCCCGATGTGAATTGGACTTTAAAATTATATAAGGTTTTTACTCATTAAAAATTAAAAAAACAGGCAAATATAATTACGTTCGTCCATTTCGACATACTGACAGACATCGTACTCCATAACCACAACTGACAAACCTCCGGTAAGACTAAGAAAAAAAAAAGAAGAAAGGCACAAACAATAGTAGGATTTAAGGATGAAAAGGTGGGGGCGCCTGGGGGGCACAGTCGGTTAAGCGTCTGACTCTTGGTTTCTGCTCGGGTCCGACCTCGGGGTCGTGGAACTAAGTGCTGTGTCTGGCTCAGTGCAGTCTGCCTGGGAATCTCTCTCCATCTGCCCTCCTGCTCCTTCTCTCTCTCAAATATATAAATAAATCTTTAAAAAATGAAAAGAAGGAAAAGACAGACATAACCGCAGAAATGGCAGATATTAACGGGTATTTAACATCTTCCCACACCGAACACACCAGGCCCAGGTGGCTCTAGGGCAAGTCCTACCAAACATTCAAGAATTCTCTGTCAAATAAATAAAATCTTAAAAAAAAAAAAAAAAAAGAATTCAGGTCATTCCAATTTTATAGGAACTCCCAGAGACCAGAAAAAGGGAATGCTCTCCCTCGCTTTGCAAGGCTAGCAAACCAATACCAGGCAAAGATAGTACAGGAGAGCCAAATCTCACTCTCAAATACAGATGTAAAAATCCTGAAGAAAATACTACCAATCACGCCCTGCAGTAAGAAACATGCTGGTTTCACGCCAGCAGGCAAACCGGGTTAATGCTACAACGGCGTATTAGAAAATCCCTTAAAATACCCCATTGGCTTAACAGGTGCCAAGAGGGAACAAAACAGAGCTCCGTAAAGGCAGAAAAGGGGTTTGATATCATTCAACATCCACGCAGGCCCAAACAAACACGCACTAGAAGTGTGCCTCCACAAACCTAAAGTAAACCTAATACTTTGTGGTGTAATACGGAAAACGTGGTGCCTTCTCAAGGGCGGCCCCTGGGCCTCACCCCACACCCCCTGAATCAGAAACTCCAGGCTTGCCGCCAGGGAACTTGCCATTTGGGAAATGCCCTCAGGTGCTCCTGGGGCGGCTGGTTACCCCAAGTCAAAGTGCCAGCGACAGAGCCGGGGACGTGTGACACCGGGCGTCACCTGGGAGCTCGCCGCCACTGAAGCCGGCTGTCCCACCCCGCAGACCCACTGAGTCAGAATCTGCCTTTGGACCCGCAGTGCGGGTGGTTCTCAGCCCACCCAGGTTGGAGACACGCTCCTATAGCAGCTGCTTTCGAGCTGAGCAAAACGCACACATTTGCTCTCCCCCAAGTTTAAGTACATCTGAAAGTCCGTGGGTGGGGCCTGGGCACAGGTCTCTAAGGCTCCCTGGTGAGTCTACTGAGCAGCCCACGTGGCCCAGCTGCTGATCTGCAGTATTTCAGCACACAGACACTTCTATTAAGAACCCCGTACCCTCCTGGGGTGAGCCGGAGAAGAGGGGCGCGATCCCCAACTTCTCTGAAGATACACCAAGAAAAAAGCCTGCATTGCACACATCACACCACTGGCGAATTCTTCATGCTGCTCACCAAACTCGAACGGAGGAAAGAACGGTCTTAACTAAGTGGGGATGTTGTGAGGATTCAAGTGCGATGCACATAATCACAACGGGCAAAGGGTCTGCCACAGGTTACATGGATCGTTCATGCAAGTTACTACTGAGGGGACCCCGGCTCTCACTGCTTTTCAAGCACTGACAGCAAATCTGATGACATCATCGGCAAATCGAGGCCAGGCTAGATCTTTCAAAGCTGCACTGCCCAACACGGGGGCCACTAGTCCATGTGGCCCCTGAACACTTGAAATACAGCTAGTCCAACTTGAGGGGTGCTGTCAGTGTGAAGTTTGTGCCAGACTGTGAGACATTCGCACAGAAAGGGGGGAGGGGAGACTTCTCACTAATCATTACACTGATTGCATGTTGAAATGATAATATTTTGGATACACTAGTTAAATATATTATAAATTGACTTCATCTGTTTCTCTTTTATGTGGCTACCGGGAACATGGGTTACACATGTGGCTTGAATTATCTTTCGAAGGGACCACAAGGTCTCAAAGGATCACGTGGCAGCCAGGCTTCTCAAACTTTAACTGACATACAGATCACCTAGGGGTATCATTAAAACGCCGCTCCTTGGCTGGGTAGATCTGAGGGGCCTCAGATTCCGCCCGTCTCCCTGAGCTCCCAGGAGCAGAGAAAGGCCAGGAGCATCAGGAAAATCAGCAACAAGGAAAAACTGTTTTGTGGCGTGGAAGTGACGGGGCCCTCTGGAGACTCGATCATGTCATGTCGGAGCAAAGAAAGGAAACGGCCAGCAGGGTTGCACTCGGCCTCAACTTTAAAAACTCAGCTGGGGGCGCCTGGGTAGCTCAGTCGTTAAGCGTCTGCCTTCGGCTCAGGTCATGATCCCAGGGACCTGAGATCGAACCCCGCATCGGGCTGTCTGCTCTGCAGGAAGCCTGCTTCTCCCGCTACCATTCCCTCTGCTTGTGTTCCCTCTCTCGCTGTGTTTCTCTCTGTCAAATAAATAAAATCTTAAAAAAAAGCAAAAAAACAAAAAACTCAGCTGTTCCACTCCCAGCAGGAACTCCAAAGAGATGAGGGCCAGCTCCACTTGCCCTCCATCTAGGGACTCCCTTTCTCTCCCAGAGGTGGACGCATCCGTGTGGGCAAGGAACACGTCAGAACCAGAAAGCTCAAAATGGAATGGCCACTGAGGTTTCACATATCCTGCCCCCCACCTAACTAGTGTCGATGGCAGCATCCTCCTCGGGTGTCCCTGAAACTAAGTGCAGATCTTGCTTGTCGCTGTGACCCCCACCAGCCCTACTGACAAGCCAAGGCTGGGGGTCACCGCCCTGCAGGTGCATTTCTTCTTTTCGCAAAACACCTCGGGCCAGTTCTCGGACTGCAGGAATGAACCCTGTTCTCCTGAGTCCCCACCAAAGTCATCTCAGGGCGGTAAAGGAACCTAAGGGTCACAGGAGGGCATTTCAAGTGCCACCATGTGATGCCACGAATCATGGCCACCTCTGCCTCAAGAGCTCCCCTGAAGGGGACAGCATGGCACCACATTCGTTCTAGCACATAGCAGTTTGTTCCATTTTAAGAGGCTCTGGCTACAATGCTTCCTTCTCACGGAAAGCCCAAGGACATGATATCAATATATAACAATCATCACAGGCTAAAGAAAGGACATCACTGTGTTGTCAAGGTCTGTAGGCAAGGGGATAAGAACAGAATGAGTTACAAACAAGTTACTTTTATTTTTACTTTCAATTATTACCCTTCAACTTCCCTTACCCTTTCCCACCCCCTAAACACACCAACAAGCAAAGCAAAAATGAACCTATTCTAAAACTGCTCGTGACAATAGTCCAAAAACCCAGAGGCTGAGAAGGCAACTTGTGAGACCTCTCTCATCGCTGGACTCAAAGAACTTTCTTACTCATTCGCTAACTGACCACAACAAGGAAGGCTGAGCGTGAGCTCCATTTCATCTTGCAGTCGGGGGATATGGTCTCTGTACATACAACCGAATTTATTGAAATGAACACATCCAACCAACTCTGAACCATCCCCTCCTTGTCCAGTTCAAGTCAAAGAGCATTTACTAAATGTCTGCTGTGTGTGGAGGGCCATGTTAGGTTTTACCTGCCCAGGAAAAAAACGTCTCCAACCTCAGCCCCCTTCTGCACAAGCTTGGAAGATGAAACAAGACTGAAATCTGCAGGCATTACATATCAGGACAAAGAGGGGAGGCAAAGCAATAGTGGATGAACAAACAACTCCAAATAACAAGAGCACTCTGCCTCGGTTCTGTTGGAACACAAAAGACAGCAATCAAGGCCCTGTATTTCTTCCCATCCTAAGTTCCTGAGTGAGAGCATCCGGTCTAGTACAGATGGAGGAGATTGGCAGGGCCTCAAGCGGCATCAAGGAGCTAATGTAAGGTGCTGATTTGAAAAAGGAAAGATTTTCATTCTGAAACACTTCCGAAAAAGGCAGGCAATATTCCCTGGTACAGAGATCGCTTCGCTATTGCCCTGTGATTGTTGGTTATGCAGTACTACATTTTAGGAATCAATAAAATGGAAGCTCATAAATACCAATGGCTTCAGGTCCATTTGGGAGAGGCAATCAAACACTTGCATATTTCAATGCTGACAGAAGAGGGAAAGCAAGGCAGAGAGGCCGCACCTACGGCTGTGGAGGAGGAGGACCAAGAACAGGAAGGAATCTTTCACCAGTTCTCCCAATAGCGACGGCCTATATAATACACGAGTGTAATGATAATAATGCTGCGCAGCCTATAAAGGGGTACTGATGTATATTTGATTCTCTGGAAAGTTCTGGGAGCTTGGGAGGGCTCACCACTCTGTCTTACAAATGGAAGAGGCAACAGCGGTGAGGTAAAAGGACTTATCCAATGTCACAGAGTTAAGAAGGGGCAGAAATGGAACTTGAACTTGGCTTCCGGAATCCAAACTCAGGAAGCTTTCGGCCTCCTCACACAGGCCAAGGGCTCCTTTACCATTCCTTGTTTCTCAGAGAGAAACAGAAAGAAAGCCCTAGTGCATGATGCCAATATTCTAAAGAGGTGCCTGCTGCATTCTTTTTTTTTTTTTT
>CM053612.1:3403845-3434941 GCA_028646535.1 Procyon lotor
TCTCTCACTGTGTTTCTCTCTGTCAAATAAATAAAATCTTAAAAAAAAAAAAAAAGAAAGAAAGAAAAGAATGAGACTGTCCAGGTGCTCAGGTGGAAAAATACATTGTAAACATTTAACATGAAAAACTGTCCTCCCACCTACAGGAGGGCAACTGGATCTCACTTGACTAACTCCAACTGGGTCTCCTGGTATCCTCCTGCTTTCAAAGCAGAGGAACTAGAAGAAGGCCTTTCTTGCTCTAGTCATGTTTGTAGAAACAAACAAAATATGGCCTCAAGTAATTTCTGAGTCCAAACAGCAAAAGGAACGTAACACTGCGGGAACTGTGGACACTGGTGCCAATGACACCTGAAACTAAACACTCGAGTCAACCACGAAATGCAGAGAAATGGCTAGGGGGAAAAAATCACACTTACTGGACGTCCAAAAGTATATTAGGACATGTCTAGAATCATTTCTTTTTCTTTAAAAGCAAACAAGGACTGGAGGTCCCTGGATGACTCAGTGGGCGAAGCATTAGACTCTTGATTTTGGCTCAAGTGATCTCAGAGTCCTGGGATCAAGCCCCGTGTCAGGCTCCTCGTTCAGCAGGGAGTCTGCCCAGGATTCTTTCCCTCCCCCTCTCTCTGCTCCTCCCCCCATTTTCGTGTCCCCCCCCATAAATAAGTCAATCTTTAAAAGCAAACAAGGGAGTTCCATGTAGTTCTAGTCAGTAACAGTTAATTTTTCTCAAGCGCCTTCCATGTACAAGACACTATTCTAAGCCCTTGACATAGATTATCATTCAGTCTGGCCAACAACCCTTTAACCCTTTGTTATTCGTATTATTATTTTCATTTTACAGGTAAGGACACTGAGGTACAGGGCTAAGTAACTCATCCAATGTCATACAGGTTAATATTAGAGCCAGGATTCAAATCTAGAGTCAATACATTACAGGCAAATGGCAGCCCCTGTCCCTCCCCCATCTGCCAAAAAAGAATAATGAACTGAGAAATTAGAAAATAAAGAAAGCAGAACTTCAAAGAGGTCAGATGCAGGGAAGGGAAATTACTAAAGAATAATGAAAGCAACCTCTTATTCTTCTATAAAATGAAAAAAAAAAAAACTTTAGAAATAACAAAAAACTCTGGCCTTTGAAATCCTTCGGCCACCAGTTCAGAATGTCACCTACTAAGCCTTGAAGAGGCTCTGCTTTTCTCTTGATTTTGGAGCCCTCAATAAGGGCAAGAACTGCATGTTCTTTCAGTGGTTTTTAAAGTAACTACATTTTGTTAATCCTTTCATTCTGCAAGGAAGAATATTTGAGTATTTTTTATAACTTCAGTCATTTTTCAGAACCTGTAAAAATGAAAAAGTTTGCTTTGAAGCCACCATTGAACATACAGCATATGAGAGAACTGAAAAGGTACTAAACAGATGAACTTATATATGGTAAGCCATCATGCATGCCATTTTACTAGCGCTTCAGTTTAAGAAGTTGAATCCTTTACACTACAGCTAACATCAAAATGAATTTGTTTCCTTACAAACCACACAACCCAAAGATTGACCATGGTTTCAGATGGTAGGTTCTCAGTACAAATCAGAGTGCAGGAAGAGAAATCCCTGTGTAAGTAGCCTGAGGCAGGCAGACACTGGCATGAAATCAACAAGGAATATAGACCTCAGCAGAGCCTTCTGTAGCAAGAGTAAGGGAATTGCTGGGACAGGGAGTGAGTGGAAGACCACCTCCCTAAGTGTTTGAAAGCACTTATTGTTTGCATGTAAGAGAAAATATGCAAAAATGAGGCTGGGGTGAATTTATGACCTAAGAGGCAATCGCCGGAGAAAACGATGGCTCCATAGAATCTCTTTGATTTAAACAGATTTACTTTTGGATTTCATTATTTGCTTTAATGGAGCAGCAGCTGACACTCCAGAACTAACAATTCAATGTAATTCCCAAGTCACTCTCAAACATGCCAGCCTGTTTATTGACATTCCAGAGCTCTATTTTTCTGCATAGTGCTCATCTCCACTAGAAAATACATCATTGCTTTTTTTTTTTTTTTAAATTGTCTGCTTCCCCACACATAAGTTCTGTAAGACAGGGACTTAGTGGTGCTGTCTGCTGTCTTCTTGGTACTTGGGACGCTGCAGGCACACTGTGGGCATTCTGGGTTTAAAGGGTAAATGAAGCCGCTGACAACCTGATAAATATAAGTTAGAACTTTAAGGTAAGGAGACCCAATTGTTTAATAGCTTTTAATAACTAGAATCTAAAAGACCCAATGAATCTTCTCTATTTTCACTGGTTGGAATCTACTCCATGGTGTGGAATCTCTCAAGAATAGATTTGGTTTTGTGAAACAGCCAAAAGTCATTGAGTCAAATCTGGTGAGTAATAAGTCATTGTGCCCAAAATATATGTCAGATGAAAGCAAACTGTGTCTATAAATTAACACGCCTAATTGTCTTATTTGGCTGGTAAACTGGTTTCGAAGGAAATTAAAAATGGTTTGAACTACAGCAAAAACACTGGCTCAATCTCAAGGCTCTAAGGTGGATACCTTTACAAGGAACAAAACTAAGCTGTGATTAAAAAAAAAAAAAAAAAGAAAGTACCTGGGTTCAACAGAAGCCAAGATATTCCCCAGAGACCTGACTTGTGATATTAGCTTTGCCATTAGGTTGCCCCAAATCCTGGGCCATATTATTATATTATACAGCGTTACACTCTCTGGGCCTCAGTTTCCCCATCCTGGAAACGAACAACTGTGAACTTCAAGGTCCCAGTCAATTCTAATATGCCACGATTTCATTCTTGTGAAGGTCTATTATGTCTATTTAAAAACCAGTCACAATTCACTCCACCTCATACTTAGTATGCGTCTATAAAGCCCATAATATAATCTTTGCAGCAGATTCATTTCATATTTGCTTAGGCAAAAACTAAAATTAGTTTTCACTTCCTGAGCACAGCAAAAGACAGTTAAGGGAGGCAACCCGGCAAAGGGCGCTTGCTCGTGCCTGTGCACACTTCCGACTGCGTATCAGGGAACTAACCGTTCCCCCTCAGATCGCCTCTCAACTGTTGCAAAAGCAGATAAACCTCCCGTGCGTGACACCGAAACTCTGGCTGAGAGACCCCATGGGGCTTCCCGGCCAGCGCCGGGCTGCGGCCGCTATGCGGGACCCACGGGGGATGCAGCGGGCACCCACCCCAGGCGGAGGGCCAAGGCAAGGACCAGCCGCGGCACGTCGCCGGGGAGGCAGGACGGCCGCCCAGCCCGCTCGCCGCCCCAGGACGGGGAAGCAAAGTCCGGGGAGCGGCCGCGACACCCCCAGAGTTCCCCCCTCGGCCCGTATTCGCTTCCCGACCTTCGCCCGTCGCCAGCCCGGGACCCTGGGCGGGGAGAACAGGAGGAAGCCGGAGACACCTGCCTGCGGCTCCCCGGCCTCACTCAGCCCTGGCCGGCAGGGACAGCGAGGCGCTCGGGCGAACCCCCCCCCCCCACCTACACCCGCGGGTGCGGCGAGGACCCGCCGGACCCGTGGGCCCGGGGAGTCCCAACTTCCTCCTCCCGAGACCCCACCACAGGTCCCCGCAGCGCCCGGCTCAGAGCCAGGCCAGCCGCGAGCGCGCACCCACCTCGGGGTCCGGGCGCCACCGCCGTTGCCAGGCTGCTCGGCTCCCGGGCCCCGCTCCGCCCCCTCCAGGGCCCGCCCCCTGCGGCCTCCCCGCCTCTGGCCACCGCCCGCCGCCCTCCTCCGCGCGCTGGTTGGCGGAGGAGCGTCACGTGACATGGGTGAGCCGGGCGGAAGGCGCCGGGAAAGCCTCGGCAGCCGCCCCGAAGGGCGGGGCTCTTCACCCGGGAGGCTGCTGGGAAGCCCTCTTTGAAAGGTCCGGCGCGTGGAGGCGTCTGGAAGTTGTAGTTCTAAATCCTATGCCAGTGGGCACAGCCCAGATGCTAAGGAGCCGCCCCTGTGAGAGACGTCGGAGTAGGAGCCGGACTGAGGCCGCTGGGAAGCGTAGTCCCAGGACTCCTCTGTGTCCCATTGTTTTTCTCCAATAAATGGGAAATCCAGAGGGAGAACCTCTCTAGATGAAACTTTGGCGGATGTCCCTAAACGGAGCTGTTGTTGGGTACATATGGTGGGCTGCGTGCAGTTGAGATACTATAAGGGCAAAAAGAAAGAAATGTCACTGACTCTGGCACAGAATCTACAATACAACCGAATGAACAGCTGAGGTGTACTTCATGCTGTGCCAGCATCTTTCCAAGAACTCTCTTGAGACTTAGTGAAAGGAAACATTTCAGGACGAAGTTCCTTCTGCTTTTTTGAGGTTTGGGGCAGGCGACCATTACACAGTAAAAAGAAAGGAAAAGGGGGGACAAAAAACCAGAAGGAAGACAACTTCAGGAAGAGAATCCCATGTGTATAAAACAAGCTTAACGTGACACAGAGAAGAATAGGTGTAATATTCCTGTGCTGTATAATAATTATATATATATAATATATAAGCAGTTCGAGTAAACGATGGCAAATATGAGCACCTTAACATCTTTTTTCTCTTATATTAGTACCCCAGCATCTAAAAACAAATGTCCTACCTGATACCAGTGTGTGTATTCATATGTATTTATGTACAGTCATGTATCACTATATGTATACACAGTACACACACACACACACACACACACACACTCTAAACCTACTGCAGAATCCAGACTTCTTAGATGAGTAACAAGGCCCTTCAGACTCCAACCCTCCTACTCTCCCAATGTACCTCTTCTCTCTCCTCGCTCCAAATTCTGGTCTAATCACAGAAAACTCTCTGTTCTCTGGATGCACCATGTTCTTTCCTCCTTGCAGCCCTTTGCACTTGCCGTTCCTTTCTCCTGGATTGGCCAAACTCCTGGAAGGGCGGCAGAAGAGCACTTGTTCCTGGGCCAGGAAGAATTAGCCCTCCCAGAGCCCTTCTTTTCGCACTGATGTCATCATTTGCTTACATGTCGCCCTGCCAACTCCCCTCCCCAGACTGTGAACTCCTTTGAATCGCATTCACTTCTGTACTGGACCGCAAAAATCGCTCAGTAAATGCTTCTCGATCGCATGCATTGCGTGCCAGGGCGGCTCTTTGCTGGGCTACTGAATAATCCGTGAGTCCTGGAACCAAGGGAGAGGGGAAAGTGCAGGCTAAGAGAGGGCAGTCACTGGAGCGGGGAGACCTTGCATAATGCAGGTGCTGTATTCAAGGACGAGGCTGAAGCCCTCTGCTCAACCGGGGAATGGGGGCTTCAGAGCAAGGACACTCCTCATCCTAAGGAGGTTAGCCCAGCCCCAGCTCTGAAGGACGCAGCTCAGGCAGAAAGGCCCAGTAAAGAAGGCCAGTCTCTGGCCTGCGGAAAGCAGATAGTGACCCCTACCTCACAGTGTGGGTGTGAGCATCAAGTGAAGAAAGAGGTGAAAACTCTTTGCAAACTGTAAACATTGAGCACTCTGTGTGTGTGTGTGTGTGTGTGTGTGTGTGTGAACACCTTGCCATGGAGGAGGTTGCTGTATTGTGGCAGTATTTTTTACAATTTTATTTATTTATTTATTGCACACGTGAGAGCATGGGGGAGGGGCAGAGGGAGAGAGAGAGAGAGACTCTCAAGCAGATTTCCCACAGAGCTCAGAGCCCGAAGTGGAACTCGATCCCACGACCCTGAGACCACGACCTGGGCTGAAATCAAGATTCCGATGCTTCACCAACTGAGCCACCCCGGCGCTTAGCCCCCACCCTTTTGAAAAAATATCGAGTTATGCATTTGAGAGAGAGAGAGAGAGAGAGAGAGACAGCACAAGCAGGAGGGGAAGAAGGAGAGGGAGAATCCTAAGCAGACTCTGCACCGAGGGCACAGCCCAACACGAGGACTGATCCTAGGACCCTGAGAGCATCAGGACCTGAGAAGAAATAAAGAGTTGGGCACTTAACCTGCTGCACCTCTCCAGTGCCTGAGTTCCAAGTACGTGTGTGCGTATCTGTTTGTGGGTTCTTCAGGCTTCCCTGCATTTTACACACACACACACAGGCATGCACTCACACACGGGCACACACGCTTACACCAAAGGCAGGGGGGCCTGTGAGGAGGTGGCCGGCTCTGGGACAACAGGGAGGAGGCAGCAAGAGATGTGACATAGTGCTTCTTCTCCAGTAACCTTCCTGGATGGGACATCCTGCACCCATCCCCCCCCAGGTCTCCCAGCTTTGGCTGGGACCCAGGCTGGAGGTACCTCCTGTCCCTGGAGCTTCAGCCTATTCTCCCAAGTTCGGGCAAGTGGAGCAGGCAGGACCAGGAGGGATCTACATCCATAGCCGGCCCAGGCACACCCTCGCCCCCCCACTCGCAGCGTCCCGGGTGAGAAGCAGGCCTGAGAAAGGCAGTTTTGTTTCCTGCTTCTCTCCCACATGGGCTCAGGGCTGGTGCTCTACCCTCCCAGTCCCCACCTCTGTTGCAGACTGGGGACTGCCACCACCTTGTTCTGCCAGGTTCATTACACTGAGCCCAGGGTGGAGGAGGGGAAGGAGCATCCTTAGAAGGAGGGGGCTGTTGGCCCTCGGAAAGTTACCTCTGATCAGTAGCTGTTGCCTCTGAAAAAAGGAGTCAAATGGCACTTCTCATGGTCGCTGTGTCCTAGCATAGTAAGGATCGAGGTGAAGGTGGTGTCTATAATGTCAAGGCAGCGGTGTTCCTAAGCTGCCAGGCTGGCTGGTGGGAAGAGAGGTGCGAGAGGGCAGGAGCAAGCCCCTGAGCATCGCAGCTCTTCCATATGTTTGTTAGGAGTGTGACTTTGGGGAAGTACATCTCTCTAAACCTCAATTTCCTCCTCTGGGAAATGAGGATATTAATACCTACTTTATAAGCTTATTGTAAGTGGTTCCACCTCCCTCCTCTTCACCCTCACCGTTTCTTCCTTCCTTCCTTCCTTCCTTCCTTCCTTCCTTCCTTCCTTCCTTCTTCCTTCGTTTCTTCCTTCCTTCCTCCCTTCCTCCCTCCCTCCCTCCCCTTCTCTCTCCCTTTCTTTCTTTTTTCCCCCACTCTTTATTTAAAAATTAGCCTGAACAGAACAATGCAGCTACTTTGGAAAACAGTTTGACAGTGATTTATAAAGTTAAAAGTACACAGGACCCAGCAATACCACTCTTAGCTATTTATCCCAGAGACATGGCAGTGCATGTTCATAAAAAGGACTTGTATGCCAATATTCAGAGCAGTCTTTTAAAATAGTAGTCAGAAAGAGTTTGAATTCCCATCAACTGATGAATGGCTAAACAGTGATATGTGCATATAATGGAATACTACTGAGCAATACAAAGGAAAAACCATTGATACACGCTACGTGAATGAACCCCCATAACCTTATGTTGAATGAAATAAACAATACACAAAATATTACATACCGTATGATTCCATTTATATTACATTTGGAAAAAGGCAAAACTATAGTGATAGAAAGCAGATTTGTGGTTGCCTGGAACCAGAGATGTGGGAAGGGAATTGACTGCAAAGGGGCAAGACAGAAGTTTTAGGGGTGAGGGCAATGTTCTATATTTTGTGATGGTGATCACAGTATACAACTGCCCACATTCATTAAACTCTAAACATGAAATGAGTGAATTTCATGTTTGAATGTGGATAGTAGGTTATACTTCCATAAAGCTGAGTGTGGGCGGGAGGGTGAGTAGCCTCAGGTGAGTTTCCGGAGACCACCCAGAATTGTCAATCTGTTTGTGTTTGGTTAGTTGGTTGGTTGGTTGGTTGGTTTTAAGAGGCCCTGGGTTTTGAAGGGGAGAAGGTGGTAAAGCTTGCCCTACACATACCAAGGATGTGCTACAAGGCAAGAGATTGGTTGGGGCTAGGGAAAAGGCCCACCAGGAGAAGATGGTGGCCAAGCCCCATGGGGGCGAGAAGGGGAGTGCTCACCTGGGAGCTGAGTCTGGACAGAGGGAACATGACACTAGCAGACTCTAGAAACCAGAAGTTTCCCCCATCTTCTCTCTGGCAACTTCCAGTGACCTATGAGCACGCATATGGAGGGGCTCTAGAACACCAAGGGGTCAAACTGGACTCTGTTCACGGCAGATGAGAGCGCTATTGCTTCTTGTTGGTGTTTGCCTTCCACTTTCTCATAGAGCTCAGTGTTGAGTTTGGGGCCTCTTTGGAGAGGTCCTGCTGGTCAGCAGGGTCTATTTTCCCAGGTGCTGGGTGGAAGTTCCAGCCAAGTAGTGGAACATGAAAACACACACAAAGAGAAACACAAATTTTTTTTGGGGGGTGGGTCCCAGGGCCTCTTGGACACAGAGGCCAGACATGCAGAGATTATTGTTATGACATCACAGGGTTTCCAAGAGCCAGCCTTATTTGTCTCCCTCATCACTAGATAAATGTAGGGTGTTTAGGGACGGCTTTGAGGTCTAGTCTACAAGCAGCCTGGTGAGAAAATTGCCCCAGGCTCGAGTCATATCACAAATCAAACCAAAGCAACTCAGAAGAAAGACCCTCGCCCCCCGCCCCACTCCCAGCCTCCTGGGTGAGAAGCAGGCTTGAGAAAGGCTAAGTTTCCTTGATGCCCTTCAAGATGCCCACCCTCTCTCTCCAATTATGAGGGTTTTTTTTTAAATCTCAGTTTCTTTCACTAAAAATTTTTTTGAGGAAGGAAGCCCTATGAGGAACTGTTTCATGATACATTCGAGTGTGTTTTACTCAAAACAGATTTTAAGAAAGAGCTTTTATCTTTGACTTTGAGGGGGCTGCCTGATTCATGTTGAGGTGAATAGTATGCTACTTCACAAACTCAGGAAGAGTTGGAGACCCAACTTTAAACTTGAAAGAGAATATATGAGAAAGGGAGAAATGAAAGAGGAAAAAACTTGAATGTCAGCAAATATTTGTTGAGCATGAATGACATTTTGTTAGAGTAATCAGTCAAAAAGAATAAAATACTTAGGAATAAAGTTAACCAAGTAGGTGAAAGATTTGTACACTGAAAACTATAAAACATTGCTGAAAACAATTGAAGACACAAATAAATCAAAAGACGTCCCATGTTCGTTGATTCAAAGATTTAATATCGTTAAAATACCAGTACTATCCAAAGGGATCCAAAGATTTGATACAATCTCTATCCAAATCCCAATGGTGTTTGTTTTGTAGAAATAGAAAAATTCATCCTAAAACGTATATGGCATCTCTAAGGATCCCAAATAACTAAAACAATCTTGAAAAAAAAGAAAAATGTTGGAGGTGTCACACTTTGTGTTTTCAAAACATATTACATAGCTATAGTAAACAAAACAGTGTGTTACAGTATGAAGAGAACATATAGACCAATGGTACAAAATAGAGAACCCAGGAATAAACCCTTACATATACGGTCAGATGATTTTTGATAAGGGCACCAAGACCATTCAATAGAGAAAGGACAATCTTTTCAAAAAATGGAAAACTGGATATCTACATACAAAAGGATAAAGTTGGATTTTTACCTGACACCAAATACAAACAATTAACTCAAAATGGAGTAAAGACCTAAATGTAAGAGATATAACTGTAAACCTCCTAGGAAAATACTGGGGAAAAGCTTCTTGACATCAGGTTTAGCAATGATTTACTGGCTATGACACCAAAAGCTCAGATAACAAATGTAAAAAGAGATCATTAGACTACACCAAAATTAAGAACTTCTGTGCATCAAAGGACACAACCAACAGAGTGAAAAGGCAACCTATGGAATGGGAGAGAATATTTGTAAATCACATATCTGATGGAGGATTAATATAAAGAATGTATAAAGAACTCCTGTAACTCAATAGCAAAAAATCAAATAACCCAATTTAAAAAACCACCAAGGGGTGCCTGGGTGGCTCAGTCGTTAAGCATCTGCCTTCAGCTCAGATCATGATCCCAGGGTCCTGGGATCGAGCCCCACATCGGGTTACCTACTCCACAGGAAGCCCGCTACTCCGTCTCCCACTCCCCCTGCTTGTGTTCCCTCTCTCACTGTCTCTCTCTCTGTCAAATAAATAAATAAATAAAATCTTTAAAAAATAAAAATAAAAATACATACATACGTACATACAAACCGCCAAAGGAGGTGCCTGGGTGGCATAGTCCATTAAGTGCTGGACTCCTGGTTTCCGCTCAGGTTGTGATCTTAGGGTTATGAGATTGAGCCTCACATCGAGCCCCACATCAAGCCACACATCAAGCCCCACACTGAGCCCCGTATCGGGTTCTGAGCTCGGCGTGGAGTGTGAGGGAGATTCTCTCCCTCTTCCTCTGCCCCTCCAGCTCATGCTCTCTCTCTCTCTCTCTGTCTCTCTAAAATAAATAAATAAACCTTCTTTTTAAAACCCAGCAAAGAACTGAAATTGACATTTCTCCAAATAGATAATACAAAAGGCCAATAATCACATGAAAAGGGGATCACCACCACCCATTATTAGGGAAGTGCAAATCAAAACTACAATGTGATACCACCTCACACCCATTAGGATGGCTACTATCAAACAAAACCTAAAAAACAGAAAATCACGGATGTTGGTGAGGTTGTGGAAGAATTGGATCCCTCGTGCACTGTTGGTGGGAATGTGAAGTGTGCAGCCACTGTAGAAAACAATATGGTGGCTCCTCAAAAAATTAAACGTAGAATGACTATACGGTCCAGCAAGTCCACTTCTGGGTATATACCCAAAGGAATTGAAAGCAGAGTTGCAAAGAGGTATTTGTATACCCATGGTCATAGCAGCATTGTTCACAATAGCCAGAAGATGGAAGCCACCCAAGAGTCCAACAATGGATGAATGCCTAACAAAGTGTGATCTATCCATACAATGGAAAGTTATTCAGCCTTAGAAAAGAAGGAAATTTGAAGACATGCTACAACATGGATGAGTCTGGAGGACATGATGCTCAGTGAAAGAAACCAGCCACAAAAGGATAAGTATTATCTGATTCCACTTATATGAAGCTTATATAAGTAGTCAAATTCATGGAGACAGAAGAATGGCGGTTGCCAGGGGTTGGAGGGAATGGGATGGGAACTTGTTTAATGTGGACAGAGTTTCTTTCTTTTTTTGTTTTGTTTTGTTTTGTTTTGTTTTGTTTTTCAGAGTTTCAGTTTTTCAAGATGAAACGATTTCTGGAGATTGGCCATACAACAATGTGAATGTTAACACTAGTGAACGATAGACTTAAAACTGGTTAAGATGGTAAATTTGGTTATATGCAGTTTATTACAATTGTTTAAAAAGATTAATTAAGCCTCCACAATAGTCTGAACTAGGAGGACCAAGAATCTAGACTCCGTAGTTCATCTCAGATGTGATTGTAACCTGCAAGGGGTCAGCCTCCACCTAGGACAGAAGGTCTTGTGTCCCACTTTAGAAACAAAGCCTCCCCCAGGGAGCCAGAGGTAAGCAATTGCCCAGTTCCCAGCAAGAGGAGGGAAACAAGAACACAAGTCCTTTCCAAGATAAACACTACCACCTCTTCTTTGTGTCAATGCCAAAAACTCATGGGCGTTGTTGGGGAGGGTCCTTTCCCAGAGTGTCTTCCTAAACCCTTCCTCTCCACTCAAAAGAAAACATCAGGGGAAAGGCTGGAGTGTGCAAGGGAGCAAGATGCAATGAAATTTCCCTAGAAACTGCCTCATAGGGGCACCTGGGTGGCTCAGTCGGTTAGGCATCTGCCTTGGGCTCAGGTCATGATCTTGGGGTCCTAGGAATGAGCCCAGTATCAGGGTCCCTGCTCAGTGGGAAGTCTGCTTCTCCCTCTCCCTCTCCTCCTCCCCTCTATTTGTGCTCTCTCTCTCTCAAATAAATAAATAAATAAGCTTTAAAAAAAAAAAACAAAACCTGCCTAATAAGGATCATACCCATCAGAAGTA
This sequence comes from Procyon lotor, assembly GCA_028646535.1. Classification (NCBI taxonomy): domain Eukaryota; kingdom Metazoa; phylum Chordata; class Mammalia; order Carnivora; family Procyonidae; genus Procyon; species Procyon lotor. Next base: position 3,415,768 of record CM053612.1, read on the forward strand.
GAGAGTAGGGGGGAGTTCTTCCCAAATGTGCCCCAGGGAGAGTCTGGAGGGTAGGTGTTCCCTTTCCAGTTAGAGCCTCTGGGATCACTTCAAAGAAGCCATCCGTCAATAGAAGGTGTGTGCACCCACTCAAAGACACCTGTTAATCTTATGAACCTTCCAGATGGAGCCTCAGTCACTTCTCCAACTCCTAACCCCTGCCTCTGTTGGGGCCCCGAGAGAGTAAAATACTTGATGTTTCTAGTGGCAGTGTTTCTAGGGACAGCTGCAGATCACTTACCTGCCTTTCATCAGCCATTGGGCTCATGGGAACAAAGCTGAAGTGCCGGGGAATGAGAGGGTTGGCAACTTTTCAGACAGCTAATGGAGCTCTAGGAAAGCCCTTGTCTCCGTGCTGCACACAGAAGCCCGCTTAGGCTAAGCTCCCCCTCCCCAATCCTGGACCTTCATCTCCTTCGCCCCTGCCCCACAACACAGAACATTGCCTGTGCTTTCTCTTTTAACAGCTTTATTGAGATAGTGTGTAACAATAAAATTCACCCATGTAGAGTACAAGTCAATGGGTATTTTTAGCATATTCACAGAGCTGTACGACCACCCCAACTATCTAAGGTTTCCAGAGAAACCCCATATCCATGAGCAGCCATTCCCCATTTCTACCTCCTGACTATCCCAGGGCAACTACCAATCTCCTTTCTTTCTCTATAGATTTGCCTATTCTGGACATTTCATCCAAGTGTAATTCTACAATATGGGGCATTTTGGGTCTGGTTTCTTCCACGTAGCATCATGTTTTCAAGGTTCATCTATGTTGTAACATGAATCAGTACATCATTGTGTATATATATACACACACCACATTTTGTTTATCCATTCCTCCTTCAGTGGTCATTTGGATTGTTTCTACCTTTTGGCTCTTATGAATAATGCTTCTGTGAACACTCATGTACAAGTTTTTGTGTGGACCCATGTTTTCATTTTTCTTGGCTATATACCAGTTCAATTGCTGGATCATATGGTAACCCTATGCTTGGCATTTGGAAGAACTGCCAGACCGTTTCCCAAAGTGGCTGCACCATTTTTCATTCCCACCCACGGTGTGTGAGGCTTCCAATGTCTCCACATCCTCACCAACGGTTGTTAATTGTCCTTTTGATTCTCTCCCTCCTAGTGGGTGTGAAGTGGTAACTCATTGTGATGGCTTTGATTTGTGCTTCCTGATGACTAATGATGGTGACCATATTTTCATTAGCTCATTGGCCATTTGCATATTATCTTTGGAGAAGTGTTTATTTGAATCTGTTGCTCATTTTTGAAAACTGAGATATGTGTCTTTCTGTTGGCGAGTTGTAAGAATTCTTTATGTATTTTGGATTCGACCCCATTATGGAGATATGATTTGCAAAATTTTTCTCCCATTCCTGTGGATTGTATTTTCACTTTCTGGAGTTCCTATTGAAACACAAATGTTTTTCACTTTAATGAAGTCTAATTGATATATTTTTTTTCTTTTGTTACTTGTGCTCTTGGTGCCATATTGAAGAAACTGCTGTCAAATCCAAGATGATGAAGGATTACCACTGTTTTCTTCTAAGAGTTTTATAGTTTTAGCTTTTACATGGAGGTCTGTGGTCTACTTTGAAGTAATTTTCATGTACGGTGTGAGATAGGGGTCCAACTTCTAATGGACGTGAACTCCCCCAAATAGCTCATCACAATCTGGACTACAAGCCATGAATGAAGGGGGGTCCAGGACACTGACAGCAGTGACCCGGATACTGGGCAGTCTGGGTGTTGGGGAGGCATCCCTGAGAAGATCACGTCTGAGCTGCCGTGGTGCAGTAACTCCCTTGGGAACCCAGAGGGCGAATGGATGACATCTTGGTGGGGGTGGGGTATGCTTCCCAGAGGCAAGGATGTTTGGGCTGGCCTTCGACCAACAAGAAAAAGTTTACCCAGTAGAAAAGGCGAGGAGGATCCCTCGAGGCTGGAGTTAACACAGACAAATGCTAGGGTGACCATGGAACACACGGTCCACACCAGGATACCTGTGAAAGGGGGCATTATTCACTATTATGCTGGGACAACGAGCAGAAGTTTGGACTGTCCCTGGTAACCCTGGATGCAGGATCCCTGCACATGATGCCCAGTGTGCAGAGAGTATTCAGGGAACAGAGAAGTGTGAGTGTGGGATGAGGGGTAGAGGAAGGATGCCAGGTGAGTGCATTCCTTTTTTCCGGGCTGCCGGTTACAAAGTACAACACACTGAATTGTTTAAGCAACAGAAATTTATCCTCTCAGTCCTTGAGGCCAGAAGTCTGAGATCAGGTCGTTGGCAGGGCCCTGCTCCCTCTCAAGGTCCTAGGGAATGAACTTCTCTGGGCCTCCCTACCAGCTTCCAGTGGTTGCTTCGCTCATGAGAGCAGAACTGTTCATGCTGTTCTCCCCCTGCCCTCCTCACAGTTACAAAATACCTTTTTAGTATTACACTTCCCTTTTGGAAATCAAAGAAAACAAAATACGCATCCCAAAAACAATGGGGTCCCTTTAATGGAATGGGTATTTCCTCACTCTCAAACCATTTTCACCACCCTGCTTGCAAGACAATTGCACTCTCTATTAGAACACACGGTGGAGGCTGGATCTCAGTAAGTGCTGTTTAACTTTCTGGAGTGAACTTTAAGGATGGTTGTCAATGGTGCTATGTACGAGGTATCACCACCACTTGAAAATTTCATTTGCCTTTGATTCTGACCTACAATAAGGGTTTCCACATGGCTCCCGGTGCCCTTGGATGTACCCTGGGGATGGGCGGAGGGTGGGCAGGGCAGAACAGAGGGGCTTGGCTTGGACTGTTTTTATACTTGTCAGATGTGTCTGAAAAATACTTTTTGTAAGAAGTTGGGAAAACCTAGGACTTTGTGCCCACAGAGAGCTTCTTTCAGCCAGAGGGCAAGTCCATTTGGCCACTAAATGAATTTCATTATATTCATTCATCCAACAAATATTTATTCAGTGCCTACTTCATACCTGGTACTTTTCTGAGGACTGGCATAGAGCAGTGAGCAGGGTGTGTTTCTGTGGTTAACCCTTCAGAGGGGAATTTGGTGACAACGGAAGCTACTTTTTAAAAAAGATTTTCTTTATTCATTTGAGAGAGAGAGAGAATGAGCAGGGGGAGAGGCAGAGGGAGAAGCAGACTCCCTGCTGAGTAGGGAGCCCGATGTGGGGCTCAACCGCAGGACCTGGAGATCATGACCTGAGCTAAAGGCAGATGCTTAACGACTGAGCCACCCAGGCGTCCCCTGGAAGCCACCTTGAAGCACATTTTGCTCAGTCAACAACATCCTCCTAAATACTATCTAATAAAGATCATTTCCGAATTGTCTACATTGGTGCAGAATTTGGTTAGGAGTGTGTAGAGGGTTGAATAACATCTCCCCAAAATTCATGTCCACCCAGATCATGACCTTATTTGGAAATGGAGTTTGGGCAGATGTAATTAGTTAAGGATCTTGAGATGAAATCCCCGTGGATTTAGGGCAGGCCCTACATGCAGTGACTGGTGTTCTTAGAAGAAGCAGAGAGGACCCAGAGACACACAGAGAAGACCATGTGAAGATGGAGGCGGAGATCGGAGTGATGGGGTCACAAGCCAGGGACCGCCCAGGGAGGCCAACAGAAGCTAGAAGAGGTGAGAGAGGATCCACCTCTGGAACTTTCAGAGACACCATGACCCTGCCATCACTTCGATTTTGGACTTCCAGCCTCTAGAACCGAGACATGATGTTTCTGTTGTTTTGAGCTGCCCAGTTTGTGTATCTTGTTCTGAAGGCTCCAGAGAGACTTTCTATCAAGAAACTGGCTGCTTTCTTACTTCCTTGTCCCTCGTCCCTTTTCTTGGCTTCTCAGCAAGGGCTGGCCACGAGTGCTGGAATCCTGCAGTTCTAATGCCACCAGGAAAAGTCTCGACAAGAGTAGAGGGACAAGTCGGGATGGTTTCTGCTCCCCTCCCCTCCTTTCTCAAGGCAAAAATGTCTCACACACAGTGATTTCAGCAGCAGCTCATGACCTTGGTGGATGAACATGAGCCAAAGCAGCCCCGTTCCCCTCTTCCCGCACCACACCATCGCTGCTGCACCCTCTACCGCCAGGCGGTCAAGAGGGCAATGGGAAGTGGGGCACAGTCAAGCCCATGCCAGGTTGGTCCAGGAAGTTCTAACTGGAGAGCCCCTGTTGGGAAACCCCATTTGAGAACTCTGCCTCAGTGACATGCGAAGAGAGAAGAGAGGCAACTGTATGAACAAAAGGCCTCTAGCCCAACTCCCACTGCTTCTAGTCTGAGGGTCTTTGATTTGCTCTGTTTCTGACAAGAGTGTCAATTTCTTGAGCCCTGAACCTATCTTTCCATTTATCATCTTATTAAATATTCATCACTGCCCTGCAAGGTTAGGATGATTATTAAATCCATTTTAGAGATGAGGAAACGGCAGTTCACAGAGGCGTGGGGGGACCTTCCTAAGGTCACTGGGCTCTATGAGGGGCACACAGCAATGTGGCAAGCAGACTCCCCGCTGAGCAGGGAGCCCTACCTGGGGCTCCATCCCAAAGCCCTGAAATCATGAACTGATGTGAAATCAAGAGTCAGAGCTTAACCGACTCAGCCCGCCAGGCATCCCTTTTAAAAGTTCACCTTTAAGACTGATGGACTGCTTCCCAAGGCCTCCAATTTCTGTACTGAATTTATGGATTTATGGGACTTAAAAGAAGGCACTGACTGCCTCAACCATCCTTGGGGATGCTCCTACTTCTGGAGACATCTGGACTTTTCCAATAATTTTCCCCCAAAATGCCTCAAGCTTGTGAAAAAGCAAACAAAATCTCTGCTAGTTTGTCATTTCTTCCCGCGCATAGTGGTTAGCATTTTTATTTTAGGCCAAATTATGTGGATTATGTACATTGGTGTGTCGGGCCTTGTATATAACCTGCATCCAGAGAACATCGGTGTCCATGGACCCCGTATCCTCTTTCTCCGTTTCCCGCGATTCTCCACGTTTAGATAGCTGTGGGGCTTGGTAGGTGGTGGTCGTGGCTGTGCTTCATCAGAGGTGGTTGGTAAAGCCTCAGTCAAGGAGCCCCAATATGGGAAAAAGTCCCGGCAACTGTCTTTTAGAGGTTCTGCTTGCACTGCAACCGGCAAGGGGAGAGCTCACAGGAAAAGCTTGCCAGGTCTGCCGAAGGTAACCTTGGACAGAGGGGACCAGAGGAGGCACAGGAATTGCCAGTATGACCCAAGGGCAGGGGCTTAGGGTGTCAAAAGGGACAGCCTTCCTCGGGCGCTGCTGCGGTTCCTGGGGCCACACCTGCACCCCAGAAGCCCTGAGTCCTTGTGGGGCAGACCCAGTTCACACTCCTCGCCCCTCCTGGACCCAGAGCCTGCCCCCTCTGGTGCTACCCTTGGGCTCCCTCCCTTCTTCATCGGTGTCCCCCCCCACCCCCCCGGGGGGAAGCAGACAGGCGGCCAGTGAGAATAACCAGTTCCACACTGTGACTGGTGTGGGGGTCTGAAGCCCCTTTTAGAAATCATCCTGAAAGCATCTAGCCCTCAGGCCTCTATTCCTTGGGTGGGACTCATCTTACTTCCTCTATTCCTTCCTTCCCCTGCTGGCCCCTGCTGGCGGCTGCCCCTCCTTTATCACGCAGGGTGGAGCAAACCACAGGCTGGAGGACAGTCAGCACTTGCTCTGGGGCCCCAAGACCTTGGGGACACACTCAACTGAGGGGATCACCATGCTGGGGACTCTAACCGGCACCCCCATTCCCAGACAAGGTCCCTTTGGGCCATTCCCACACCTCATCCCCCTCGCTTCCCAGATTTAGAAAATAAAAATACAGGTCACCTGGTTACAGTTGAATTTCATGTACACAGTGACCATTTTGAGTATAATAAGCATATGCCATGCAATTCTTGGAATATACTAATACCAAAGGTGATCCTTTTGTTTGTTTATTCATAATTCAGCTGTGACGGGATGTCCTCCTGAACCTCCCACCTCCCCCCCCATCCCGCAGCCCACTGACCCACACCTTTAGGGCGCTCGCACGGCGCCGCCAATCAGGCTCCGGGGTACAGGGAGCAAGTATGAGCTTTCTCACCCTTCTCAGTCAAAGGCTGTGCTCCCGCTCTCTGCAGAAAGCTGGCCCGCTCCCGCCTGCTGTGTCTGAATGGCTGTCCCTCGGGGCGAGAGCGTACCCGCGTTACTCCCTACTCTGTGTTCAGGGCCTGGCGCTCAGAGTAAACCCGTGTTGCCTGACTCAGCAGTCGTGTTCCCCGTGACCCAGCCCCACGGCCGCGAACATTTCCCAGATGCCCGGCCCCGGCTCCCCTGGACGGAGGGAGTGCCAGTGACCGCCTCCGAGGCCGAGAGGGACAGGAGTCCGCAGGGCAGGGGGCACGGCCGGGCTGCGGGCGCCGGCTGGGGGAAAGGAGCCGGACCCACTGGGTGGGGCCGCGAGCGGTGGCTGAGCCCCGGGGAGCGATCCGGGCCGTGCGCCGCGGGAAAGGCCCAGCGCCGGGGAAGCTTCCCGTCCTCGGTCCGCGTCCCCGGTCCCCGTCCGCGCCCCGTCCCACCCCGTCCCCGAGCGCGCCAGAGCGTGAAGGGCGGCTCGGCGCCCGCGCCCGCGGCGGGGACCGGGGTGGGTAAGGGGTGCTCCGAGCGCTCGGCGGCCCGCGGGGCCGCGGCCGGACACGTGACCCGCCCGGCCAATAGCGAGGCGGCGGGGGCCGCGGTCAAGGGCCGGGGTGGCGCCGAGGCTCGGGGCCGCGGAACCGGGGGCCTCGGGGGCGGAGCGGGGAAGGGGCGTGGGGGGCCGCGGCCGCGAGCCCGGGGGCCTGCCCGCCTGGCACGAGCCCCAGCCCGGGAGGGCCGCAGCGCGGGTGGGTCGGGCGTGGTGGCGACTGCCGGGAAGCCGGCGGGGACAACCCCCCCCCCAGGCAAGGCCGGAGGGAACGGGACACTCCCTGACTCCCTGGGCGGCCGGAGCGGGAGCGAGAGGCGGCCCCTCGGACGCCGGCCCGCCTGGGGGACTCAGCGGGGCAGGCCTGCCACCCGCACGCGGCCGCCCACCGAGGACCCCTCCCTCCCACCTGCTAGGGACCCCCCCCCACGCCCCTGCGCCAGGGGGCAGCTGCTGAAGACCCCCTCACCCGCCTCACCGGGCCCTGAAAGAGCAGCCGGAGGGAGAGGTGCCCAAACCCTAGATGAGCTTAGTGAGGGAGCGCCGCCGCTGGGGTTCACTGTCAAGGTTGGATCTCACCCCACACCTAACACCCCGGCCCTACTCGGTGTTTCGGCGGGGTTTGTTGCTGAAGAAACACATGAGGGATGGAGGAAGCGAGGAAGCCTGACAGTTGTTGCTGAGGCTGAGGACTGGCAGCTCCGGGCGGCCTCCCCACCGTGGGGGTTCCCACCCGGAGGGCCTGTGACCTCTCTCCACTACCCGAGGCTTTTTAAACAGGCTGGTGGAAGAGGAAGCTGCTGTTCTCTCCTGCCAAGGAGGGGTGAGCTTGAGCCAGATAACTTCAGTGTCCACTTTAGGAGGACATCGTAAGCCTGAGCGACGTGATAAAACAAATCTCAGTGTCCACTCCTTCCGGCATCACTGTCCTCCCACCGGCACTCTCTGTTCTGGAAGTGTGCCGTGGGTCCCCACTTCAATGGACGGCCACATCGGCAAGGTCGCCCAGTTCTGCAAGGCCAGCATCAAGGGCCTCCTCATTTAGAAACCCCCTGCCTCCTTCTACCGAGGGCCACAGACCCCTCCGCCCCCAGGATGTCCCCTGAACACTGTGTGGTGATTCCACCTGCATCCAGGACTCTGGGAAACCTGGGCCGAAATCCTGCCCCCCCCCCCACTTCCTAGCTTGTCTTTGAGCGTCTTTATCTGTATCTATAAGATGGGATGACCACAATGGCGCCAGGATTATGCCGAGGCCCGAATGCAATGTCTCCTATAAAAGCGTCTAGCACAGAACTGGCCCTCTGATTATGGCAGTCCTTGGGCTCCTGGAGGGTAGGGACTGTATCCTCTCTGCTCCCCACTGTCTCCAGCTCTGAGGCCTCCCAGACGGCCTGGTGCGAGTAGGCAGTCCGGGAAGATCTGTCGTCCCACTACCTCACCTGACCAGGACTGGTTCCCAAACCAGGCAGGGTTTGCAGACTACAGCCGGGACAGGGAGAGGGAGGCTAACCAGTCTGGCGGAGTGGCTCCAAAAGGACCCACCACTGGGACCCACAAGATGGCTGCCTCTGGAGGTCTGGGCGGCCGGGGCTGGAGCTCAGGCAGGCTTTATCCCCCGCTGCAATTTGCCTAGTGACCTAGATTTGTAGCCAGGCGCCGGTCTAAACTCCTGCCTGGTTTGGCTGGTGCTAGGGTTTCCAGTTTTAGCAAATAAAAATACAGGATGCCCAGTTAAATTTAAATGTCAGATAAACAACGAATAGTATTGTAGTACTGTAAGTATGTTCCGCGCAATCTTTAGGACATACTTACACTACGAAATTATTTGTTGTTTATCTGAACATCCCATGTAACTGGACTTCCTGCATTTTCCCTGGCAAACCTAGCTGGAGCTTGTCCAGCCGCTGGGGATTGGAAGGGACTCAGCCTTGGGGGGTGGAGTGGGAGGGGACAGCTCCCACCGAAGGCACTTTGAATTGATGTCAGAACAATGGCATGGGTTGTTCTGTTTTTCTTTGCATAGAAAAAGAGCATTCCATGTCACTCAAAAGAAAACAGAACGGTGAATTTCAGCTCTCTGCCTTGCTCTATTGATGTTGACCCGGAACATGCCTGGACTCTGAAAGGGATATTGACTGGTAGACAAGCGGCCCTTTCATTTGTTTCTGCACCGCTCCTACCAGGGGTTGCTGCCCACTCCCCTGTGGCCCGTTGGGCATACACCCGGGAGGGGAGTGTGCGGTGGCCATTTGCCTCTCCGGAGGTTCCTGTTCGGCTGGGCTTTTCTGATGCTCCAAGCACAAAGGCCACTTAATTGAGGAGCCTGAGCCACAGACGAAGGAACCATATAAAGAAGGAAGGGTTGTTCAGTTTCCTGAACACCTCTGAAGGCTTGGGCCCTTTACGTGGCACAACCTTGAATCCTCACAGCACTGAGAGGCTGTGTTAGTCCCACTTTACAGATGGCTAACCTGAGGCCCAGACACAGAGAATGATTTGCGTGGGGTCATACAGCCAGAGTTCAGACTGTGTTCTCTCTGAATCCAGTGCCTAAGCTCGTCCCTCTTGTCCTACCGCGGGCCCACCAGCTCGCTCAATCCCTGCTCCAGGCCTCAGTTTCCCGGTTCATGAAATTGGGGGGGGGAGGAGATAGAAGAGGTGAGATCTCTCCCAGTGATTCTCTTTTAAAATATAGTTTTTAAAATTAAGTAAATTCTAGGGGCGCCTGGGTGTCTCAATGGGTTGGGTCCTCTGCCTTCGGCTCGGGTCATGATCTCAGGGTCCTGGGATGGAGCCTTGCATCGGGCTCTCTGCTCGGCGGGGAACCTGCTTCCCCCTCTCCCTCTGCCTGCCTTTCTGCCTACTTGTGATCTCTCTCCTCTCTGTCAGATAAATAGATAAAATCTTAAAAGAAATAAATAAAATTAAGTAAATTCTACTCCCAACATCGTGCTCAAACTCACGTTCAGCCAGCCAGGTGCCCCCCGGCGATTCTCTTTTGATCGAGCTTGCCAAAAGGATGAATTCACTCACCATTTTCATACATACGCTTGTCGCCAGCAAAGAGAATTCTGAGGATATTCTTTGGCTCAAAGCAAAAGGCTGACCAACATTCAAATTGCAAAGCTTGGCCAACAAAACCTGTGGGTTTTCTATTCCCTGTTGCACGGGCCCGGTGGCTTACAGCACTTTCTGTGCAGGCCAAGAGCTTCTGCACCGAGCTCTTGGTCTCCAGGCCTGAGCAGCAACGGGGCGTTAGGATTAGCTATGTGCCAAAAATACATGGGACATACTTGTAAGTTATGAAACGCAGGCCCGGCCTCTGCATCTGGACCCGGCACTCCCACAGACATCAGGAGAACAGAGGAAAAGACAAGTCTGCTCTCTCTTCCTAGAGCAGCAAGTGGTCAAGACTCCCCATGGATGTCACTGTGAACCTGCCCAGCAGCGACTCAGTGGTGGCCCGACCAGAGCTGGCTGGGGCCAGGGCTGAGGACCCGGAGGTGATGCTCTTTCCGAGTGGGGGTGGCATCAGAGTTTCCGTGTTTATAGCTTCCTCCTTCTCCTCCCCTGTCCTTGGAGGCTCGACCAGAGGGTCAATGCCCTCCCGTGAGTCCCACTGGCTGTGAAGATGGAATCCGAATCCTTTACTGACCTCCCTGGCTAACAACCACCCCCCCCCCCAAGTTATTCTCTTTCCGTGTCTACACAGCACTACTCACTGCAGAAATCAGATCATGTCTTTGGTTTTCACTGAGATGAAATTCACCTAACATGAAATAACCATTTTAAAGTGTACAATGCAGTAGCCTTTAGTACATTCACAATCCGGACAACCATCATCTCTATCTGGTTCCAAAATATGGTCATCACCCCAAGAAGAAACCTCATGGCCATTAGCAGTCCCCTCCTGGGCCCTTGGCACCCACTAGTCAGCTTTCCCTCTCTGTGGATTTGCCATTTGTTGTCGAGGTTCATTGATGCTGCGACACGGTGTCAGCGTTTCATCCTTTTCTGTGGCCAAATGCTATTCCGTTGTGTGGCTAGACCACGTTTTATTTGTTCATTCATCGGGTGATGGCTGGTTGGGTCGTTTTCACTTCTTGGCTATTGTGAATAGTGCTGCTGTAAACATGCATGTTCAAGCTTTTGTGTGAACGTATGTTTTCATTTCTCTTGGTTATATACCTTGGAGGGCAAGCGCTGAATCAAACAGTGACTGTATGTTTACCCTTTTGAAAATCGGGCGGACTGTTTTCTACAGCGGCCACGCCCTTTCACGCTCCCCCAGCAATGCACAAGGGTTATTATTTTCCACGTCCTTCCCCTCGTTATCAATTGTCATCTTGATGTAGCCATCCTAGAGGGTGTGGAGTGGCATCTCTTTGTGATATTTGCTTTTATTTCTTCTTGTCCTTCCTCCCTGAATGTGGGTTCTAGGAGGGTCCAGGAGGCTCCAGGAGGCCGAGAGACCATGTCTGGCCCGTTCTTGGCACATAGTAGGTTATCAAGACGTGGAGGTCAAGTCAACGCCATAGTGAATTTGCCCTTGCTGCACCCTTGGCTCGTAGCCCAGGGCCTGGCACGGAGAAGGTCTGGAGCGGCTGCAGGTTATGTGTCCTGGCCCAGTGGCCCTAGGATGTGGCCTGGCCCCTCAGGATCATGCAAAGGGAAGGACCCCAGCTACCTGGGTTGGGGCTCAGAGCAGCAGTCCTGCCCTCATAGGATCTGGAGTAACAAAACAGGGGCTCAGCTCACGACAAGGACACCTGCTTTGGGTGGGGATTTAGAGGGAGGTGAGCAAGCAAGGCCAAGGCAGGCCCCAGGAGCACTGGCTCACCAACCAGCAGCTCGGCTGCGGTTCCCACTTGTCATTCCTCCCGCTGCAGCCCCTTGGGAAGTTCCTTCCAGTCTGGCTTCCCCATTTCAGGCTGCCCCTTTGGGATTTGGAGACCAGGCTCTGGGTTAAAGGCCTGGGACCGAACCTCTTCAGATGCAGCCCTTGATAACTGTCCCTCAGTTGCCACCACAGGGGTGGGAGGGGGCGTTCCTCGTACTACCTGGTGGGGGAAGGCGATGGCTTAGAAGGTGCTGGAAGTGCTGGGGCCTCTTCTAGCTGCCCTGCCTGACTCTCTCACGTTCCAGGATGGGGCACAGTTGGAGCCTGCGGGTAGCCTATCCTGGGGCGCTTGGCCCCACACCGCCCACAGGTCTAGCGTTTCTGTTTCCTGGGCACGGCAACAGGCCTAGGCATCCAACGGCCTTTTCCAAAGGCAGTCCTTGCAAAACACTGGCGGTTTCTCGGAAAGTCAAGTGCCCAAAGTTGCCACGTGACCCAGCAATTCGACGCCTGGGTCTATACCCCAGAGAAGGAAAAACAGACGTTCGAATGCTCACAGCGCCATTTCTCACAGTAGCCGAAAGGGGGAAACAACCCAAATGTCCATCAATGGTTAGATGCCTAGAATGTGGCATTGTCATACGATGGGCTATTATTCGACTATAAAAAGGAAGGAAGTATCACATCCTTGTGTTGTACACTGAAACTAATAGGATGCTATATGTCAGATGTATCTAAATAAAAAAAAGAATGAAGTACTAATACAATGCCGATGAACCTTGAAAGCATTATGCTGAGTGAAAGGGATGAGATCCAAAGCCGTGTATTGTACAATTCCATTTATATGAAATATGAAGAGTAGGCAAATCCCCAGAGACGGGAAAGTAGATTACAGGCTGCCAGACGCTGGGGCACTAATGGCTTGATGGGCAGAGATTTTCCTTTTGGAGTGGTGGAAATGTTCTGGAAAGAGGTAGAGCTGTTAGTCGCACAGTACTGTGAATGCGCCCCGTGCCACTGAATCGTTCACTTCAAATGGTTAATTTGTTGTCTTGCAAACTTTGCTTTGTTTTTCAAAACAAAAAGCTGCCTTCTCTGCCTAATGTCCCTTTAGGTCTCAGGACTGCAAGTCCTCTTCAGGGTTCCGTTTCAGGCAAAGGCTCACTTGGTTCCCATGTGAGCCCACGATTGTCTTGCAACTTCCCCTTGCTGTTCTCACTCTTGAGAGGGGTAACAAAATCAACGAGTATTGTTTGCACCCCTTGTGGGCCAGGGTCCAGAAAATACGAGGTTAGGGACTTCTATGGCTTTTCACACATGGGTAACCCCCCGCCTCCAGGGATCTCTGGGGCGGGCATACAAAGTATAGAAAGGCTTATGCTCAGTTTGGCAGAAGAGAATAGCAAAAGGCAGCCTCTGCTGCGAGGTGAACATAGTCACTTCGAGAACGATCTCTGGTCCAGGCCCGCAGCACATGGAATTATCCAGAAGCATGGTCTTGACTAGCGGGCAAATATTCAGATGAGCGCTGCTGCTGTGCCGGGGCCTGCTTCTCCCTAATGCTTCCCGAAGCGCAGGGAGCCTGCAGAAAGCCACAGAAAGAACAATTAGGCTTTCAGGGGCCACTTTCCCTTCCCAAGGCAGGTGCCGGGGTGTACAGATCGCTGCAGACCTCACAAGGTCCCCTTTTGTTAGAAGCCAGAGCCCAGCCCAGTCCTCTGATCAGCCCCAAGCTGGGGTGTCCCAAGGCTGGGCTGCTGCTGTCCACCTGCTCGGCCCCTCTGGCCCAGGTCTGCTCGGAACCCAGCTCAGAAGCACTGTACAGTACAGTAGGGACTGTAGATCCCAGGTTCATTCGGGCTCGAGCCTCTTCCCCGGCCACTTGCGGAACACTCTTCTCCCTGCTCCTCCTCCAGACTTGAGCTTGAGAACGTTCCAGCCAGAGCTTACACATCAGGAGTGGAGGGCTCAGGGAGGGGGCTTCGGTGAGCCAGGTGCTGGAGTCCAGAGGGGCCGAGGAGGCACGAGGCTCCTGGGAGAGGCTGCCAGTCACCCGGAAACATAGTCTGGAGCTCAGGACAACGGGCTGGGTCACGGAAGCCGGAGCCGGAGTGCTCCAGGTCTGCCTTAAGCTGCCCTCGGTGGGCTGGGAAGAGGCCTCCTGGCCTTTGCTTTGTAGCATCTTAAACTTGCCATCCAGGCCCTGTCACACTGCTAGCAACTCAGCCCTGTGGAACCTTCTGGACCGCAGCTTCCTGGCCCTCGTCCATCGCCTCAGCTTGCAATGTCCTTACGCCCACTTGAAAAATTTTAGACAATAAGGAAAGTTATTAACTCATAACAGGAAGTCCAAAGGTGGGACAGGCCGTCAAGTGCTCAGATTTGCTTCTGCCTCTCTCGGCTGTCACGCACAGCGCTCCTCCAGAGGCCGGTTCCCCTTGGGTCCCCAACACGGCTGTCCATAGCAGCTCTGGGCTGTGGGATTCCTCGTTTGCATCCACTGCGCGAGAGAGCCAGGAAAGGTCTGCACGGGCCCACTTAGTTCACGGGCCCAGCCCTGGATCCGTGACTGTCCCTGGAGGAAACGCCCTGCGCTTTTTGGCTTAAACCTAGGTTTTCTCTTGTCACCGTGAACTGTGGAGTGTCACCAGCACCGCCCCCAGGGCCCCCAGGCTACCCCAGCCCCTGTGTCTCCGTTGTCACAGCACTGCTGCCACTGTGTGGTCACTGAGGTGTTTTTACCATCAGCTCTGAGAGGACGGGGTGGCCCCGGGGCCTGCTCTGCCTCATCTGTTGAAGGAAGGCGAGGGAGAGTGAGTGAATGGGGCAGTGTCCCAGCAGGGGCGTGTGGGGACGGGGAGGCTTGGAGCGGAGGAGCGGGAAGGCCAGAGTCAAAGCAGGCTGTGCCCGTGGGTGAGGGCCCTCCTCCCACCACAGCGAGCGCGGCCGGCGGCGGCTCCTTTAAACAGCTGGGCCAACACCAGGTCTGGCCCATCCTTCCTCCCCCACCCGGGCCTTTCCTGGCCACTGACTTCACCCCTCTTTCTCCTGCCTGTCCTTGTCTCACCCTCTGAATCCGACACCCACACACACTGGTGCCCTCTGTCTGCTTATTCCTAATACTCCAGGGTCATGCTCACCGTGCCCGGGCCCGGAGTTTCTCCACGCCAGGCCCTCACAAGCGGCTGTACCAGGCTCTGGATCTCCAGCAAGCCACGCGGTGACCTAGGAACCATCACCCTGATCCCCAGGGTGCGGCCGGGAGGCTCACTGGGAGACAAAGAACCTCAGCTGGGGTGAAAGCCGCAGCTGTTTCTCTCCAGGGAACCCCCCGGGGGTAGGGGGGGTGCCCTTGCAGAAAGATGGATTGTAATGGAACCGCTGGGCGTTGGAGACAGGAGCCCGGCCTCCTCAGCTCCCCGTCTCGGGCTCTGTGGACTCCAAGACATCCTGGGTTCAAATCTCAGCTCGGCCCCTCAGAAACTTGGTGCCCTGAGCGAGTGACCTCTCCAAGCCTCCAGTGTCTTGCCTGTAGCGAGGAGGGGGAGAGCAGGGAGAGTCCTTGTCTCCAAGGACTGTTGGGAGCACTGCGCGATTTGCTGCGAAGCGAATGAGCCCAGACGCCTGAAGCGGGGGGGGCTCCTGACCCCACCGGGCATGCAGCCATGTATTCCTGGGACAGGTATCTGCCGGTGTCTACTGAGTACCGAGCACCAGGCAGGGCACTGAAGGCCGCCATCACGGAGCAGCTGGATTAGGGAAGTGCCCTGCCAGGGTGCCATGGGACACGTGCTTTCCCATCTCCCCAGACTCCTGTGCAACAGAGGACAGGGGCCCAGCCCCACGGCCCCCAGGCTTTCCACAGGGGTGCCTCCTGATACTGCTGGAAAGGGGAAAACGGGGCCCGTCTCCCACCCCACCTTCGCCAGGCCAGTGCCCTCAGCAATGTGGCCACAGAGCGGACGCTTGTGCCGCACAGTCCTAAGCCCGGGAGGCCCTCTTGGGGCTCAGTTCAGGCAGCCGCGAAGCCCTCCCTCCGGTGCAAACCTAAAGTCCCTTAGAATCGCAGTCATGATGGCTGAAGGGAAGAGAGCACGTGCTCTGCAAAAAACCCACATCCTGCAGCCTCGAGGGACTTTCTGGGCCCTCTGGGGTTTGCCACTGTTCCAGTCCTTTTGGGCTGCTGTACCAAGCACCACAGACTGGGTGGCTTAGAAACCCCAGAAACTGATTTCTTATAGTTCTGGAAGCGGGAAGTCCGGGATCAGGGCACCAGCATGGTCGACTTGCAGCCGGGACGCTGGATCCTCACACAGAGGAGGACAAACAGGGGAAGCAGGCTCTCTCCGGATGCAGGGCACTCATCCCGTTCCAGAGGCTCCACCCTCACGACCTCCCCTGATCCTAAGCACTTCCCAGAGGGCTCGCTTCCGCGTACCATTTGGGGGGACAGGACCATTCGGCCCAGAGCAGCCACGTGTCCCCACCCGCGAGCATGGGTGTGGGGAGTTAGGGGGATGCCCCTTCAGTGGGACAGCCACACACCCTCTCTTCTTTGCACAGAACCCTCCGCCGGGGCCGGTGGGGCCCTGCTGGATGGGTGTGCGCACTGGGCTGATGGGCTCACGGGTGCTAATCCCGGGCCGCCAGGCCTGGCAGCCGTGGGGGCACGAGAGCACTCCTGGAGGTACTTGGAGATCCTGAGCTCAAAAGGGCAGTGGCTTCTCTGATTGTCAGAAGGTTGGCACCTTGGCAGACGCACCTGCTCTTGGCTTCACCTGGGATGCTCTTCCTTCCCCAGACTCCTGGGAGGGTCTCCATGCCTCATCATAAGCCTCACTTCCTCCAGGAGTGACGCCTCCTGCTGCACCCCTGCCCTGGCCAGGCTTGGCCTCCTCCCTTGTGGTTTCCCCGCCCCCTGAGCTTCCCTTGGCCCTTTCCTCCCATGACCCTGTGACCATAGCCTGCTGTCACTTACACCCCAGCTCCAGAGGATGAGTGAATTAACTGTCTTCTATCAAGAATATCTTCAAGGGCAGGAGAGATGAGCCATGTAAATTCCATCAAATGCCTCTGATCCCCGAGGCTCAAGCCCGGCAGGGCCAGTGCCGGCAAGCAGAGCTTGTCGCCAGGCGCTGGGGCACAGAGGAGGCTGGGCTCTTGCCGGCTGAGGTATGCAAGGCCTTGAGCCCTCCCAGGGGCTGAGAGCATACACAGGGCCGGCCAGGGGCAGCAGGGGGTTGGCTGGAGGGATAGGTACCAGCTCTGGGAGAGGGAGTGAACAAGGTGGGGAGGGCTGGGGGGAGCCGTGACCCTCCTGACCTGTGTCCCAAGGGCCGTGTGTGAGGAGACACCTCCTGCTCCCTGGGGAAGGAGAAAGTGCGGGCCCTCAGTGGTATCGTCCAAAGGCAAGCTGGCAGATCCCCAGACCTTTCCAGCTGGGAACCCTCCAGCTCATGACCTCTTCCTGGAGGGTCCATTTTACTCTCAAATAGGGGCAAATAGTTCTTCTAACCGGTAAGTTATGTAAATATCATCTTATCATATTTGAACAAATGTGGATGTCGTGTACCCTTGAACGCAATCTCCCTATGGATTTTTGATGCCTATACCATAAGGTTTCAAAAGGTTGACTTTGGGCTGTGCCCCCAGACCACCCTCAGGGCTGCATCTCATTCCCTTTGGTTGTTAGGAAGACCCAGTGGCGTGTTGGAAGTGGGGGAAGCGGTGACCTTCGGCATCAGATGGAATTGAATTCCCCTCCCACTTCCCTCCATAGCTTGACTTCCGTGTTGGTAAGCTCGCTGGGACCGCCAACAGGCACTCCTGATATTTGGGGATGATGACGCCTGCCTTAGAGACTGGCATGAGGACCAGAGACTAAGGTGGGGAAGCAGACCCTGCTCAGACCCCTTCCCCTGGGGCGGGGGCACGGGTGTTCCTGAGCCCATGTTGGGTCTGCTCGGTCAGGTGCTGGGCTGGGCGACCGAGCCGCACCATTTCTGCCATCTTCCCGCCAGCTACAAGAGAAGACAGGGGCCTCTGGGCCTTTGGGGAGGAGCGGGGATAGGGGTCGAGGGCCCAGGAAAGCTCTAGCTTGCATACCGAGGGCTGATTCACTGCCCCCGCCCTTGGAGAAGCACCCTCCTCCTCTTCATGGCCTCCTCAGCCTCTGGGTCAGCCTTCCCTCGTCTGGCCTCTCCTTGACCCCAAGAGGTAGACTTGCTTGACCTGACGGCTCATTCCGTTCCCTCAGCCCAGTGCAGGTCTCCGCATGGGGAGATCATCAGTTCCGGGGCCCTGCGAGGGTGTGAGCAGGGCCTGTGTTCCTAGTCCCTAGGAATACACTGTTTCGTAGTCCTGGAGACTAGAAGTCAGAGACTGAGGGGTTAGTAAGGCTGTTGAATGGCTCTGCCCTAACATCTGGTGTTTTTTGGGGGGTAAGATTTTATTTATTTATTTGACAGAGTGAGTGCGAGAGAGCACGAGCAGGGGGAACAGCAGAGGGGAGGGGAGAAGCAGACGCCCCCGGAGCAGGGAACCAGATGCAGGACTCAATCCCAGGACCCTGTGTCCAAACGTCCCCTTTTTACAAGGACCGAGTCGTATTGGATTAGGGACCACCCCCTCTAGGATGACCCCAGCCTAGCTGACCTAATCCCATTGATGACGGTCCCATTTCCAAGTAAGGTCACGTTCTGAGGAACTGGGTGGGGGTCAGGACTTCAACATCCAAATTTGGGGGGAAGGATGGAATCCCACCCATAACAAAAGCGAAATGGAAATGGAAATTCGGGTTCACCTGATGCCGAAGGCCACATTTATCTCAAGCTGCTCGTGCTTCTCACATTTTGCCACTGACTGTCCCCAGGAGCTGAAGGCAACATGTGGCGTCTCACTCCGCGTCCTCCGGAGGAAGCGGGGAGAGGGATTTTGAGTGATCAGCCCCGGGACTGCCTTCCCAGGTTAACTTTGCTCAGGGCCACCCACTGATATTTCACCCTTGGTCTCCCGATGCCTGGAAGCTTCTCACCCCCACCGCTGCCCCAGAGTTGAGTTAAGCCCCCCAATTTGTTCTGGGCTCCTAATCTTGGTATTCCAGCCCCTTCAGCCACACTTTCACCTTGTTCAAACCTGCTTCTGTGTCACAGTGTGAACACCCAAGTGCCTTGATGAGAATAATCAATTCTGTATCAAGGCACAGCCTCCCGGGGAAGGCAGGCTCCCGCCAGGTGCCCAGATGCTGAGAAAAAGAGTCTTGTCTTCGCAGCCACATTCCCCTGGACTTCAGGATAGCTGTGCGCAGTGGGCTTGCCAGTCCCCGGGGCCTGCTGTGGGGAGAAAAGAAATAATTCTGATGGAGTCCTTCTCGAAGGATTTAGCGAGGGAGGCGGTCCCTCTTGCACAGCGGCAGTGGCTAGATTTGAACCCACGTGGTCTGGCTCCAGAGCCCCCCGAATGGACTCACTCTGCTGAGCTGAGCGTTGGCCTAGAAAGAATTTGAGGATTTGCTTCAACCTCTTCATCTGTAGGTGGGGAGACTGGCGCCCGGGGTTGGAAAAGAACCTGCCCAAGTTCACAGAGCAAGTTGGA